>OZ020557.1:0-600000 GCA_963971465.1 Lepidochitona cinerea
GTGATATCAGACTTATTGTCTTAACAACTAAGTCAAATATTACCTCTAATCCTCTTGTATTTCAAAATTTAATCCAAAACATCCTCAATTTGGACTCCGTAACTTAAGTTGCTATATATGAAATACAAAATAAGTGTTAGCTTAAAAACTATTAATCCCAGCTTAGTATTTTTTTAGATTCAACATGATGGCCAGGCTCTAGATATCATTTGTAATTATTGGCACAATTCTTCAAATATTAAAAAAAATACAAGCAAATCTTTAATTTTGGTCTCGAACCCCAAAAATCTGAAATTTATAAAGTGGCATACACAAAATTCTTTTACAACGATCGTTTTAATTTTTTGCATGTGATATCGTACCTTATTGATCTACAACTGAACCAAATATTGACTCTAACCCTTTTATATTTTAAAATCAGATCAAAAACATCCTCAATTTGGACCCCGTAACTTAAATTTGCAAAATTACGCCAAAAATAACTTTATATCGCTTTTTCGTCGGAAAAATTTTTATGACCGAGTTTTCTCACCAATATACACACGCCAGGCTAAAAAAAAAATTAAATTTAAAAAAAAAAGTGCAAAAAATGCCAAAAATTGAAAAGTCGTAATTATCTCCCTTTTTCCTTGAATATCGCCATACATGACATATATGTGTCATACAGTCCATATGTATGCCATATGCCCAAAAAAATCAATGTGTATGCCATAGTTCTATAAATAGAACATGATTACCAAAAAAATTAAAATTGAATTTTTTTTAAAAAAAAATATAGGGTTAGGGTTTTTTTTATATTTAGTTGATGTAATCTATTGTAAGTCAATAATTTATTAATACAAAATTGGATTTTTTTTTAAATTCGACTTTTTAAGGCATTTTGAAAAATGGACTCCGTAACTTAAGTTTTTTTGAAAATTTGAAGACCCGTGTTGGGTGTATTCAAGGGACATTAGAATCGAACCAGCACACAATTGGCTATTAATTTTCATCACAAATACCAAAATACACCTAAGCTAGACAAAAATATGCTTTATCACCAAAAAATGTTCATGTATTTAAGTATTTGGCCAGAAATGGTCTAAAGAAGTGACCCCGACATTGAATTTTTTTCAAACTAGGGTTTAGTCTAAAAAGCTGAATTTGGCTCTGAAGCCCCTAATTCGAACATATATCATAAAAGACTTCATTGTGAACAATCTAAACGTGTTTATTTGTAAAAAGACATTCCTCCGGGAAATATTTTTTAGAAAACGTCTCAAAAAAATGAAAAAAAAAATTTGAGGTCAATTTTTCAAAAAGGTTCTTAGGCTTTAATTTTTAATAGAATTTCATATAAGTTCGTTATATAGTACAGTACTATGTCTTCTTTGGAGAAATACATCCTTTGGCTACCATGATTCACTTATTTCAAGAAAAAATCCCATCAAAAATTGACTTTTAGAAACCATAATATCGAATTTTGATCTGCGCATGCGCGTTAAATAATTTAATTTTTTAAATTATTTTTTATTTATCCAATGCCAAAAATAGTTGCTATTAAGCAGCAAAAAGAATTAGTCCTAACCCCCTACATTTAAAAAGTATAGAAAACACTTTCCGAAAAAGGTCCTAAAATTTTTGGACTCGGTAACTTAAGTTAGGGTTAGCCAAAAAATCCGACATGCAATGGATCAAACTGAAATTGATGAAAAACAGTGCCAGACAGCCTAGTCTGCCGAATAAAAATCAAAAGAGGGGTGAACTACGGAGGTGCCTGCCAAATTTAAAAAAGATTCAAGAAAAAATAAAAATTTTCAGGCCATGTAAAGATGAAGATTGAAAAAATGCCGTTTCAAGAAAAAATCTGAAGATAGGTCGATCTGATGGGTATACCCAACATACCAATTTTTTTTACTCTTTTGCCGATTTACACAAAAATTTACAGGGTTAGCCAAGGGGGTAAACCTTGTTTACCCCTACTATTTAGAGGGGTAAAACCCCGGAGTTTTGATTCTAACCCCATTTTACTTCTCTGCAGGGTTAGAAATGGACTCCGAAAAATTTTCTATCGATTTATTTCGGGTCAAAAGCTACTAAAACCCTAGTGGGCGTCTAACCCTACCGAATAATGTCGGTCTTGATGACTCTGGATCAATATTTTTCGATTTAGAGCATTTTTAAAAAACTTAAGTTACGGAGTCCACGATTACGATTAAATAAATCGATAGAAAATTTTTTGGAGGGGCATTACCAAAAAACTTAAGTTACGGAGTCCATTTCTAACCGTACAGAGAAGTAAAATGGGGTTAGAATCAAAACTCTGGGGTTTTACCCCTCTAAATAGTAGGGGTAAACAAGGTTTACCCCCTTGGCTAACCCTGTAAATTGTTGTGTAAATCGGCAAAAGAGTAAAAAAAATTGGTATGTTGGGTATACCCATCAGATCGACCTATCTTCAGATTTTTTCTTGAAACGGCATTTTTTCAATCTTCATCTTTACATGGCCTGAAAATTTTTATTTTTTCTTGAATCTTTTTGAAATTTGGCAGGCACCTCCGTAGTTCACCCCTTTTTTGATTTTTATTCGGCAGACTAGGCTGTCTGGCACTGTTTTTCATCAATTTTAGTTTGATCCATTGCATGTCGGATTTTTTGGCTAACCCTAACTTAAGTTACCGAGTCCAAAAATTGTAGTACCTTTTTCGGAAAGTGTTTTCTATACTCTTTAAATGTAGGGGGTTAGGACTAATTCTTTTTGCTGCTTATTAGCAACTATTTTTGGCATTGGATAAATAAAAAATAATTTAAAAAATGTAATTATTTAACGCGCATGCGCAGATCAAAATTCGATATTTTGGTTTCTAAAAGTCAATTTTTGATGGGATTTTTTCTTGAAATAAGTGAATCATGCTAGCTAAAGGATGTATTTCTCCAAAGAAGACATAGTACTGTACTATATAACGAACTTATATGAAATTCTATTAAAAATTAAAGCCTAAGAACCTTTTTGAAAAATTGACCTCAAATTTTTTTTTTCATTTTTCATTTTTTTGAGACGTTTTCTAAAACATATTTCCCGGAGGAATGTCTTTTTACAAATAAACACGTTTAGATTGTTCACAATGAAGTCTTTTATGACATATGTTCGAAGTAGGGGCTTCAGGGCCAAATTCAGCTTTTTAGACTAAACCCTAGTTTGAAAAAAATTCAATGTCGGGGTCACTTCTTTAGACCATTTCTGGCCAAATACTTAAATACATGAACATTTTTTGGTGATAAAGCATGTTTTTGTCTAACTTAGGTGTATTTTGGTATTTGTGATGAAAATTGATAGCCAATTGTGTGCTGGTTCTATTCTAATGTCCCTTGAATACACCCAACACGGGTCTTCAAATTTTCCCAAAAACTTAAGTTACGGAGTCCATTTTTCAAAATGCCTAAAAAAGTCGAATTTAAAAAAAAATCCAATTTTGTATTAATAAATTATTGACTTACAATAGATTACATCAACTAAATATAAAAAAAACCCTAACCCTATATTTTTTTTAAAAAAAAATTCAATTTTAATTTTTTTGGTAATCATGTTCTATTTATAGAACTATGGCATACACATTGATTTTTTTGGGCATATGGCATACATATGGACTGTATGACACATACATGTCATGTATGACGATATTAAAGGAAAAAGGGAGATAATTACGACTTTTCAATTTTTGGCATTTTTTGCACTTTTTTTTTAAATTTAATTTTTTTTTAGCCTGGCGTGTGTATTTTGGTAAGAAAACTCGGTCATACAAATTTTTCCGACGAAAAAGCGATATAAAGTTATTTTTGGCGTAATTTTGCAAATTTAAGTTACGGGGTCCAAATTGAGGATGTTTTTGATCTGATTTTAAAATATAAAAGGGTTAGAGTCAATATTTGGTTCAGTTGTAGATCAATAAGGTATGATATCACATGCAAAAAATTAAAACGATCGTTGTAAAAGAATTTTGTGTATGCCACTTTATAAATTTCAGATTTTTGGGGTTCGAGACCAAAATTAAAGACTTGCTTGTATTTTTTTTAATATTTGAAGAATTGTGCCAATAATTACAAATGATATCTAGAGCCTGGCCATTATGTTGAATCTAAAAAAATACTAAGCTGGGATTAATAGTTTTTAAGCTATCACTTATTTTGTATTTCATATATAGCAACTTAAGTTACGGAGTCCAAATTGAGGATGTTTTGGATTAAATTTTGAAATACAAGAGGATTAGAGGTAATATTTGACTTAGTTGTTAAGACAATAAGTCTGATATCACATGCAAAAGAATTGTAGAGCTAATAATGATAGATTTCAAGCTTAGACTAAAAGATATTTCCTATATTAAAGATATAGTAATTTAAGTTACGGAGTCCATAAACACAAAGTTTTTGTTTTAATTTCATTGGAACCATAGGGTTAAGGATTATATCCTATACAAATGCATCGAAGAAGTTGTCGGTCTGATAGAAGACAAAACTTTCTTCTGAAAGAATCGTTTAAGGTTGATTGGGTTCAAATCGTGTCAACGTGTTTTATTCATATATCTCTGCGTATGCTGGCTTGAATATATATTTTTATATTTTTGATAATGTTCAATTAACCACAATCCCATAGGTGATCTCTGTGCCAAAGATCTTTTTGGTGGGCTCAATCCTTTCTTATAAATTGACAATTTTGTTTGATTTAGGGCACCCGTGCTTTTTTCATCTATCTGTATATATATCGGACCCCATAGATTTCCTAGGAAGTAATATAATTTTGTATTAACCGCAATCACTAAGGTCATCACTGTGTTAAAGATCTTTTCTATGGGCTCAATAATGTTTGATAAATTGATAATTTTGTTCGATTTAGGGCACCCGTGCTTTTTTCATCTATTTGTAGATATATCGGACCCCATAATTTTCCTAGGAAGTAATATAATTTTGTATTAACCGCAATCACTTAGGTCATCACTGTGCCAAAAATCTTTTGGATGGGCTCAATAATGTTTGATAAATTGATAATTTTGTTCGATTTAGGGCACTCGTGCTTTTTTCATCTATCTGTAGATATATCGGACCCCATAGATTTCCTAGGAAGTAATATAATTTTGTATTAACCGCAATCACTTAGGTCATCACTGTGCTAAAGATCTTTTGGATGGCTTCAATAATATTTGATAAATTGATAATTATGTTCGATTTAGGGCACCCGTGCTTTTTTCATCTATCTGTAGATATATCAGACCCCATAGATTTCTTAGGAAGTAATATAATTTTGTATTAACCGCAATCATTTAGGTCATCTTTGTGCTAAAGATCTTTTGGATGGGCAGAATAATGTTTGATAAATTGATAATTTTGTTCGATTTAGGGCACCAGTGCTTTTTTCATCTATCTGTAGATATATCAGACCACATAGATTTCCTAGGAAGTAATATAATTTTGTATTAACCGCAATCACTTAGGTCATCACTGTGCCAAAGATCTTTTGGATGGGCTCAATAATGTTTGATAAATTGATAATTTTGTTCGATTTAGGGCACGCATGCTTTTTTCATCTATCTGTAGATATATCGGACCCCATAGATTTCCTAGGAAGTAATATAATTTTGTACTAACTGCAATCACTTAGGTCATCACTGTGCCAAATATTATTTCATTTGGTCAAATAGCTTTCAATTTATTTGAAATTTGAATTTTGATACTGTTTTAATATATATAAGACTGATATTGTGACTTAAGCCAGGTGGATTAGTCTAATCCTTCTATTCAGTCAAGTGAAATTGATATATCATGAAGTATATACCATTACCTAATATTTCAAATAAGAACTACTTCTAACCCTTCATATTTGATACATTTCTGATACTTGTTTTTGTTCTTTGGACACCGTAACTTAAGTAAATAAGTTAAGTTACGACATCCATCTGTATATCTTTTAGCAGATAAAGCTCCATTTATTGAAGGGTTAGAAACCAATACTGGTCATAAAGTTTCCTGGGGTTCAGTTTTAATAGAAACTAAACAAAAAATAAATATAAAGATAATTAAACTCAATATTTTAGGCAACAATATGAAAAACATGGCTTATATTGAATACCGTCAAAGTACAAAGCTTTTCCAAGCAAAATAGATTTAATATTAACCGATCAGCTTTGTCGGATGAAAACAAAGTCTCGACATTCTTGTCGCATTGCAGTATAGCAGAAGTTTCTCTAAACATGCAGTTTAAAAATAAAAAAATTCTGAATCAACTATACCACTTATAACCTCATAAGATATGGGTAAGAATGAACAATTTTCTTAAAGGAAGAAGCCAATAATTTGAAATATGTCCACTAAGTAGGAAGTAATATAATTTCGTATTAACCGCAATCACTTAGGTCATCACTGTGCCAAAGATCTTTTGCATGGGCTCAATAATGTTTGATAAATTGATAATTTTGTTCGATTTAGGGCACCCGTGCTTTTTTCATCTATCTGTAGATATATCAGACCCCATAGATTTCCTAGGAAGTAATATAATTTTGTATTAACCGCAATCACTTAGGTCATCACTTTGCCAAATATCATTTCATTTGGTCAAATAGCTTTCAATCTATTTGAAATTTGGATTTTGCTACTGTTTTAATATATATAAGACTGATATTGTGACTTAAGCCAGGTGGATTAGTCTAATCCTTCTATTCAGTCAAGTGAAATTGATATATTATGAAGTATATACCATTACCTAATATTTCAAATAAGAACTACTTCTAACCCTTCATATTTGATACATTTCTGATACTTGTTTTTGTTCTTTGGACACCGTAACTTAAGTAAATAAGTTAAGTTACGACATCCATCTGTATATCTTTTAGCAGATAAAGCTCTATTTATTGAAGGGTTAGAAACCAATACTGGCCATAAAGTTTCCTGGGGTTCAGTTTCAATAGAAACTACCCAAAAAATAAATATAAAGATAATTAAACTCAATATTTTAAGCATCATATGGAAAATATGGCTTATATTGAATACCGTCAAAGTACAAAGCATTTTTAAGCAAAATAGATTTAATATTAACCGATCAGCTTTATCGGATGAAAACAAAGTTTCGACATCCTTGTCGCATTGCAGAATAGCAGAAGTTTTTCTAAACATGCAGTTTAAAAATAAAAAATTCTGAATCAACTATACTACTTATAACCTCATAAGATATGGGTAAGAATGAGAAAATTTTCTTAAAGAAAGAAGCCAATAATTTGAAATATCTCCACTAAGTAGGAAGTAATAAAATTTAGTATTAACCGCAATCACTTAGGTCATCACTGTGCAAAAGATCTTTTGGATGGGCTCAATAATGTTTGATAAATTGACAATTTTGTTCGATTAAGGGCACGTGTGCTTTTTTCATCTATCTGTAGATATATCGGACCCCATAGATTTCCTAGGAAGTAATATCATTTTGTATTAACCGCAATCACTTAGGTCATCACTGTGCCAAATATCATTTCATATGGTCAAATAGCTTTCAATCTATTCGAAATTTGGATTTTGCTACTGTTTTAATATATATAAGACTGATATTGTGACTTAAGCCAGGTGGATTAGTCTAATCCTTCTATTCAGTCAAGTGAAATTGATATATCATGAAGTATATACCATTACCTAATATTTCAAATAAGAACTACTTCTAACCCTTCATATTTGATACATTTCTGATACTTGTTTTTGTTCTTTGGACACCGTAACTTAAGTAAATAAGTTAAGTTACGACATCCATCTGTATATCTTTTAGCAGATAAAGCTCTATTTATTGAAGAGTTAGAAACCAATACTGGCCATAAAGTTTCCTGGGGTTCAGTTTTAATAGAAACTACCCAAAAAATAAATATAAAGATAATTAAACTCAATATTTTAAGCATCATATGGAAAATATGGCTTATATTGAATACCGTCAAAGTACAAAGCATTTTTAAGCAAAATAGATTTAATATTAACCGATCAGCTTTGTCGGATGAAAACAAAGTTTCGACATCCTTGTCGCATTGCAGAATAGCAGAAGTTTCATTTAACATGCAGTTTAAAAATAAAAAATTCTGAATCAACTATACTACTTATAACCTCATGTTAATTCCCGATAAGAGAAAGCTTTGATACTTTGAAATTTATGGATAATGATTTAATTTATTGCTGGATAGGTTTGGCGATCTGAGGACTAAAATTGTTATAGAAAGTACACGACGTAATGCACAATTTAGGTATATATGTTGCATTGTAATTTATTCAGAGCTTCTTGTTCAAATCGAGGCTCCTTGATTAGTGGATTTTTGCCTTTAAAAATGCCCACAGCAGGCCTTTTAAGGGCTCTCAGGCTACTAATATTGTATAGTTCAAGGTAATTATGGTTGGGGTACCTAGTAGGACATTCATGCATTTGTTTTGTACCCGCCCAGTCACATTGCATGCACAGGTAAAGCCAATTTTATACCTGAAAATGCCGACATCAGCCCTTTTAAGGGCTCTAGGTGGCCAAATGTTGTTTAGTTCACGGATATTATGGCTCACACACCTAGTGGAGGTTACACACTATTACTTTATACCCGCTAAGCCACATTGCATGCACAGGTAAAGCCCCCATTTACCTGTAATCAGTCCATTTTATACCTAAAAATGCCGACAGCAGCCCTTTTAAGGGCTCTAGATGGCCAAATGTTGTATGGTTCACGATTAATATGGCTCACACACCTAGTGGAGGTTACACACTATTACTTTATACCCGCCCAGTCACATTGCATGCACAGATAAAGCCTCCATTTACCTGTAATCAGCCAATTTCATACCTTAAAATGCCGACAGCAGCCCTTTTAAGGGCTCTAGGTGGCCAAATGTTGTTTAGTTCACGGATATTATGGCTAACACACCTAGTGGAGGTTACACACTATTACTTTATACCCGCTAAGCCACATTGCATGCACAGGTAAAGCCCCCATTTACCTGTAATCAGACCATTTTATACCTAAAAGTGCCGACAGCAGCCCTTTTAAGGGCTCTAGATGGCCAAATGTTGTATGGTTCACGAATAATATGGCTCACACACCTAGTGGGGGTTACACACTATTACTTTGTACCCGCCCAGTCACATTGCATGCACAGGTAAAGCCCCCATTTACCTGTAATCAGACCATTTTATACCTAAAAGTGCCGACAGCAGCCCTTTTAAGGGCTCTAGATGGCCAAATGTTGTATGGTTCACGAATAATATGGCTCACACACCTAGTGGGGGTTACACACTATTACGTTATACCCGCCCAGTCACATTGCATGCACAGATAAAGCCTCCATTTACCTGTAATCAGCCAATTTTATACCTGAAAATGCCGACATCAGCCCTTTTAAGGGCTCTAGGTGGCCAAATGTTGTTTAGTTCACGGATATTATGGCTCACACACCTAGTGGAGGTTACACACTATTACTTTATACCCGCTAAGCCACATTGCATGCACAGGTAAAGCCTCCATTTATCTGTAATCAACCATTTTCATACCTAAAAATGCCGACAGCAGCCCTTTTAAGGGCTCTAGATGGCCAAATGTTGTATGGTTCACGATTAATATGGCTCACACACCTAGTGGAGGTTACACACTATTACTTTATACCCGCCCAGTCACATTGCATGCACAGGTAAAGCCTCCATTTACCTGTAATCAGCCAATTTCATACCTTAAAATGCCGACAGCAGCCCTTTTAAGGGCTCTAGGTGGCCAAATGTTGTTTAGTTCACGGATATTATGGCTCGCACACCTAGTGGAGGTTACACACTATTACTTTATACCGGCTAAGCCACATTGCATGCACAGGTAAAGCCCCCATTTACCTGTAATCAGACCATTTTATACCTAAAAGTGCCGACAGCAGCCCTTTTAAGGGCTCTAGATGGCCAAATGTTGTATGGTTCACGAATAATATGGCTCACACACCTAGTGGGGGTTACACACTATTACTTTGTACCCGCCCAGTCACATTGCATGCACAGGTAGAGCCTCCATTTACCTGTAATCAGCCAATTTTATACCTGAAAATGCCGACATCAGCCCTTTTAAGGGCTCTAGGTGGCCAAATGTTGTTTAGTTCACGGATATTATGGCTCACACACCTAGTGGAGGTTACACACCATTACTTTATACCCGCTAAGCCACATTGCATGCACAGATAAAGCCCCCATTTACCTGTAACAGACCATTTTATACCTAAAAATGCCGACAGCAGCCCTTTTAAGGGCTCTAGATGGCCAAATGTTGTATGGTTCACGAATAATATGGCTCACAAACCTAGTGGGGGTTACACACTATTACTTTGTACCCGCCCAGTCACATTGCATGCACAGGTAAAGCCCCCATTTACCTGTAAATAGTCGATTTTTGCCTTTAATAATGCAGACAGCAGCCCTTTTAAGGGTTCTAGATGGCCAAATGTTGTATGGTACGATGAATAAGGCCCACACACCTAGTGGAGGTTACACACTATTACTTTATACCCGCTAAGCCACATTGCATGTACAGGTAAAGCCTCCATTTACCTGTAATCAACCAATTTCATACCTAAAAATGCCGACAGAAGCCCTTTTAAGGGCTCTAGATGGCCAAATGTTGTATGGTTCACGATTAATATGGCCCACACACCTAGTGGAGGTTACACACTATTACTTTATACCCGCCCAGTCACATTGCATGTACAGGTAAAGCCCTCATTTACCTGTAATTAGTCGTCTTTTGCCCTTAAATATGCCGACAGCAGCCCTTTTAAGGGCTCTAGATGGCCAAATGTTGTATGGTTCACGAATAATATGGCTCACACACCTAGTGGGGGTTACACACTATTACTTTATACCCGCCCAGTTACATTGCATGCACAGGTAAAGCCCCCATTTACCTTTAAATAGTCGATTTTTGCCTTTGATAATGCAGACAGCAGTCCTTTTAAGGGTTCTAGATGGCCAAATGTTGTATGGTTCACGAATAATATGGCTCACACACCTAGTGGAGGTTACACACTATTACTTTATACCCGCTAAGCCACATTGCATGCACAGATAAAGCCTCCATTTACCTGTAATCAGCCAATTTCATACCTTAAAATGCCGACAGCAGCCCTTTTAAGGGCTCTAGGTGGCCAAATGTTGTTTAGTTTACGGATATTATGACTCACACACCTAGTGGAGGTTACACACTATTACTTTATACCCGCCCAGTTACATTGCATGCACAGGTAAGGCCCCCATTTACCTGTAATCAGTCCATTTTATACCTAAAAGTGCCGACAGCAGCCCTTTTAAGGGCTCTAGATGGCCAAATGTTGTATGGTTCACGAATAATATGGCTCACACACCTAGTGGGGGTTACACACTATTACTTTGTACCCGCCCAGTCACATTGCATGCACAGGTAAAGCCTCCATTTACCTGTAATCAGTCCATTTTATACCTAAAAATGCCGACAGCAGCCCTTTTAAGGGCTCTAGATGGCCAAATAATGTATGGTTCACGAATAATATGGCTCACACACCTAGTGGGGGTTACACACTATTACTTTGTACCCGCCCAGTCACATTGCATTCACAGGTAAAGCCCCCATTTACCTGTAAATAGTCGATTTTTGCCTTTAATAATGCAGACAGCAGCCCTTTTAAGGGTTCTAGATGGCCAAATGTTGTATGGTTCACGATTAATATGGCCCACACACCTAGTGGAGGTTACACACTATTACTTTATACCCGCTAAGCTACATTGCATGCACAGGTAAAGCCTCCATTTACCTGTAGTCAACCAATTTCATACCTAAAAATGCCGACAGCAGCCCTTTTAAGGGTACTAGATGGCCAAATGTTGTATGGTTCACGATTAATATGGCTCACACACCTAGTGGAGGTTACACACTATTACTTTATACCCGCCCAGTCACATTGCATGCACAGATAAAGCCTCCATTTACCTGTAATCAGCCAATTTCATACCTTAAAATGCCGACAGCAGCCCTTTTAAGGGCTCTAGATGGCCAAATATTGTATAGTTCACGAATATCATGGCTCACACACCTAGTGGAGATTACACACTATTACTTTATACCCGCTCAGTCACATTGCATGTACAGGTAAAGCCCCCATTTACCTGTAATTAGTCGATTTTTGCCCTTAAAAATGCCGACAGCAGCCCTTTTAAGGGCTCTAGATGGCCAAATGTTGTATGGTTCACGAATAATATGGCTCACACACCTAGTGGGGGTTACACACTATTACTTTGTACCCGCCCAGTCACATTGCATGCACAGGTAAAGCCCCCATTTACCTGTAAATAGTCGATTTTTGCCTTTAATAATGCAGACAGCAGTCCTTTTAAGGGTTCTAGATGGCCAAATGTTGTATGGTTCACGAATAATATGGCTCACACACCTAGTGGGGGTTACACACTATTACTTTGTACCCGCCCAGTTACATTGCATGCACAGGTAAAGCCTCCATTTACCTGTAATTAGCCAATTTCATACCTAAAAATGCCGACAGCAGTCTTTTTAGGGCTTACTTTTATATAGTTTAATGATATTATTGTTCAAGCACATAATGGGCGATGGATACAATTACTTTATACCCGCTTAGTCACGTAAAGCAACAAATAAGGTAAAGATTTACCTGTAATTAGTCTTAATTTAGCTATAAACGGCCCTCAATAGCCCTTTTAATGGATCAAGGCGGGAGTATGTAAGATGGCGAAACAAGTTACACAGGAAATGGTTCTAACCCTTCGTTTTTAAGACATATATGTCACTTGTTTTAACCCTTTGGACGCCGTAACTTAACTGAATAACTTAAGTTACGGCATCCATCTGAATATCTTTTAGCAAATAGAGCTTTATGTATTGAGGGTTAGAAATGTCCGTGAAGCTGTCACCCATTACCCATTACCCAGTTCCCGATTCAAAACTAGGTCAATGTAGAGGATTAGTCCATTTGAAAATAGGGGTGATAGCAAAAACACACGACATCATACATAAACCGCAATACAGCCTCAGACAAAACAGACGCAGATCAATTGGGTAATGGGTAACATCGAATTGGGTAATGGGCTACACAACGCCTACAAAGCGATAATACGCGAGCAGGGAAATGGGGCATGGACGAACTGGGTAATGGGTGACAGGCAGGGGCGAATTGGGTAATGGGTAATGGGTAACAGTCGAATAGGGTAATGGGCTACACAACGCCTCCAAAGCGATAATACGCGAACAGGGAAATGGGGGATGGACGGAAAGGGTAATGTGTGAGAGACAGGGGGCGAATTGGGTAATGGGTAATGGGTGACAAGCGAATTGGGTAATGGGCTACACAACGCCTCCAAAGCGATAATACGCGAACAGGGAAATGGGGGATGGATGAACTGGGTAATGGGTGACAGACAAGGCCGAATTGGGTAAGGGGTAATGGGTAACAGTCGAATTGGGTAATGGGCTACACAAAGCCTCCAAAGCGATAATACGCAAACAGGGAATAAGAAATAGACGACCTGGGTAATGGGTGACAGGCAGGGGCGAATTGGGTAATGGGTAACAAGCGATTTGGGTAATGAGCTACACAACGCCTCCAAAGCGATAATACGCGAACAGGGAAATGGGGGATGGACGAACTGGGTAATGGGTGACAGACAGGGCTGAATTGGGTAATGGGTAATGGGTAACAGTCGAATAGGGTAATGGGCTACACAACGCCTCCAAAGCGATAATACGCGAACAGGGAAATGGGGGATGGATGAACTGGGTAATGGGTGACAGACAGGGCCGAATTGGGTAATGGGTAACAAGCTAATTGGGTAATGAGCTACACAACGCCTCCAAAGCGATAATACGCGAGCAGGGAAATGGGGGATGGACGAACTGGGTAATGGGTGACACACAGGGGCGAATTGGGTAATGGGTAACAGTCGAATTGGGTAATGGGCTACACAAAGCCTCCAAAGCGATAATACGCAATCAGGGAATAGGCAATTGACAAACTGGCTAATGGGTGACAGGCAGGGCCGAATTGGGTAATGGGTAATGGGTGACAAGCGAATTGGGTAATGAGCTACACAACGCCTCCAAAGCGATAATACGCGAACAGGGAAATGGGGGATGGATGAACTGGGTAATGGGTGACAGACAGGGGCGAATTGGGTAATGGGTAATGGGTAACAGTCGAATTGGGTAATGGGCTACACAAAGCCTCCAAAGCGATAATACGCAAACAGGGAATAGGAAATGGACGAACTGGGTAATGGGTGACAGGCAGGGGCGAATCGGGTAATGGGTAATGGGTGACAAGTGAATTGGGTAATGGGCTACACAACGCCTCCAAAGCGATAATACGCGAACAGTCAGGGAAATGGGGGATGGACGGACTGGGTACTGTGTGAGAGACAGGGTGCGAATTGGAAAATGGGTAATGGGTGACAAGCGAATTGGGTAATGAGCTACACAACGCCTCCAAAGCGATAATACGCGAACAGGGAAATGGGGTGTTGGGTGTTGTGGTGTGGTGTACGTGTACCGGCTCGAGTATGGTTGCCCTTGAAGATTATATAATAATAACAACAGCAACAACAACAACAACAATAATAATATTTATAATAATAATGTAGGTTATTATAAAATAGGTACAATATTATAGATAAAGCTAATAATAAAATAGTTTTAACAGGGTCCATGAATATGATTTAACACTACCATTAGGCCTACATTCCTGTAAATACATACTAATTTAATAAATTAATTAGCTAAGCTCAATAGCCTACCTATGCATGCAAATCTGAAGTGCGTTACACAATAAGAATCACACATGTACCCAAGTTATCAATTAAATATCTATACACTTATATGTACAGGGTACTACAAAATAGGTAAGTCGAGTATTAAGGGCTGTATGGACTCAGCTGCAAGTTCCCAACTAGCCCGGCCCCTTGTGACCAAATGTGGAACTAATGGTATGAGTGTGTTGGTGGTGTAGCGCGGTGTATGTATACTAAGTTTGGCGACCGTTACCTTTTACCTTTGAAAGATAAATCTTGTTTATTTGAGAGAAACGACCAAACAGACAAATGGAGCCAATTCAAATCAAATTGGATTTGTTTAGTGGAAGCTATAATTCATATGTCTGCGTAGTATCGCTTTGAAGGCGTTGTGTAGCCCATTACCCAATTCACCTGTCACCCATTACCCAATTCGCCCCTGTCTGTCACCCATTACCCAGTTCATCCATCCCCCATTTCCCTGTTCGCGTATTATCGCTTTGGAGGCGTTGTGTAGCTCATTACCCAATTCGCTTGTCACCCATTACCCATTACCCAATTCGCCCCTGTCTGTCACCCATTACCCAGTTCATCCATCCCCCATTTCCCTGTTCGCGTATTATCGCTTTGGAGGCGTTGTGTAGCTCATTACCCAATTCGCTTGTCACCCATTACCCATTACCCAATTCGCCCCTGTCTGTCACCCATTACCCAGTTCATCCATCCCCCATTTCCCTGTTCGCGTATTATCGCTTTGGAGGCGTTGTGTAGCTCATTACCCAATTCGACTGACATTACCCATTACCCAATTCGCCCCTGCCTGTCACTCATTACCAAGTTCGTCTATTTCATATTCCCTGTTTGCGTATTATCGCTTTGGAGGCTTTGTATAGCCCATTACCCAATTCGACTGTTACCCATTACCCAATTCGGCCCTGTCTGTCGCCCATTACCCAGTTCATCCATCCCCCATTTCCCTGTTCGCGTATTATCGCTTCGGAGGCGATGTGTAGCCCATTACCCAATTCGCTTGTCACCCATTACCCATTACCCAATTCGCCCCCTGTCTCTCACACATTACCCAGTTCGTCCATCCCCCATTTCCCTGTTCGCGTAATATCGCTTTGGAGGCGTTGTGTAGCCCATTACCCTATTTGACTGTTACCCATTACCCATTACCCAATTCGGCCCTGTCTGTCACCCATTACCCAGTTCATCCATCCCCCATTTCCCTGTTCGCGTATTATCACTTTGTAGGCGTTGTGTAGCTCATTACCCAATTCGCTTGTCACCCATTACCCATTACCCAATTCGCCCCTGCCTGTCACCCATTACCCAGTTCGTCTATTTTCTATTCCCTGTTTGCGTATTATCGCTTTGGAGGCTTTACCAATTCGACTGTTACCCATTACCCATTACCTAATTCGGCCCTGTCTGTCACCCATTACACAGTTCATCCATCCCCCATTTCCCTGATTGCGTATTATCGCTTTGGAGGCTTTGTGTAGCCCATTACCCAATTCGACTGTTACCCATTACCCAATTCGCCCCTGTCTGTCACCCATTACCCAGTTCGTCCATCCCCCATTTCCCTGCTCGCGTATTATCGCTTTGGAGGCGTTGTGTAGCCCATTACCCAATTCGACTGTTACCCATTACCCAATTCGCCCCTGTCTGTCACCCATTACCCAGTTCATCCATCCCCCATTTCCCCGTTCGCGTATTATCGCTTTGGAGGCGTTGTGTAGCTCATTACCCAATTCGCTTGTTACCCATTACCCATTACCCAATTCGCCCCTGCCTGTCACCCATTAGCCAGTTTGTCAATTTCCTATTCCCTGATTGCGTATTATCGCTTTGGAGGCTTTGTGTAGTCCATTACCCAATTTGACTGTTACCCATTACCCAATTCGCCCCTGTCTGTCACCCATTACCCAGTTCATCCATCCCCCATTTCCCCGTTCGCGTATTATCGCTTTGGAGGCGTTGTGTAGCTCATTACCCAATTCGCTTGTCACCCATTACCCAATTCGCCCCTGCCTGTCACCCATTACCCAGTTCATCCATCCCCCATTTCCCTGTTCGCGTATTATCGCTTTGGAGGCGTTGTGTAGCTCATTACCCAATTCGCATGTCACCCATTACCCATTACCCAATTCGCCCCTGTCTGTCACCCATTACCCAGTTCATCCATCCCCCATTTCCCTGTTCGCGTATTATCGCTTTGGAATCGTTGTGTAGCTCATTACCCAATTACCTTGTCACCCATTACCCATTACCCAATTCGCCCCTGCCTGTCACCCATTACCCAGTTCGTCCATTTCCTATTCCCTGTTTGCGTATTATCGCTTTGGAGGCTTTGTGTAGCCCATTACCCAATTCGACTGTCACACATTACCCATTACCCAATTCGCCCCTGTCTGTCACCCATTACCCAGTTCATCCATCCCCCATTTCCCTGATCGCGTATTATCGCTTTGGAGGCGTTGTGTAGCTCATTACCCAATTCGCTTGTCACCCATTACCCATTACCCAATTCGCCCCTGCCTATCACCCATTACCTAGTTCATCAATTTCCTATTCCCTGTTTGAGTATTATCGCTTTGGAGGCTTTGTGTAGCCCATTACCCAATTCGACTGTTACCCATTACCCAATTCGCCCCTGTCTGTCACCCATTACCCAGTTCGTCCATCCCCCATTTCCCGGCTCGCGTATTATCGCTTTGTAGGCGTTGTGTAGCCCATTACCCAATTCGACTGACATTACCCATTACCCAATTGATCTGCGTCAGTTTTGTCTGAGGCTGTATTGCGGTTTATGTATGATGTCGTGTGTTTTTGCTCTCACCCCTATTTTCAAATGGACTAATCCTCTACATTGACCTAATTTTGAATCGGGAACTGGGTAATGGGTAATGGGTGACAGCTTCACGGACATGGGTTAGAAACAAATACTAGTCAGAAATTTTTCTGCAAGTCTGGAGTATCAGTTTGCAAAAAATCGTTCCATAGGACCCAATACTTTTTTCTATTGGCAATTTTATACATTTTACCATTTTTTCAAAAAAATGAACGCTTCGCTATGTTTGGCTGTAAAAATATTGAAAAGTTTTCTTATTAGATACTCAAAATTAAATTCCCCCACAGAAAAAAATATTGTTAGCAACTGTTTTAAAACGCAGTTACTTCGGGTACCTAGTAGGACATTCATGCATTTGTTTTGTACCCGCCCAGTCACATTGCATGCACAGGTAAAGCCTCCATTTACCTGTAATCAGCCAATTTTATACCTAAAAATGCCGACAGCAGCCCTTTTAAGGGCTTTAGATGGCCAAATGTTGTATGGTTCACGAATAATATGGCTCACAAACCTAGTGGGGGTTACACACTATTACTTTGTACCCGCCCAGTCACATTGCATGCACAGGTAAAGCCCCCATTTACCTGTAAATAGTCGATTTTTGCCTTTAATAATGCAAACAGCAGCACTTTTAAGGGTTCTAGATGGCCAAATGTTGTATGGTTCACGATTAATATGGCCCACACACCTAGTGGAGGTTACACACTATTACTTTATACCCGCTAAGCCACATTGCATGCACAGGTAAAGCCTCCATTTACCTGTAATCAACCATTTTCATACCTAAAAATGCCGACAGCAGCCCTTTTAAGGGCTCTAGATGGCCAAATGTTGTATGGTTCACGATTAATATGGCTCACACACCTAGTGGAGGTTACACACTATTACTTTATACCCGCCCAGTCACATTGCATGCACAGATAAAGCCTCCATTTACCTGAAATCAGCCAATTTCATACCTTAAAATGCCGACAGCAGCCCTTTTAAGGGCTCTAGGTGGCCAAATGTTGTATGGTTCACGAATAATATGGCTCACACACCTAGTGGAGGTTACACACTATTACTTTATACCCGCTAAGCCACATTGCATGCACAGATAAAGCCTCCATTTACCTGTAATCAGCCAATTTCATACCTTAAAATGCCGACAGCAGCCCTTTTAAGGGCTCTAGATGGCCAAATATTGTATAGTTCACGAATATTATGACTCACACACCTAGTGGAGGTTACACACTATTACTTTATACCCGCCCAGTCACATTGCATGTACAGGTAAAGCCCCCATTTACCTGTAATTAGTCGATTTTTGCTCTTAAAAATGCCGACAGCAGCCCTTTTAAGGGCTCTAGATGGCCAAATGTTGTATGGTTCACGAATAATATGGCTCACACACCTAGTGGGGGTTACACACTATTACTTTGTACCCGCCCAGTCACATTGCATGCACAGGTAAAGCCCCCATTTACCTGTAAATAGTCGATTTTTGCCTTTAATAATGCTGACAGCAGTCCTTTTAAGGGTTCTAGATGGCCAAATGTTGTATGGTTCACGAATAATATGGCTCACACACCTAGTGGAGGTTACACACTATTACTTTGTACCCGCCCAGTTACATTGCATGCACAGGTAAAGCCTCCATTTACCTGTAATCAACCAATTTCATACCTAAAAATGCCGACAGCAGCCCTTTTAAGGGCTCTAGATGGCCAAATGTTGTATGGTTCACGAATAATATGGCTCACACACCTAGTGGAGGTTACACACTATTATTTTATACCCACCCAGTTACATTGAATGTACAGGTAAAGCCCCCATTTACCTGTAATTAGTCGATTTTTGCCTTTAAAAATGCCGACAGCAGCCCTTTTAAGGGTCTAGATGGCCAAATGTTGTATGGTTCACGAATAATATGGCTCACAAACCTAGTGGGGGTTACACACTATTACTTTGTACCCGCCCAGTCACATTGCATGCACAGGTAAAGCCCCCATTTACCTGTAAATAGTCGATTTTTGCCTTTGATAATGCAAACAGCAGCCCTTTTAAGGGTTCTAGATGGCCAAATGTTGTTTAGTTCACGGATATTATGGCTCACACACCTAGTGGAGGTTACACACTATTACTTTATACCCGCTAAGCCACATTGCATGCACAGGTAAAGCCCCCATTTACCTGTAATCAGTCCATTTTATACCTAAAAATGCCAACAGCAGCCCTTTTAAGGGCTCTAGATGGCCAAATGTTGTATGGTTCACGAATAATATGGCTCACAAACCTAGTGGGGGTTACACACTATTACTTTGTACCCGCCCAGTCACATTGCATGCACAGGTAAAGCCCCAATTTACCAGTAAATAGTCGATTTTTGCCTTTAATAATGCAGACAGCAGCCCTTTTAAGGGTTCTAGATGGCCAAATGTTGCATAGTTCACGAATATTATGGCTCACACACCTAGTGGAGGTTACACACTATTACTTTATACCCGCCCAGTCACATTGCATGTACAGGTAAAGCCCCCATTTACTTGTTTTTGTTCTTTGGACGCTGTAAAGCCATCAGCGTTAAGTTTCTGATACCATTACCTATTATTTCAAATAAGAAATACTTCTAACCCTTCATATTTGATACATTTCTGATACTTGTTTTTGTTCTTTGGACACCGTAACTTAAGTAAATAAGTTAAGTTACGACATCCATCTGAATATCTTTTAGCAGATAAAGCTCTTTTATTGAAGGGTTAGAAACCAATACTGGTCATACAGTTTCCTAGGCTTCAGTTTTAATAGAAACTACCCAAAAAATAAATATAAAGATAATTAATCTCAATATTTTGAGCATAATAAGGAAAATATGGCTTATATTGAATACCGTCAAAATACAAAACATTTTTAAGCAAATAGATTTAATATTAACCGGTCATCTTTTACAAATGAACACAAAGTTTCGACATCCTTGTCGCATTGCAGAAAAGCAAAAGTTTATCTAAACATGCAGTTTTAAAATAAAAAATTCTAAATCAACTATACTACTTATAACGTCATAAGATATGGGTAAGAATGAGAAATTTTCTTAAAGGAAAAAGCCAATAATTTCAAATATGTCCACTAAGTAGGAAGCAATATACTTTGTAACTTTTAAACTTCTAAATGCTATTGAAAGATTTTTTTACATTTTCAGACTAACATATTTAACAATTTGCGTCCATTTGGAGCCGGTGTTTGTGAAGTGTGTGGGGTGTCTTCAAAAAATTTGGAGCAGCACATGAAAGCCCATGAGTTAGAAGAGGAGGTTCAATTGATGGATTCCTCTTCGGGGGAGGAATGGGTTCCCCCCGAGCCCTTCCCCTCCAAAGAGGAAAATGATCGTTAAGGTGAGGAAAGGGTAATCTTTGTCAATGATTTTTTTTATTCCTCCAAGTTATGAAGAGACTTTTGACGTCTTAAATTCTGATTTTCTCCCCGTTAAACGTCGCCAAAGATGAGAAATGGTCTTAAGAGAGGCACGAAGAATAAATACATCCATGTATCCATCTGTCTCATGTATTGCTTGCTTTCTTGCTCTAGTTGTGAAAGCTTCCCAGTGAGAGGGAGGATTTCCCTGAGGAGGAGGAGGAGGAGGAGGAGGAGGAGCCGGCAATGGCCGAGAAGGAAGAGAGGATGGAGTCCTGCATTGTGGTGGAGAAGGTAGACTTAATAATTTAGTTATTTGATCAAAGCCTGCTTTTTTAACAATAGCTCTATCCCAAGGTTACTTTCGAGGGTGGTCTGATTTGGGTACACACGGTTTAGAACCCATCTGATAGATTGCTAAGTGCTAATATATTTTTCATTTCTATATTTTTCAGGCATCGCGACCTTTTGGGTGGCATTTGCCATTGGAGCGCCCCCAAAGGAAGCGTTGCGGAGGTAGTAGAGAACGAACAACTTGCCGCCTGTGCAATCGGGATGTCGTGCACCTACCGCGCCATTTAAGGCAGGTGCACGATTATTCGACGGAAGATGCGCAGGCGGCCACATCGCAGAAAACGACAAAGGGCAGGAGGAAGACCTGCCCTAAATGCAAGGTTGAGGTGGTCAGGTTGGACAGACATATGAAGAAGGTTCACAAAGTGGCCAAATTTTCAGAAACGTGAGTTTTTTTTAATTTTAACAGACTTATGAATAGGAAACTTGTGTGAATTCAATTATGTGTTAACACATTGAGCAAATTAATCAATAAGTCAAAAAAAGCACTTCCTCAATCCAAACCTCTGCTACTCATCCAGGGTGAGGGAGACTCGTGTAACTGATTGGTCCAAGTTGTCTTGTAAGATGATTGACATAAAAATTAAAATAAGTGTTTTTTTTGTCACACACAGAGAAGCTAAACAATTGGTGGAGTGAGTGAGTGAGTGATTGGGGTTTTACGTCCTGCTCAACACAATTGGTGGAAGGCTGCTCCTCAGAGGAGGAAGACCCAGGGACCGATGTGGGAGTAGGGATCCCCTTTGATATTACAGAGGGGAAAACTATGAACCATCGGTTCCTTGGGTGGCAGATGTCCTTGGAGGGCGGGGCTAAATACATCTCCAGTGCCAAACAGAACATGCTTCAAGTTAGTGATAACTTTCGAGACTAGCCCGAAATCGGTAGTTGAATCTCGGCCATTTTTCAAGAATGTTTAATCCTAAAATACATGTTATATCTTTAAAAGACCTGAAAAAAAATTAACTGGTAAACATGTGGCATGAAAGTTAATATGAATAGTTTCCAAATAAAATTAAAACTCGTTTGTATTTTCAGGTGTATGGCATCTGGAAGGGGGTGTCCCCAACTTTGATATTGAGGACCTCCTGGATAAAAACAAAGTCGGTGCCTGGGTGGAGAAATTTTCTATGGAAAAAGCCCCAGGCACCACACTGTCCTATTTAGGGTCGTTGAAAAAGTTTTTTAACTTTTTGAAAGTTTGTGAAAATATGAGCGGGGGGCAGACCGCTTCCATTGACAGGATTTCCATAAGCCTGGAAAATTGGCGGAGGTCACTGTCAAAACAGAAGAAAATCCGCAGGACGGAAGTCATGGTAGAAAATGAAAGTAAGTAGAAAATGCTGTAATTAGTTTTTCATCTTTAAAGCCACAACTCTTAAATACTAAAACACATTCTGTACAACTTATTTTATACATATAATGTTTAGATGTGTACTGTTTTCTTGTCTTGTAAGACTACGAATTTCTCTTCCATTGTAACGCAATGTATAACATATTTTTCACAGGGAATCAACTAACTCCTGATGATGTTATCATCTTGGACAGCTCCGCCATGTCTCTGGCAGCACAGAGAGTCCTGGATGGGGAGGATGAGATCACAAGGGAGGGGTTCCTGCTGGCCAGGAACTACCTAATTAACCAAATCCTCCTCAATACGGGCAACAGAAACAGTGCTGTCAGAGGCATGGATGTGGGTGGAGTAGAGGTGGCCCCCGAAATCAAGGTCGGGGAGGAAATTTTCCGAGCAATCACAGTAAGTATGGAATTTAATTAATTTAACACTTTAATAATTGGTGAAGTATCAGTGTAATAAATGTTACTTTAACTGAAATTTGAAACTTAAGTTACCAAGTCAATAATACTTCCCATTTTAGTAAAAAATGAAGAGGGTTAGAGACTACCATAGATAGGAATCATTGTAAGGGAACTCATAAGTTTATTAGTGCGGGATTTTCACGATCTAAATATAAAGAATGCTGTATTTTTTATTATTCTTTTTTTTTTCTTTCAGGTTACCCAGCACAAAACATCAGCTCAGGGGGCGGCGACCCTCAATCTCACCAGCAAACTTTACAACAGGCTGGTGAGATATATCAAGAATATACGGGGGGAGTCGCCCCACCCAAATGTGTTTTTAACTGCGGATGGCAACCGCTTAACGGCGAGTGCGTTGTCATTCGCAACCAACAGCTACGAGAAGGTTTTACACAAGAAGGTCACAGCCAACAGAACCAGAAAGCTGGCCTGCACTGCTGTAAGTATTAGTTAGTTATCTATAAATTGATTGCTAGATAGATTGATTGGTGGTTTACAAAGAGCTATATGGTGTTTTAAACCCAAGAGAAGTCACGGCCACATTAACATAAACAATATGATTCTTGATTTATTTATATTTAAATCGAGTTAACCGCTAATGACAATGACCGTACAATGACCATCCAGAGCTAGAGCGGCAGACGGCCAACACGATGTGCCATTCGGTCCGGACAGCTCAGACTTATTACCAGCTGAGGCGGAACCAGGTAAAGCAACTTAACTTAAGACCAATCAAAGACCAATGAAATTAAAGTTTAATCCATTACTTTAGTTAGGATGTAAAATTTTAAAAGATTACTTACGATACTATAAATATTGTCTTTCAGGAAGAATCGGCACAGGTGACAAGCTGTATTATGAAAAGTGTGCGGCACACCAGCGCAGCCGCCGGTTCCGAAGACCAGCAGGAACAGAACCAGGAGTTCGGGAGAGCACGGCGGGCCTTTAGTGAAGAGGAGAGAGAAACCCTATTCCAACTGGCAAAGAGCCACATTAAAAACAAAAAAACCTCCCCGGCCGAGCTCTCCGAGCTCCTAAAAAAATCCGAACAGGAGAAGCACCTCCTCAAAATCAAAACTCTTAAACAACTGGTGGATCGAGTGAGGTGCTTCTACCGACAGTAGGTAGATTAATTGATTGATTGATTGGTGTTTTACGCCGCGCTCAAGATTTTAACTTTGTAAAAATATCAATTTACAGGGGTCTGCATAGGGGGTCGTGAAATGACCATGCTGGTCAAATGACTTGTCATGGCCCATTTGCAGACCCCATCAATGTTTTAATTTTTATAACTGGGGTCTGCATAGGGGGTCGTGAAATGACCATGCTGGTCAAATGACTTGTCATGGCCCATTTGCAGACCCCATCAATGTTTTAATTGTTTTAACTGGGGTCTGCATAGGGGGTCGTGAAATGACCATGCTGGTCAAATGACTTGTCATGGCCCATTTGCAGACCACATCAATGTTTTAATTTTTATAACTGGGGTCTGCATAGGGGGTCGTGAAATGACCATGCTGGTCAATGACTTGTCATGGCCCATTTGCAGACCCCTTCAATTATAAATAAATGCATTTTTTTTAATTTAAAATTTGTAAAATGTCAATTTACAGGGGTCTGCATAGGGGGTCGTGAAATGACCATGCTGGTCAGATGACTTGTCATGGCCCATTTGCAGACCCCATCAATGTTTTAATTTTTATTACTTGGGTCTGCATAGGGGGTCATGAAATGACCATGCTGGTCAATGACTTGTCATGGCCCATTTGCAGACCCCATCAAAGTTTTAATTGTTTTAACTGGGGTCTGCATAGGGGGTCGTGAAATGACCATGCTGGTCAAATGACTTGTCATGGCCCATTTGCAGACCCCATCAATGTTTTAATTTTTATAACTGGGGTCTGCATACGGGGTCATGAAATGACCATGCAGGTCAATGACTTGTCATGGCCCATTTGCAGACCCCATCAATGTTTTAATTTTTTAACTGGGGTCTGCATAGGGGGTCGTGAAATGACCATGCTGGTCAAATGACTTGTCATGGCCCATTTGCAGACCCCATCAATGTTTTAATTTTTTTAACTGGGGTCTGCATAGGGGGTCGTGAAATGACCATGCTGGTCAAATGACTTGTCATGGCCCATTTGCAGACCCCATCAATGTTTTAATTGTTTTAACTGGGGTCTGCATAGGGGGTCGTGAAATGACCATGCTGGTCAAATGACTTGTCATGGCCCATTTGCAGACCCTTCAATTATTAATAAATGTATTTTTTTTAATTCAAAATGTTTAAAAATGTAAATTTACAGGGGTCTGCATAGGGGGTCGTGAAATGACCATGCTGGTCAAATGACTTGTCATGGCCCATTTGCAGACCCCATCAATGTTTTAATTTTTTAACTGGGGTCTGCATAGGGGGTCGTGAAATGACCATGCTGGTCAAATGACTTGCCATGGCCCATTTGCAGACCCCATCAATGATTTAATTTTTATAACTTGGGTCTGCATAGGGGGTCGTGAAATGACCATGCTGGTCAAATGACTTGTCATGGCCCATTTGCAGACCCCATCAATGTTTTAATTTTTTTAACTGGGGTCTGCATAGGGGTCGTGAAATGACCATGCTGGTCAAATGACTTGTCATGGCCCATTTGCAGACCCTTCAATTATTAATAAATGTATTTTTTTTAAATAAAAATGTATAAAAATGTAAATTTACAGGGGTCTGCATGGGGGGTCGTGAAATGACCATGCTGGTCAAATGACTTGTCATGGCCCATTTGCAGACCCCATCAATGTTTGAATTGTTTTAACTGGGGTCTGCATAGGGGGCCGTGAAATGACCATGCTGGTCAAATGACTTGCCATGGCCCATTTGCAGACCCCATCAATGTTTTAATTTTTATAACTGGGGTCTGCATAGGGGGTCGTGAAATGACCATGCTGGTCAAATGACTTGTCATTGCCCATTTGCAGACCCCTTCAATTATTAATAAATGCATTTTTTTAAATTCAAAAATTGTGAAAATATCAATTTACAGGGGTCTGCATAGGGGGTCGTGAAATAACCATGCTGGTCAGATGACTTGTCATGGCTCCTTTGCAGACCCCATCAATGTTTTAATTTCTATAACTGGGGTCTGCATAGGGGGTCGTGAAATGACCATGCTGGTCAAATGACTTGCCATGGCCCATTTGCAGACCCCATCAATGTTTTAATTTTTATAACTGGGGTCTGCATAGGGGGTCGTGAAATGACCATGCTGGTCAGATGACTTGTCATGGCCCATTTGCAGACCCCATCAATGTTTTAATTTCTATAACTGGGGTCTGCATAGGGGGTCGTGAAATGACCATGCTGGTCAAATGACTTGTCATGGCCCATTTGCAGACCCCATCAATGTTTTAATTTCTATAACTGGGGTCTGCATAGGGGTCGTGAAATGACCATGCTGGTCAGATGACTTGTCATGGCCCATTTGCAGACCCCATCAATGTTTTAATTTCTATAACTGGGGTCTGCATAGGGGGTCGTGAAATGACCATGCTGGTCAGATGACTTGTCATGGCCCATTTGCAGACCCCATCAATGTTTTAATTTCTATAACTGGGGTCTGCATAGGGGGTCGTGAAATGACCATGCTGGTCAATGACTTGTCATGGCCCATTTGCAGACCCCTTCAATTATTAATTAATGTATTTTTAACTTAATATGTAAAAATGTAAATATCACAATCTGCTCAATTTCAAGAATTTCTGTACATTTCCAATGAATTTGCTAGTCTTTGAATTATCTAAAAAATAAAAATATTTTTTATTCTTTAAATCATGTCTTTGTCTATTTTAAAATGCGTAAACAACAATTAAGCCATTGTCAAACTTCTAATTCGAGGTGGAGGAACACGCTGGCTTACATGAAAATATGCTGCGGTGCCCCATTAAGCCCCTACTGATCATCATGTTAACGCTCTTATAGATTTTGTATTAGCCGCATTCTGTTAGGCCTTTGCTGTGCCAAATATCATTTTATTTGGTCAAATAGTTTTCGAATGTAATAAATATAAAGATAATTAAACTCAATATTTTAAGCATCATATGGAAAATATGGCTTATATTGAATACCGTCAAAGTACAAAGCATTTTTAAGCAAAATAGATTTAATATTAACCGATCAGCTTTGTCGGATGAAAACAAATTTTCGACATCCTTGTCGCATTGCAGAATAGCAGAAGTTTCTCTAAACATGCAGTTTAAAAATAAAAAATTCTGAATCAACTATACTACTTATAACCTCATAAGACATGGGTAAGAATGAAAGATTTTCTTAAAGAAAGAAGCCAATAATTTGAAATATCTCCACTAAGTAGGAAGTAATAAAATTTAGTATTAACCGCAATCACTTAGGTCATCACTGTGCCAAATATCATTTCATATGGTCAAATAGCTTTCAATCTATTCGAAATTTGGATTTTGCTACTGTTTTAATATATATAAGACTGATATTGTGACTTAAACCAGCTGGATTAGTCTAATCCTTCTATTCTGTCAAGTGAAATTGATATATCATGAAGTATATACCATTACCTAATATTTCAAATAAGAACTACTTCTAACCCTTCATATTTGATACATTTCTGATACTTGTTTTTGTTCTTTGGACACCGTAACTTAAGTAAATAAGTTAAGTTACGACATCCATCTGTATATCTTTTAGCAGATAAAGCTCTATTTATTGAAGGGTTAGAAACCAATACTGGTCATAAAGTTTCCTGGGGTTCAGTTTTAATAGAAACTACCCAAAAAATAAATATAAAGATAATTAAACTCAATATTTTTTAAAGCATCATATAGAAAATATGGCTTATATTGAATACCGCCAAAGTACAAAGCATTTTTAAGCAAAATAGATTTAATATTAACCGATCAGCTTTGTCGGATGAAAACAAAGTTTCAACATCCTTGTCGCATTGCAGAAGAGCAGAAGTTTCTCTAAACATGCAGTTTAAAAATAAAAAATTCTGAATCAACTATACTACTTATAACCTCATAAGATATGGGTAAGAATGAACAATTTTCTTAAAGAAAGAAGCCAATAATTTGAAATATCTCCACTAAGTAGGAAGTAATAACATTTAGTATTAACCGCAATCACTTAGGTCATCACTGTGCCAAAGATCTTTTGGATGGGCTCAATAATGTTTGATAAATTGATAATTTTGTTCGATTTAGGGCACGCGTGCTTTTTTCATCTATCTGTAGATATATCGGACCCCATAGATTTCCTAGGAAGTAATATAATTTTGTATTAACCACAATCACTTAGGTCATCACTGTGCCAAATATCATTTCATTTGGTCAAATAGCCTTAAATATATTTGAAATTTGTATTTTGCTACTGTTTTAATATATATAAGACTGATATTGTGACTTAAGCCCAGTGGATTAGGCTAATCCTTCTATTCAGTCAAGTGAAATTGATATATCATGAAGTATATACCATTACCTAATATTTCAAATAAGAACTACTTCTAACCCTTCATATTTGATACATTTCTGATACTTGTTTTTGTTCTTTGGACACCGTAACTTAAGTAAATAAGTTAAGTTACGACATCCATCTGTATATCTTTTAGCAGATAAAGCTCCATTTATTGAAGGGTTAGAAACCAATACTGGTCATAAAGTTTCCTGGGGTTCAGTTTTAATAGAAACTAAACAAAAAATAAATATAAAGATAATTAAACTCAATATTTTAAGCATCATATAGAAAATATGGCTTATATTGAATACCGCCAAAGTACAAAGCATTTTTAAGCAAAATAGATTTAATATTAACCGATCAGCTTTGTCGGATGAAAACAAAGTTTCGACATTCTTGTCGCATTGCAGAACAGCAGAAGTTTCTCTAAACATGCAGTTTAAAAATAAAACATTCTGAATCAACTATACTACTTATAACCTTATAAAATATGGGTAAGAATGAAAGATTTTCTTAAAGAAAGAAGCCAATAATTTGAAATATCTCCACTAAGTAGGAAGTAATAAAATTTAGTATTAACCGCAATCACTTAGGTCATCACTGTGCCAAATATCATTTCATATGGTCAAATAGCTTTCAATCTATTCGAAATTTGGATTTTGCTACTGTTTTAATATATATAAGACTGATATTGTGACTTAAACCAGGTGGATTAGTCTAATCCTTCTATTCAGTCAAGTGAAATTGATATATCATGAAGTATATACCATTACCTAATATTTCAAATAAGAACTACTTCTAACCCTTCATATTTGATACATTTCTGATACTTGTTTTTGTTCTTTGGACACCGTAACTTAAGTAAATAAGTTAAGTTACGACATCCATCTGTATATCTTTTAGCAGATAAAGCTCTATTTATTGAAGGGTTAGAAACCAATACTGGCCATAAAGTTTCCTGGGGTTCAGTTTTAATAGAAACTACCCAAAAAATAAATATAAAGATAATTAAACTCAATATTTTAAGCATCATATAGAAAATATGGCTTATATTGAATACCGCCAAAGTACAAAGCATTTTTAAGCAAAATAGATTTAATATTAACCGATCAGCTTTGTCGGATGAAAACAAAGTTTCAACATCCTTGTCGCATTGCAGAAGAGCAGAAGTTTCTCTAAACATGCAGTTTAAAAATAAAAAATTCTGAATCAACTATACTACTTATAACCTCATAAGATATGGGTAAGAATGAAAGATTTTCTTAAAGAAAGAAGCCAATAATTTGAAATATCTCCACTAAGTAGGAAGTAATAAAATTTAGTATTAACCGCAATCACTTAGATCATCACTGTGCCAAAGATCTTTTGGATGGGCTCAATAATGTTTGATAAATTAATAATTTTGTTTGATTTAGGGCACGCGTGCTTTTTTCATCTATCTGTAGATATATCGGACCCCATAGATTTCCTAGGAAGTAATATAATTTTGTACTAACCGCAATCACTTAGGTCATCACTGTGCCAAATATCATTTCATATGGTCAAATAGCTTTCAATCTATTCGAAATTTGGATTTTGCTGCTGTTTTAATATATATAAGACTGATATTGTGACTTAAACCAGGTTGATTAGTCTAATCCTTCTATTCAGTCAAGTGAAATTGATATATGATGAAGTATATACCATTACCTAATATTTCAAATAAGAACTACTTCTAACCCTTCATATTTGATACATTTCTGATACTTGTTTTTGTTCTTTGGACACCGTAACTTAAGTAAATAAGTTAAGTTACGACATCCATCTGTATATCTTTTAGCAGATAAAGCTCTATTTATTGAAGGGTTAGAAACCAATACTGGCCATAAAATTTCCTGGGGTTCAGTTTTAATAGAAACTACCCAAAAAATAAATATAAAGATAATTAAACTCAATATTTTAAGCATCATATGGAAAATATGGCTTATATTGAATACCGTCAAAGTACAAAGCATTTTTAAGCAAAATAGATTTAATATTAACCGATCAGCTTTGTCGGATGAAAACAAATTTTCGACATCCTTGTCGCATTGCAGAATAGCAGAAGTTTCTCTAAACATGCAGTTTAAAAATAAAAAATTCTGAATCAACTATACTACTTATAACCTCATAAGATATGGGTAAGAATGAACAATTTTCTTAAAGAAAGAAGCCAATAATTTGAAATATCTCCACTAAGTAGGAAGTAATAATATTTAGTATTAACCGCAATCACTTAGGTCATCACTGTGCCAAAGATCTTTTGGATGGGCTCAATAATGTTTGATAAATTGATAATTTTGTTCGATTTAGGGCACGCGTGCTTTTTTCATCTATCTGTAGATATATCGGACCCCATAGATTTCCTAGGAAGTAATATAATTTTGTATTAACCACAATCACTTAGGTCATCACTGTGCCAAATATAATTTCATTTGGTCAAATAGCCTTAAATATATTTGAAATTTTGATTTTGCTACTGTTTTAATATATATAAGACTGATATTGTGACTTAAGCCCAGTGGATTAGGCTAATCCTTCTATTCAGTCAAGTGAAATTGATATATCATGAAGTATATACCATTACCTAATATTTCAAATAAGAACTACTTCTAACCCTTCATATTTGATACATTTCTGATACTTGTTTTTGTTCTTTGGACACCGTAACTTAAGTAAATAAGTTAAGTTACGACATCCATCTGTATATCTTTTAGCAGATAAAGCTCCATTTATTGAAGGGTTAGAAACCAATACTGGTCATAAAGTTTCCTGGGGTTCAGTTTTAATAGAAACTAAACAAAAAATAAATATAAAGATAATTAAACTCAATATTTTAAGCATCATATAGAAAATATGGCTTATATTGAATACCGCCAAAGTACAAAGCATTTTTAAGCAAAATAGATTTAATATTAACCGATCAGCTTTGTCGGATGAAAACAAAGTTTCGACATTCTTGTCGCATTGCAGAACAGCAGAAGTTTCTCTAAACATGCAGTTTAAAAATAAAAAATTCTGAATCAACTATACTACTTATAACCTTATAAAATATGGGTAAGAATGAAAGATTTTCTTAAAGAAAGAAGCCAATAATTTGAAATATCTCCACTAAGTAGGAAGTAATAAAATTTAGTATTAACCGCAATCACTTAGGTCATCACTGTGCCAAATATCATTTCATATGGTCAAATAGCTTTCAATCTATTCGAAATTTGGATTTTGCTACTGTTTTAATATATATAAGACTGATATTGTGACTTAAACCAGGTGGATTAGTCTAATCCTTCTATTCAGTCAAGTGAAATTGATATATCATGAAGTATATACCATTACCTAATATTTCAAATAAGAACTACTTCTAACCCTTCATATTTGATACATTTCTGATACTTGTTTTTGTTCTTTGGACACCGTAACTTAAGTAAATAAGTTAAGTTACGACATCCATCTGTATATCTTTTAGCAGATAAAGCTCTATTTATTGAAGGGTTAGAAACCAATACTGGCCATAAAGTTTCCTGGGGTTCAGTTTTAATAGAAACTACCCAAAAAATAAATATAAAGATAATTAAACTCAATATTTTAAGCATCATATGGAAAATATGGCTTATATTGAATACCGTCAAAGTACAAAGCATTTTTAAGCAAAATAGATTTAATATTAACCGATCAGCTTTGTCGGATGAAAACAAAGTTTCGACATCCTTGTCGCATTGCAGAATAGCAGAAGTTTCTCTAAACATGTAGTTTAAAAATAAAAAATTCTGAATCAACTATACTACTTATAACCTCATAAGATATGGGTAAGAATGAAAGATTTTCTTAAAGAAAGAAGCCAATAATTTGAAATATCTCCACTAAGTAGGAAGTAATAAAATTTAGTATTAACCGCAATCACTTAGATCATCACTGTGCCAAAGATCTTTTGGATGGGCTCAATAATGTTTGATAAATTAATAATTTTGTTTGATTTAGGGCACGCATGCTTTTTTCATCTATCTGTAGATATATCGGACCCCATAGATTTCCTAGGAAGTAATATAATTTTGTACTAACCGCAATCACTTAGGTCATCACTGTGCCAAATATCATTTCATATGGTCAAATAGCTTTCAATCTATTCGAAATTTGGATTTTGCTACTGTTTTAATATATATAAGACTGATATTGTGACTTAAGCCCAGTGGATTAGTCTAATCCTTCTATTCAGTCAAGTGAAATTGATATATGATGAAGTATATACCATTACCTAATATTTCAAATAAGAACTACTTCTAACCCTTCATATTTGATACATTTCTGATACTTGTTTTTGTTCTTTGGACACCGTAACTTAAGTAAATAAGTTAAGTTACGACATCCATCTGTATATCTTTTAGCAGATAAAGCTCTATTTATTGAAGGGTTAGAAACCAATACTGGCCATAAAGTTTCCTGGGGTTCAGTTTTAATAGAAACTACCCAAAAAATAAATATAAAGATAATTAAACTCAATATTTTAAGCATCATATGGAAAATATGGCTTATATTGAATACCGTCAAAGTACAAAGCATTTTTAAGCAAAATAGATTTAATATTAACCGATCAGCTTTGTCGGATGAAAACAAAGTTTCGACATCCTTGTCGCATTGCAGAATAGCAGAAGTTTCTCTAAACATGTAGTTTAAAAATAAAAAATTCTGAATCAACTATACTACTTATAACCTCATAAGATATGGGTAAGAATGAAAGATTTTCTTAAAGAAAGAAGCCAATAATTTGAAATATCTCCACTAAGTAGGAAGTAATAAAATTTAGTATTAACCGCAATCACTTAGATCATCACTGTGCCAAAGATCTTTTGGATGGGCTCAATAATGTTTGATAAATTAATAATTTTGTTTGATTTAGGGCACGCATGCTTTTTTCATCTATCTGTAGATATATCGGACCCCATAGATTTCCTAGGAAGTAATATAATTTTGTACTAACCGCAATCACTTAGGTCATCACTGTGCCAAATATCATTTCATATGGTCAAATAGCTTTCAATCTATTCGAAATTTGGATTTTGCTACTGTTTTAATATATATAAGACTGATATTGTGACTTAAGCCCAGTGGATTAGTCTAATCCTTCTATTCAGTCAAGTGAAATTGATATATGATGAAGTATATACCATTACCTAATATTTCAAATAAGAACTACTTCTAACCCTTCATATTTGATACATTTCTGATACTTGTTTTTGTTCTTTGGACACCGTAACTTAAGTAAATAAGTTAAGTTACGACATCCATCTGTATATCTTTTAGCAGATAAAGCTCTATTTATTGAAGGGTTAGAAACCAATACTGGCCATAAAATTTCCTGGGGTTCAGTTTTAATAGAAACTACCCAAAAAATAAATATAAAGATAATTAAACTCAATATTTTAAGCATCATATGGAAAATATGGCTTATATTGAATACCGTCAAAGTACAAAGCATTTTTAAGCAAAATAGATTTAATATTAACCGATCAGCTTTGTCGGATGAAAACAAATTTTCGACATCCTTGTCGCATTGCAGAATAGCAGAAGTTTCTCTAAACATGCAGTTTAAAAATAAAAAATTCTGAATCAACTATACTACTTATAACCTCATAAGACATGGGTAAGAATGAAAGATTTTCTTAAAGAAAGAAGCCAATAATTTGAAATATCTCCACTAAGTAGGAAGTAATAAAATTTAGTATTAACCGCAATCACTTAGATCATCACTGTGCCAAAGATCTTTTGGATGGGCTCAATAATGTTTGATAAATTAATAATTTTGTTCGATTTAGGGCACCCGTGCTTTTTTCATCTATCTGTAGATATATCGGACCCCATAGATTTCCTAGGAAGTAATATAATTTTGTATTAACCGCAATCACTTAGGTCATCACTTTGCCAAATATCATTTCATTTGGTCAAATAGCTTTCAATCTATTTGAAATTTGGATTTTGCTACTGTTTTAATATATATAAGACTGATATTGTGACTTAAGCCAGGTGGATTAGTCTAATCCTTCTATTCAGTCAAGTGAAATTGATACATCATGAAGTATATACCATTACCTAATATTTCAAATAAGAAATACTTCTAACCCTTCATATTTGATACATTTCTGATACTTGTTTTTGTTCTTTGGACACCGTAACTTAAGTAAATAAGTTAAGTTACGACATCCATCTGTATATCTTTTAGCAGATAAAGCTCTATTTATTGAAGGGTTAGAAACCAATACTGGCCATAAAGTTTCCTGGGGTTCAGTTTTAATAGAAACTACCCAAAAAATAAATATAAAGATAATTAAACTCAATATTTTAAGCATCATATGGAAAATATGGCTTATATTGAATACCGTCAAAGTACAAAGCATTTTTAAGCAAAATAGATTTAATATTAACCGATCAGCTTTGTCGGATGAAAACAAAGTTTCGACATTCTTGTCGGATTGCAGAATAGCAGAAGTTTCTCTAAACATGCAGTTTAAAAATTAAAAATTCTGAATCAACTATACTACTTATAACCTCATAAGATATGGGTAAGAATGAAAGATTTTCTTAAAGAAAGAAGCCAATAATTTGAAATATCTCCACTAAGTAGGAAGTAATAAAATTTAGTATTAACCGCATTCACTTAGATCATCACTGTGCCAAAGATCTTTTGGATGGGCTCAATAATGTTTGATAAATTAATAATTTTGTTCGATTTAGGGCACCCGTGCTTTTTTCATCTATCTGTAGATATATCGGACCCCATAGATTTCCTAGGAAGTAATATAATTTTGTACTAACCGCAATCACTTAGGTCATCACTGTGCCAAATATCATTTCATATGGTCAAATAGCTTTCAATCTATTCGAAATTTGGATTTTGCTACTGTTTTAATATATATAAGACTAATATTGTGACTTAAACCAGGTTGATTAGTCTAATCCTTCTATTCAGTCAAGTGAAATTGATATATGATGAAGTGTATACTATTACCTAATATTTCAAATAAGAACTACTTCTAACCCTTCATATTTGATACATTTCTGATACTTGTTTTTGTTCTTTGGACACCGTAACTTAAGTAAATAAGTTAAGTTACGACATCCATCTGTATATCTTTTAGCAGATAAAGCTCTATTTATTGAAGGGTTAGAAACCAATACTGGCCATAAAATTTCCTGGGGTTCAGTTTTAATAGAAACTACCCAAAAAATAAATATAAAGATAATTAAACTCAATATTTTAAGCATCATATGGAAAATATGGCTTATATTGAATACCGTCAAAGTACAAAGCATTTTTAAGCAAAATAGATTTAATATTAACCGATCAGCTTTGTCGGATGAAAACAAATTTTCGACATCCTTGTCGCATTGCAGAATAGCAGAAGTTTCTCTAAACATGCAGTTTAAAAATAAAAAATTCTGAATCAACTATACTACTTATAACCTCATAAGACATGGGTAAGAATGAAAGATTTTCTTAAAGAAAGAAGCCAATAATTTGAAATATCTCCAGTAAGTAGGAAGTAATAAAATTTAGTATTAACCGCAATCACTTAGGTCATCACTGTGCAAAAGATCTTTTGGATGGGCTCAATAATGTTTGATAAATTAATAATTTTGTTCAAGTTAGGGCACCCGTGCTTTTTTCATCTATCTGTAGATATATCGGACCCCATAGATTTCCTAGGAAGTAATATAAGTTTGTATTAACCGCAATCACTTAGGTCATCACTGTGCAAAAGATCTTTTGGATGGGCTCAATAATGTTTGATAAATTAATAATTTTGTTCGAGTTAGGGCACCCGTGCTTTTTTCATCTATCTGTAGATATATCGGACCCCATAGATTTCCTAGGAAGTAATATAATTTTGTACTAACCGCAATCACTTAGGTCATCACTGTGCCAAATATCATTTCATATGGTCAAATAGCTTTCAATCTATTCGAAATTTGGATTTTGCTACTGTTTTAATATATATAAGACTGATATTGTGACTTAAACCAGGTGGATTAGTCTAATCCTTCTATTCAGTCAAGTGAAATTGATATATCATGAAGTATATACCATTACCTAATATTTCAAATAAGAACTACTTCTAACCCTTCATATTTGATACATTTCTGATACTTGTTTTTGTTCTTTGGACACCGTAACTTAAGTAAATAAGTTAAGTTACGACATCCATCTGTATATCTTTTAGCAGATAAAGCTCTATTTATTGAAGGGTTAGAAACCAATACTGGCCATAAAATTTCCTGGGGTTCAGTTTTAATAGAAACTTTCCAAAAAATAAATATAAAGATAATTAAACTCAATATTTTAAGCATCATATGGAAAATATGGCTTATATTGAATATCGTCAACGTACAAAGCATTTTTAAGCAAAATAGATTTAATATAAACCGATCAGCTTTGTCGGATGAAAACAAAGTTTTGACATCCTTGTCGCATTGCAGAATAGCAGAAGTTTCTCTAAACATGCAGTTCAAAAATAAAAAATTCTGAATCAACTATACTACTTATAACCTCATAAGACATGGGTAAGAATGAAAGATTTTCTTAAAGAAAGAAGCCAATAATTTGAAATATCTCCACTAAGTAGGAAGTAATAAAATTTAGTATTAACCGCAATCACTTAGATCATCACTGTGCCAAAGATCTTTTGGATGGGCTCAATAATGTTTGATAAATTAATAATTTTGTTCGATTTAGGGCACGCGTGCTTTTTTCATCTATCTGTAGATATATCGGACCCCATAGATTTCCTAGGAAGTAATATAATTTTGTATTAACCGCAATCACTTAGGTCATCACTTTGCCAAATATCATTTCATTTGGTCAAATAGCTTTCAATCTATTTGAAATTTGGATTTTGCTACTGTTTTAATATATATAAGACTGATATTGTGACTTAAGCCAGGTGGATTAGTCTAATCCTTCTATTCAGTCAAGTGAAATTGATACATCATGAAGTATATACCATTACCTAATATTTCAAATAAGAAATACTTCTAACCCTTCATATTTGATACATTTCTGATACTTGTTTTTGTTCTTTGGACACCGTAACTTAAGTAAATAAGTTAAGTTACGACATCCATCTGTATATCTTTTAGCAGATAAAGCTCTATTTATTGAAGGGTTAGAAACCAATACTGGCCATAAAGTTTCCTGGGGTTCAGTTTTAATAGAAACTACCCAAAAAATAAATATAAAGATAATTAAACTCAATATTTTAAGCATCATATGGAAAATATGGCTTATATTGAATACCGTCAAAGTACAAAGCATTTTTAAGCAAAATAGATTTAATATTAACCGATCAGCTTTGTCGGATGAAAACAAAGTTTCGACATTCTTGTCGCATTGCAGAATAGCAGAAGTTTCTCTAAACATGCAGTTTAAAAATAAAAAATTCTGAATCAACTATACTACTTATAACCTCATAAGATATGGGTAAGAATGAAAGATTTTCTTAAAGAAAGAAGCCAATAATTTGAAATATCTCCACTAAGTAGGAAGTAATAAAATTTAGTATTAACCGCAATCACTTAGATAATCACTGTGCCAAAGATCTTTTGGATGGGCTCAATAATGTTTGATAAATTAATAATTTTGTTCGATTTAGGGCACCCGTGCTTTTTTCATCTATCTGTAGATATATCGGACCCCATAGATTTCCTAGGAAGTAATATAATTTTGTACTAACCGCAATCACTTAGGTCATCACTGTGCCAAATATCATTTCATATGGTCAAATAGCTTTCAATCTATTCGAAATTTGGATTTTGCTACTGTTTTAATATATATAAGACTAATATTGTGACTTAAACCAGGTTGATTAGTCTAATCCTTCTATTCAGTCAAGTGAAATTGATATATGATGAAGTGTATACTATTACCTAATATTTCAAATAAGAACTACTTCTAACCCTTCATATTTGATACATTTCTGATACTTGTTTTTGTTCTTTGGACACCGTAACTTAAGTAAATAAGTTAAGTTACGACATCCATCTGTATATCTTTTAGCAGATAAAGCTCTATTTATTGAAGGGTTAGAAACCAATACTGGCAATAAAATTTCCTGGGGTTCAGTTTTAATAGAAACTACCCAAAAAATAAATATAAAGATAATTAAACTCAATATTTTAAGCATCATATGGAAAATATGGCTTATATTGAATACCGTCAAAGTACAAAGCATTTTTAAGCAAAATAGATTTAATATTAACCGATCAGCTTTGTCGGATGAAAACAAATTTTCGACATCCTTGTCGCATTGCAGAATAGCAGAAGTTTCTCTAAACATGCAGTTTAAAAATAAAAAATTCTGAATCAACTATACTACTTATAACCTCATAAGACATGGGTAAGAATGAAAGATTTTCTTAAAGAAAGAAGCCAATAATTTGAAATATCTCCACTAAGTAGGAAGTAATAAAATTTAGTATTAACCGCAATCACTTAGGTCATCACTGTGCAAAAGATCTTTTGGATGGGCTCAATAATGTTTGATAAATTAATAATTTTGTTCGAGTTAGGGCACCCGTGCTTTTTTCATCTATCTGTAGATATATCGGACCCCATAGATTTCCTAGGAAGTAATATAATTTTGTATTAACCGCAATCACTTAGGTCATCACTGTGCTAAAGATCTTTTGGATGGGCTCAATAATGTTTGATAAATTAATAATTTTGTTCGAGTTAGGGCACCCATGCTTTTTTCATCTATCTGTAGATATATCGGACCCCATAGATTTCCTAGGAAGTAATATAATTTTGTACTAACCGCAATCACTTAGGTCATCACTGTGCCAAATATCATTTCATATGGTCAAATAGCTTTCAATCTATTCGAAATTTGGATTTTGCTACTGTTTTAATATATATAAGACTGATATTGTGACTTAAACCAGGTGGATTAGTCTAATCCTTCTATTCAGTCAAGTGAAATTGATATATCATGAAGTATATACCATTACCTAATATTTCAAATAAGAACTACTTCTAACCCTTCATATTTGATACATTTCTGATACTTGTTTTTGTTCTTTGGACACCGTAACTTAAGTAAATAAGTTAAGTTACGACATCCATCTGTATATCTTTTAGCAGATAAAGCTCTATTTATTGAAGGGTTAGAAACCAATACTGGCCATAAAATTTCCTGGGGTTCAGTTTTAATAGAAACTTTCCAAAAAATAAATATAAAGATAATTAAACTCAATATTTTAAGCATCATATGGAAAATATGGCTTATATTGAATATCGTCAACGTACAAAGCATTTTTAAGCAAAATAGATTTAATATAAACCGATCAGCTTTGTCGGATGAAAACAAAGTTTTGACATCCTTGTCGCATTGCAGAATAGCAGAAGTTTCTCTAAACATGCAGTTACCTCATAAGATATGGGTAAGAATGAAAGATTTTCTTAAAGAAAGAAGCCAATAATTTGAAATATCTCCACTAAGTAGGAAGTAATAAAATTTAGTATTAACCGCAATCACTTAGATCATCACTGTGCCAAAGATCTTTTGGATGGGCTCAATAATGTTTGATAAATTAATAATTTTGTTCGATTTAGGGCACGCGTGCTTTTTTCATCTATCTGTAGATATATCGAACCCCATAGATTTCCTAGGAAGTAATATAATTTTGTACTAACCGCAATCACTTAGGTCATCACTGTGCCAAATATCATTTCATATGGTCAAATAGCTTTCAATCTATTCGAAATTTGGATTTTGCTACTGTTTTAATATATATAAGACTAATATTGTGACTTAAACCAGGTTGATTAGTCTAATCCTTCTATTCAGTCAAGTGAAATTGATATATGATGAAGTGTATACTATTACCTAATATTTCAAATAAGAACTACTTCTAACCCTTCATATTTGATACATTTCTGATACTTGTTTTTGTTCTTTGGACACCGTAACTTAAGTAAATAAGTTAAGTTACGACATCCATCTGTATATCTTTTAGCAGATAAAGTTCTATTTATTGAAGGGTTAGAAACCAATACTGGCCATAAAATTTCCTGGGGTTCAGTTTTAATAGAAACTACCCAAAAAATAAATATAAAGATAATTAAACTCAATATTTTAAGCATCATATGGAAAATATGGCTTATATTGAATACCGTCAAAGTACAAAGCATTTTTAAGCAAAATAGATTTAATATTAACCGATCAGCTTTGTCGGATGAAAACAAATTTTCGACATCCTTGTCGCATTGCAGAATAGCAGAAGTTTCTCTAAACATGCAGTTTAAAAATAAAAAATTCTGAATCAACTATACCGTGCTTTTTTCATCTATCTGTAGATATATCGGACCCCATAGATTTCCTAGGAAGTAATATAATTTTGTATTAACCGCAATCACTTAGGTCATCACTTTGCCAAATATCATTTCATTTGGTCAAATAGCTTTCAATCTATTTGAAATTTGGATTTTGCTACTGTTTTAATATATATAAGACTGATATTGTGACTTAAGCCAGTAATCCTTCTATTCAGTCAAGTGAAATTGATACATCATGAAGTATATACCATTACCTAATATTTCAAATAAGAACTACTTCTAACCCTTCATAAGACATGGGTAAGAATGAAAGATTTTCTTAAAGAAAGAAGCCAATAATTTGAAATATCTCCACTAAGTAGGAAGTAATAAAATTTAGTATTAACCGCAATCACTTAGGTCATCACTGTGCAAAAGATCTTTTGGATGGGCTCAATAATGTTTGATAAATTAATAATTTTGTTCGAGTTAGGGCACCCGTGCTTTTTTCATCTATCTGTAGATATATCGGACCCCATAGATTTCCTAGGAAGTAATATAATTTTGTAATAACCGCAATCACTTAGGTCATCACTTTGCCAAATATCATTTCATTTGGTCAAATAGCTTTCAATCTATTTGAAATTTGCTACTGTTTTAATATATATAAGACTGATATTGTGACTTAAGCCAGTAATCCTTCTATTCAGTCAAGTGAAATTGATACATCATGAAGTATATACCATTACCTAATATTTCAAATAAGAACTACTTCTAACCCTTCAAATTTGATACATTTCTGATACTTGTTTTTGTTCTTTGGACACCGTAACTTAAGTAAATAAGTTAAGTTACGACATCCATCTGTATATCTTTTAGCAGATAAAGCTCTATTTATTGAAGGGTTAGAAACCAATACTGGCAATAAACTTTCCTGGGGTTCAGTTTTAATAGAAACTACCCAAAAAATAAATATAAAGATAATTAAACTCAATATTTTAAGCATCATATGGAAAATATGGCTTATATTGAATACCGTCAAAGTACAAAGCATTTTTAAGCAAAATAGATTTAATATTAACCGATCAGCTTTGTCGGATGAAAACAAAGTTTCGACATTCTTGTCGCATTGCAGAATAGCAGAAGTTTCTCTAAACATGCAGTTTAAAAAAAAAAATTCTGAATCAACTATACTACTTATAACCTTATAAAATATGGGTAAGAATGAAAGATTTTCTTAAAGAAAGAAGCCAACAATTTGAAATATCTCCACTAAGTAGGAAGTAATAACATTTAGTATTAACCGCAATCACTTAGGTCATCACTGTGCCAAATATCATTTCATATGGTCAAATAGCTTTCAATCTATTCGAAATTTGGATTTTGCTTCTGTTTTAATATATATAAGACTGATATTGTGACTTAAACCAGGTGGATTAGTCTAATCCTTCTATTCAGTCAAGTGAAATTGATATATCATGAAGTATATACCATTACCTAATATTTCAAATAAGAACTACTTCTATCCCTTCATATTTGATACATTTCTGATACTTGTTTTTGTTCTTTGAACACCGTAACTTAAGTAAATAAGTTAAGTTACGACATCCATCTGTATATCTTTTAGCAGATAAAGCTCTATTTATTGAAGGGTTAGAAACCAATACTGGCCATAAAGTTTCCTGGGGTTCAGTTTTAATAGAAACTACCCAAAAAATAAATATAAAGATAATTAAACTCAATATTTTAAGCATTATATGGAAAATATGGCTTATATTGAATACCGTCAAAGTACAAAGCATTTTTAAGCAAAATAGATTTAATATTAACCGATCAGCTTTGTCGGATGAAAACAAAGTTTCGACATCCTTGTCGCATTGCAGAATAGCAGAAGTTTCTCTAAACATGCAGTTTAAAAATAAAAAATTCTGAATCAACTATACTACTTATAACCTCATAAGATATGGGTAAGAATGAAAGATTTTCTTAATGAAAGAAGCCCTAACCCTAACCCTATTTCCTATTCCCTGTTTGCGTATTATCGGTTTGGAGGCTTTGTGTAGCCCATTACCCAATTCGACTGTTACCCAATACCCAATTCGGCCCTGCCTATCACCCATTACCCAGTTCGTCTATTTCCTATTCCCTGTTTGCGTATTATCGCTTTGGAGGCTTTGTGTAGCCCATTACCCAATTCGACTGTTACCCATTACCCTATTCGCCCCTGTCTGTCACCCATTACCCAGTTCATCCATCCCCCATTTCCCTGTTCGCGTATTATCGCTTTGGAGGCGTTGTGTAGCTCATTACTCAATTCGCTTGTCACCCATTACCCATTACCCAATTCGCCCCTGCCTGTCACCCATTACCCAGTTCGTCTATTTCCTTTTCCCTGTTTACGTATTATCGCCTTGGAGGCTTTGTGTAGCCATTACCCAATTCGACTGTTACCAATTACCCATTACCCAATTCGCCCCTGTCTGTGACCCATTACCCAGTTCATCCATCAACCGTTTCCCTGATCGCGTATTATCGCTTTGGAGGCGTTGTGTAGCTCATTACCCAATTCGGTTGTCACCCATTATCCATTTCCCAATTCGCCCCTGCCTATCACCCATTACCCAGTTCGTCAATTTCCTATGCCCTGTTTGCGTATTATCGCTTTGGAGGCTTTTTGTAGCCCATTACCCAATTCGACTGTTGCCCATTACCCAATTCACCCCTGTCTGTCACCCATTGCCCAGTTCGTCCATCCCCCATTTCCCTGCTCGCGTATTATCGCTTTGAAGGCTTTGTGTAGCCCATTACCCAATTCGACTGTTACCCATTACCCAATTCGCCCCTGTCTGTCACCCATTACTCAGTTCGTCCATCCCCCATTTCCCTGTTTGCGCATTATCGCTTTGGAGGCTTTGTGTAGCCCATTACCCAATTCGACTGTTACCCATTACCCAATTCGCCCCTGTCTGTCACCCATTACCCAGTTCATCCATCCCGCATTTCCCTGATCGCGCATTATCGCTTTGGAGGCGTTGTGTAGCTCATTACCCAATTCGGTTGTCACCCATTACCCATTACCCAATCCGCCCCTGCCTATCACCCATTACCCAGTTCGTCAATTTCCTATTCCCTGTTTGCGTATTATCGCTTTGGAGGCTTTGTGTAGCCCATTACCCAATTCGACTGTTACCCATTACCCAATTCGACCCTGCCTATCACCCATTACCCAGTTCGTCAATTTTCTATTCCCTGTTTGCGTATTATCGCTTTGGAGGCTTTGTGTAGCCCATTACCCAATTGGACTGTTACCCATTACCCAATTCGCCCCTGTCTGTCACCCATTACCCAGTTCGTCCATCCCCCATTTCCCTGCTCGCGTATTATCGCTTTGTAGGCTTTGTGTAGCCCATTACCCAATTCGACTGTTACCCATTACCCATATCGCCCCTGCCTGTCACCCATTACCCAGTTCGTCTATTTCCTATTCCCTGTTTGCGTATTATCGCTTTGAAGGCTTTGTGTAGCCCATTACCCAATTCGACTGTTACCCATTACCCAATTCGCCCCTGTCTGTCACCCATTACTCAGTTCATCCATCCCCCATTTCCCTGTTTGCGTATTATTGCTTTGGAGGCTTTGTGTAGCCCATTACCCAATTCGACTGTTACCCATTACCCAATTCGACCCTGCCTATCACCCATTACCCAGTTCGTCAATTTTCTATTCCCTGTTTGCGTATTATCGCTTTGGAGGCTTTGTGTAGCCCATTACCCAATTGGACTGTTACCCATTACCCAATTCGCCCCTGTCTGTCACCCATTACCCAGTTCGTCCATCCCCCGTTTCCCTGCTCGCGTATTATCGCTTTGTAGGCTTTGTGTAGCCCATTACCCAATTCGACTGTTACCGATTACCCAATTCGCCTCTGTCTGTCACCCATTACCCAGTTCGTCCATCCCCCATTTGCCTGTTTGCGTATTTTCGCTTTGTAGGCTTTGTGTAGCCCATTACCCAATTCGACTTTTACCCATTACCCAATTCGCCCCTGTCTGTCACCCATTACCCAGTTCGTCCATCCCCCATTTCCCTGTTTGCGTATTATCGCTTTGGAGGCTTTGTGTAGCCCATTACCCAATTCGACTGTTACCCATTACCCCATTCGCCACTGTCTGTCACCCATTACCCAGTTCGTCCATCCCCCATTTCCCTGCTCGCATATTATCGCTTTGTAGGCGTTGTGTAGCCCATTACCGGATTCGGTTGTCACCCATTACCCATTACCCAATTCGCCCCTGCCTGTCACCCATTACCCAGTTCGTCTATTTCCTATTCCCTGTTTGCGTATTATCGCTTTGAAGGCGTTTTATAGCTCATTACCCAATTTGCTTGTCACCCATTACCCATTACCCAATTCGGCCCTGTCTGTCACCCATTACCCAGTTCGTCCATCCCCCATTTCCCTGCTCGGATATTATCGCTTTGTAGGCTTTGTGTAGCCCATTACCCAATTCAACTGTTACCCATTACCCAATTCGCCCCTGTCTGTCACCCATTGCCCAGTTCGTCCATCCCCCATTTCCCTGCTCGCGTATTATCGCTTTGTAGGCTTTGTGTAGCCCATTACCCAATTCGACTGTTACCCATTACCCAATTCGCCCCTGTCTGTCACCCATTACTCAGTTCGTCCATCCCCCATTTCCCTGTTTGCGTATTATCGCTTTGAAGGCGTTGTGTAGCCCATTACCCAATTCGCTTGTCACCCATTACCCATTACCCAATTCGCCCCTGCCTGTCACCCATTCGTCTATTTCCTATTCCCTGTTTGCGTATTATCGCTTTGGAGGCTTTGTGTAGCCCATTACCCAATTCGACTGTTACCCATTACCCAATTCGCCCCTGTCTGTCACCCATTACCCAGTTCGTCCATCCCCCATTTCCCTGATCGCGTATTATCGCTTTGTATGCGTTGTGTAGCCCATTACCCAATTCGCTTGTCACCCATTACCCATTACCCAATTCGCCCCTGCCTGTTACCCATTCGTCTATTTCCTATTCCCTGTTTGCGTATTATCGCTTTGGAGGCTTTGTGTAGCCCATTACCCAATTCGACGGTTACTCATTACCCAATTCGTCCCTGTCTGTCATCCATTACCCAGTTCATCCATCCCCCATTTCCCTGATCGCGTATTATCGCTTTGGAGGCGTTGTGTAGCTCACTACCCAATTCGCTTGTCACCCATTACGCATTACCCAATTCGCCCCTGCCTGTCACCCATTACCCAGTTCATCTATTTCCTATTCCCTGTTTGCGTATTATCGCTTTGGAGGCTTTGTGTAGCCCATTACCCAATTCGACTGTTACCCATTACCCAATTCGCCCCTGTCTGTCACCCATTACCCAGTTCATCCATCCCCCATTTCCCTGATCGCGTATTATTGCTTTGGAGGCGTTGTGTAGCTCATAACCCAATTCGCTTGTCACCCATTACGCATTACCCAATTCGCCCCTGCCTGTCACCCATTACCCAGTTCGTCTATTTCCTATTCCCTGTTTGCGTATTATCGCTTTGGAGGCGTTGTGTAGCCCATTACCAAATTCGACTGTTACCCATTACCCAATTCGCCCCTGCCTGTCACCCATTACCCAGTTCATCCATCCCGCATTTCCCTGTTCGCGTATTATCGCTTTGAAGGCTTTGTGTAGCCCATTACCTAATTCGACTGTTACCCATTACCCAATTCGCCCCTGCCTGTCACCCATTACCCAGTTCATCCATCCCGCATTTCCCTGATCGCGAATTATCGCTTTGGAGGCGTTGTGTAGCTCATTAACCAATTCGACTGTTACCCATTACCCATTACCCAATTCGTCTATTTCCTATTCCTGTATGCGTATTATCACTTTGGAGGCTTTGTGTAGCCCATTACCCAATTCGACTGTTACCCATTACCCAATTCGCCCCTGTCTGTCACCCATTACCCAGTTCATCCATCCCGCATTTCCCTGATCGCGCATTATCGCTTTGGAGGCGTTGTGTAGCTCATTACCCAATTCGGTTGTCACCCATTACCCATTACCCAATTCGCCCCTGCCTATCACCCATTACCCAGTTCGTCTATTTCCTATTCCCTGTTTGCGTATTATCGGTTTGGAGGCTTTGTGTAGCCCATTACCCAATTCGACTGTTACCCAATACCCAATTCGGCCCTGCCTGTCACCCATTACCCAGTTCGTCTATTTCCTATTCCCTGTTTGCGTATTATCGCTTTGGAGGCTTTGTGTAGCCCATTACCCAATTCGACTGTTACCCATTACCCAATTCGCCCCTGTCTGTGACCCATTACCCAGTTCATCCATCCCGCATTTCCCTGATCGCGCATTATCGCTTTGGAGGCGTTGTGTAGCTCATTACCCAATTCGGTTGTCACCCAATACCCATTACCCAATTCGCCCCTGCCTATCACCCATTATCCAGCTCGTCTATTTCCAATTCCCTGTTTGCGTATTATCGGTTTGGAGGCTTTGTATAGCCCATTACCCAATTCGACTGTTACCCAATACCCAATTCGGCCCTGCCTGTCACCCATTACCCAGTTCGTCTATTTCCTATTCCCTGTTTGCGTATTTTCGCTTTGGAGGTTTTGTGTAGCCCATTACCCAATTCGACTGTTACCCATTACCCTATTCGCCCCTGTCTGTCACCCATTACCCAGTTCATCCATCCCCCATTTCCCTGTTCGCGTATTATCGCTTTGGAGGCGTTGTGTAGCTCATTACTCAATTCGCTTGTCACCCATTACCCAATTCGCCCCTGTCTGTCACCCATTACCCAGTTCGTCTATTTCCTTTTCCCTGTTTACGTATTATCGCCTTGGAGGCTTTGTGTAGCCATTACACAATTCGACTGTTACCCATTACCCATTACCCAATTCGCCCCTGTCTGTCACCCATTACCCAGTTCATCTATCCCCCGTTTCCCTGATCGCGTATTATCGCTTTGGAGGCGTTGTGTAGCTCATTACCCAATTCGCTTGTCACCCATTACCAATTACCCAATTCGCCCCTGTCTGTTATCCAGTTCGTCTATTTCCTATTCCCTGTTTGCGTATTATCGCTTTGGAGGCGTTGTGTAGCCCATTACCCAATTCGGTTGTCACCCATTACTCAATTCGCCCCTGTCTGTCACCCATTACTCAGTTCGTCCATCCCCCATTTCCCTGTTTGCGTATTATCGCTTTGAAGGCGTTGTGTAGCCCATTACCCAATTCGCTTGTCACCCATTACCCATTACCCAATTCGCCCCTGCCTGTCACCCATTCGTCTATTTCCTATTCCTTGTTTGCGTATTATCGCTTTGGAGGCTTTGTGTAGCCCATTACCCAATTCGACTGTTACCCATTACCCAATTCGCCCCTGTCTGTCATCCATTACCCAGTTCATCCATCCTCCATTTCCCTGATCGCGTATTATCGATTTGGAGGCGTTGTGTAGCTCACTACCCAATTCGCTTGTCACCCATTACGCATTACCCAATTCGCCCCTGCCTGTCACCCATTACCCAGTTCATCTATTTCCTATTCCCTGTTTGCGTATTATCGCTTTGGAGGCTTTGTGTAACCCATTACCCAATTCGAATGTTACCCATTACCCAATTCGACCCTGCCTGTCACCCATTACCCTGTTCATCCATCCCGCATTTCCCTGTTCGCGTATTATCGCTTTGGAGGCTTTGTGTAGCCCATTACCCAATTCGACTGTTACCCATTACCCAATTCGCCCCTGCCTGTCACCCATTACCGAGTTCATCCATCTCGCATTTCCCTGATTGCGTATTATCGCTTTGAAGGCGTTGTGTAGCTCATTAACCAATTCGACTGTTACCCATTACCCATTACCCAATTCGTCTATTTCCTATTCCTGTTTGCGTATTATCACTTTGGAGGCTTTGTGTAGCCCATTACCCAATTCAACTGTTACCCATTACCCATTACCCAATTCGCCCCTGTCTGTCACCCATTACTCAGTTCATCCATCCCGCATTTCCCTGATCGCGCATTATCGCTTTGGAGGCGTTGTGTAGCTCATTACCCAATTCGGTTGTCACCCATTACCCATTACCCAATTCGCCCCTGCCTATCACCCATTATCCAGTTCGTCTATTTCCTATTCCCCGTTTTACGTATTATCGGTTTGGAGGCTTTGTGTAGCCCATTACCAAATTCGACTGTTACCCAATACCCAATTCGGCCCTGCCTGTCACCCATTACCCAGTTCGTCTATTTCCTATTCCCTGTTTGCGTATTTTCGCTTTGGAGGTTTTGTGTAGCCCATTACCCAATTCGACTGTTACCCATTACCCTATTCGCCCCTGTCATTCACCCATTACCCAGTTCATCCATCCCCCATTTCCCTGTTCGCGTATTATCGCTTTGGAGGCGTTGTGTAGCTCATTACTCAATTCGCTTGTCACCCATTACCCATTACCCAATTCGCCCCTGCCTGTCAGCCATTACCCAGTTCATCTATTTCCTATTCCCTGTTTGCGTATTATCGCTTTGGAGGCTTTGTGTAGCCCATTACCCAATTCGACTGTTACCCATTACCCAATTCGCCCCTGTCTGTCACCGATTACCCAGTTCATCCATCCCCCATTTCCCTGATCGCGTATTATCGCTTTGGAGGCGTTGTCTAGCTCATTACCCAATTCGCTTGTCACCCATTACCCATTACCCAATTCGCCCCTGCCTGTCACCCATTACCCAGTTCATCTATTTCCTATTCCCTGTTTGCGTATTATCGCTTTGGAGGCTTTGTGTAGCCCATTACCCAATTCGACTGTTACCCATTACCCAATTCGCCCCTGTCTGTCACCCATTACCCAGTTCATCCATCCCCCATTTCCCTGATCGCGTATTATCGCTTTGGAGGCGTTGTGTAGCTCATTACCCAACTCGGTTGTCACCCATTACCCATTACCCAATTCGCCCCTGCCTGTCACTCATTACCCAGTTCGTCTATTTCCTATTCCCTGTTTGCGTATTATCGCTTTGGAGGCTTTGTGTAGCCCATTACCCAATTCGAATGTTACCCATTACCCAATTCGACCCTGCCTGTCACCCATTACCCTGTTCATCCATCCCGCATTTCCCTGTTCGCGTATTATCGCTTTGGAGGCTTTGTGTAGCCCATTACCCAATTCGACTGTTACCCATTACCCAATTCGCCCCTGCCTGTCACCCATTACCGAGTTCATCCATCTCGCATTTCCCTGATTGCGTATTATCGCTTTGAAGGCGTTGTGTAGCTCATTAACCAATTCGACTGTTACCCATTACCCATTACCCAATTCGTCTATTTCCTATTCCTGTTTGCGTATTATCACTTTGGAGGCTTTGTGTAGCCCATTACCCAATTCAACTGTTACCCATTACCCATTACCCAATTCGCCCCTGTCTGTCACCCATTACCCAGTTCATCCATCCCGCATTTCCCTGATCGCGCATTATCGCTTTGGAGGCGTTGTGTAGCTCATTACCCAATTCGGTTGTCACCCATTACCCATTACCCAATTCGCCCCTGCCTATCACCCATTATCCAGTTCGTCTATTTCCTATTCCCCGTTTTACGTATTATCGGTTTGGAGGCTTTGTGTAGCCCATTACCCAATTCGACTGTTACCCAATACCCAATTCGGCCCTGCCTGTCACCCATTACCCAGTTCGTCTATTTCCTATTCCCTGTTTGCGTATTTTCGCTTTGGAGGTTTTGTGTAGCCCATTACCCAATTCGACTGTTACCCATTACCCTATTCGCCCCTGTCATTCACCCATTACCCAGTTCATCCATCCCCCATTTCCCTGTTCGCGTATTATCGCTTTGGAGGCGTTGTGTAGCTCATTACTCAATTCGCTTGTCACCCATTACCCATTACCCAATTCGCCCCTGTCTGTCACCCATTACCCAGTTCGTCTATTTCCTTTTCCCTGTTTACGTATTATCGCCTTGGAGGCTTTGTGTAGCCATTACCCAATTCGACTGTTACCCATTACCCATTACCTAATTCGCCCCTGTCTGTCACCCATTACCCAGTTCATCCATCCACCGTTTCCCTGATCGCGTATTATCGCTTTGGAGGCGTTGTGTAGCTCATTACCCAACTCGGTTGTCACCCATTATCCATTACCCAATTCACCCCTGTCTGTCACCCATTACTCAGTTCGTCCATCCCCCATTTCCCTGTTTGTGTATTATCGCTTTGGAGGCTTTGTGTAGCCCATTACCCAAAGCGACTGTTACCCATTACCCAATTCGCCCCTGTCTGTCACCCATTACCCAGTTCATCCATCCCCCATTTCCCTGTTCGCGTATTATCGCTTTGGAGGCGTTGTATAGCCCATTACCCAATTCGCTTTTCACCCATTACCCATTACCCAATTAGCCGCTGCCTGTCACCCATTACACAGTTCTTCTATTTCCTATTCCCTGTTTGCGTATTATCGCTTTGGAGGCTTTGTGTAGCCCATTACCCAATTCGACTGTTACCCATTACCCTATTCGCCCCTGTCTGTCACCCATTACCCAGTTCATCCATCCCCCATTTCCCTGTTCGCGTATTATCGCTTTGGAGGCGTTGTGTAGCTCATTACTCAATTCGGTTGTCACCCATTACCCATTACCCAATTCGCCCCTGTCTGTCACCCATTACCCAGTTCGTCTATTTCTTTTTCCCTGTTTACGTATTATCGCCTTGGAGGCTTTGTGTAGCCATTACCCAATTCGACTGTTACCCATTACCCAATTCACCCCTGTCTGTGACCCATTACCCGGTTCATCCATCCCCCGTTTCCCTGATCGCGTATTATCGCTTTGGAGGCGTTGTGTAGCTCATTACCCAATTCGGTTGTCACCCATTATCCATTTCCCAATTCGTCTCTGCCTATCACCCATTACCCAGTTCGTCTATTTCCTATTCCCTGTTTGCGTATTATCGCTTTGGAGGCTTTGTGTAGCCCATTACCCAATTCGACTGTTACCCATTACCCAATTCGCCCCTGTCTGTCACCCATTACCCAGTTCATCCATCCCCCATTTCCCTGATCGCGTATTATTGCTTTGGAGGCGCTGTGTAGCTCATTACCCAATTCGCTTGTCACCCATTACCCATTACCCAATTCGCCCCTGCCTGTCACCCATTACCCAGTTCGTCTATTTCCTATTCCCTGTTTGCGTATTATCGCTTTGGAGGCTTTGTGTAGCCCATTACCCAATTCGACTGTTACCCATTACCCAATTCGCCCCTGTCTGTCACCCATTACCCAGTTCATCCTTCCCCCATTTCCCTGTTCGTGTATTTTCGCTTTGGAGGCGTTGTGTAGCTCATTACCCAATTTGCTTGTCACTCATTACCCATTACCCAATTCGCCCCTGCCTGTCACCCATTACCCAGTTCGTCTATTTCCTATTCCCTGTTTGCGTATTATCGCTTTGGAGGCTTTGTGTAGCCATTCCCCAATTCGACTGTTACCCATTACCCATTACCCAATTCGCCCCTGTCTGTCACCCATTACCCAGTTCATCCATCCCCCGTTTCCCTGTTCGTATATTATCGCTTTGGAGGCTGTGTGTAGCCCATTACCCAATTCGACTGTTACCCATTACCCAATTCGCCCCTGTCTGTCACCCATTACCCAGTTCATCCATCCCCCGTTTCCCTGATCACGTATTATCGCTTTGGAGGCGTTGTGTAGCCCATTACCCAATTCGACTGTTACCCATTACCCAATTCGCCCCTGCCTGTCACCCATTACCCAGTTCATCCATCCCGCATTTCCCTGATCGCGTATTATCGCTTTGGAGGCGTTGTGTAGCTCATTAACCAATTCGACTGTTACCCATTACCCATTACCCAATTCGTCTATTTCCTATTCCTGTTTGCGTATTATCACTTTGGAGGCTTTGTGTAGCCCATTACCCAATTCGACTGTTACCCATTACCCAATTCGCCCCTGTCTGTGACCCATTACCCAGTTCATCCATCCCGCATTTCCCTGATCGCGCATTATCGCTTTGGAGGCGTTGTGTAGCTCATTACCCAATTCGGTTGTCACCCAATACCCATTACCCAATTCGCCCCTGCCTATCACCCATTACCCAGCTCGTCTATTTCCAATTCCCTGTTTGCGTATTATCGGTTTGGAGGCTTTGTATCGCCCATTACCCAATTCGACTGTTACCCAATACCCAATTCGGCCCTGCCTGTCACCCATTACCCAGTTCGTCTATTTCCTATTCCCTGTTTGCGTATTTTCGCTTTGGAGGTTTTGTGTAGCCCATTACCCAATTCGACTGTTACCCATTACCCTATTCGCCCCTGTCTGTCACCCATTACCCAGTTCATCCATCCCCCATTTCCCTGTTCGCGTATTATCGCTTTGGAGGCGTTGTGTAGCTCATTACTCAATTCGCTTGTCACCCATTACCCAATTCGCCCCTGTCTGTCACCCATTACCCAGTTCGTCTATTTCCTTTTCCCTGTTTACGTATTATCGCCTTGGAGGCTTTGTGTAGCCATTACCCAATTCGACTGTTACCCATTACCCATTACCCAATTCGCCCCTGTCTGTCACCCATTACCCAGTTCATCTATCCCCCGTTTCCCTGATCGCGTATTATCGCTTTGGAGGCGTTGTGTAGCTCATTACCCAATTCGCTTGTCACCCATTACCAATTACCCAATTCGCCCCTGTCTGTTATCCAGTTCGTCTATTTCCTATTCCCTGTTTGCGTATTATCGCTTTGGAGGCGTTGTGTAGCCCATTACCCAATTCGGTTGTCACCCATTACTCAATTCGCCCCTGTCTGTCACCCATTACTCAGTTCGTCCATCCCCCATTTCCCTGATTGCGTATTATCGCTTTGAAGGCGTTGTGTAGCTCATTAACCAATTCGACTGTTACCCATTACCCATTACCCAATTCGTCTATTTCCTATTCCTGTTTGCGTATTATCACTTTGGAGGCTTTGTGTAGCCCATTACCCAATTCAACTGTTACCCATTACCCATTACCCAATTCGCCCCTGTCTGTCACAAATTACCCAGTTCATCCATCCCGCATTTCCCTGATCGCGCATTATCGCTTTGGAGGCGTTGTGTAGCTCATTACCCAATTCGGTTGTCACCCATTACCCATTACCCAATTCGCCCCTGCCTATCACCCATTATCCAGTTCGTCTATTTCCTATTCCCCGTTTTACGTATTATCGGTTTGGAGGCTTTGTGTAGCCCATTACCCAATTCGACTGTTACCCAATACCCAATTCGGCCCTGCCTGTCACCCATTACCTAGTTCGTCTATTTCCTATTCCCTGTTTGCGTATTTTCGCTTTGGAGGTTTTGTGTAGCCCATTACCCAATTCGACTGTTACCCATTACCCTATTCGCCCCTGTCATTCACCCATTACCCAGTTCATCCATCCCCCATTTCCCTGTTCGCGTATTATCGCTTTGGAGGCGTTGTGTAGCTCATTACTCAATTCGCTTGTCACCCATTACCCATTACCCAATTCGCCCCTGTCTGTCACCCATTACCCAGTTCGTCTATTTCCTTTTCCCTGTTTACGTATTATCGCCTTGGAGGCTTTGTGTAGCCATTACCCAATTCGACTGTTACCCATTACCCATTACCTAATTCGCCCCTGTCTGTCACCCATTACCCAGTTCATCCATCCACCGTTTCCCTGATCGCGTATTATCGCTTTGGAGGCGTTGTGTAGCTCATTACCCAACTCGGTTGTCACCCATTATCCATTACCCAATTCACCCCTGTCTGTCACCCATTACTCAGTTCGTCCATCCCCCATTTCCCTGTTTGTGTATTATCGCTTTGGAGGCTTTGTGTAGCCCATTACCCAAAGCGACTGTTACCCATTACCCAATTCGCCCCTGTCTGTCACCCATTACCCAATTCATCCATCCCCCATTTCCCTGTTCGCGTATTATCGCTTTGGAGGCGTTGTGTAGCCCATTACCCAATTCGCTTTTCACCCATTACCCATTACCCAATTAGCCGCTGCCTGTCACCCATTACACAGTTCTTCTATTTCCTATTCCCTGTTTGCGTATTATCGCTTTGGAGGCTTTGTGTAGCCCATTACCCAATTCGACTGTTACCCATTACCCTATTCGCCCCTGTCTGTCACCCATTACCCAGTTCATCCATCCCGCATTTCCCTGTTCGCGTATTATCGCTTTGGAGGCGTTGTGTAGCTCATTACTCAATTCGGTTGTCACCCATTACCCATTACCCAATTCGCCCCTGCCTGTCACCCATTACCCAGTTCGTCTATTTCCTTTTCCCTGTTTACGTATTATCGCCTTGGAGGCTTTGTGTAGCCATTACCCAATTCGACTGTTACCCATTACCCAATTCACCCCTGTCTGTGACCCATTACCCGGTTCATCCATCCCCCGTTTCCCTGATCGCGTATTATCGCTTTGGAGGCGTTGTGTAGCTCATTACCAAATTCGGTTGTCACCCATTATCCATTTCCCAATTCGTCCCTGCCTATCACCCATTACCCAGTTCGTCTATTTCCTATTCCCTGTTTGCGTATTATCGCTTTGGAGGCTTTGTGTAGCCCATTACCCAATTCGACTGTTACCCATTACCCAATTCGCCCCTGTCTGTCACCCATTACCCAGTTCATCCATCCCCCATTTCCCTGATCGCGTATTATTGCTTTGGAGGCGCTGTGTAGCTCATTACCCAATTCGCTTGTCACCCATTACCCATTACCCAATTCGCCCCTGCCTGTCACCCATTACCCAGTTCGTCTATTTCCTATTCCCTGTTTGCGTATTATCGCTTTGGAGGCTTTGTGTAGCCCATTACCCAATTCGACTGTTACCCATTACCCAATTCGCCCCTGTCTGTCACCCATTACCCAGTTCATCCTTCCCCCATTTCCCTGTTCGTGTATTTTCGCTTTGGAGGCGTTGTGTAGCTCATTACCCAATTTGCTTGTCACTCATTACCCATTACCCAATTCGCCCCTGCCTGTCACCCATTACCCAGTTCGTCTATTTCCTATTCCCTGTTTGCGTATTATCGCTTTGGAGGCTTTGTGTAGCCATTACCCAATTCGACTGTTACCCATTACCCATTACCCAATTCGCCCCTGTCTGTCACCCATTACCCAGTTCATCCATCCCCCGTTTCCCTGTTCGTATATTATCGCTTTGGAGGCTGTGTGTAGCCCATTACCCAATTCGACTGTTACCCATTACCCAATTCGCCCCTGTCTGTCACCCATTACCCAGTTCATCCATCCCCCGTTTCCCTGATCGCGTATTATCGCTTTGGAGGCGTTGTGTAGCCCATTACCCAATTCGACTGTTACCCATTACCCAATTCGCCCCTGCCTGTCACCCATTACCCAGTTCATCCATCCCGCATTTCCCTGATCGCGTATTATCGCTTTGGAGGCGTTGTGTAGCTCATTAACCAATTCGACTGTTACCCATTACCCATTACCCAATTCGTCTATTTCCTATTCCTGTTTGCGTATTATCACTTTGGAGGCTTTGTGTAGCCCATTACCCAATTCGACTGTTACCCATTACCCATTACCCAATTCTCCCCTGTCTGTCACCCATTACCCAGTTCATCCATCCCGCATTTCCCTGATCGCGCATTATCGCTTTGGAGGCGTTGTGTAGCTCATTACCCAATTCGGTTGTCACCCATTACCCATTACCCACTTCGCCCCTGCCTATCACCCATTACCCAGTTCGTCTTTTTCCTATTCCCTGTTTGCGTATTATCGGTTTGGAGGCTTTGTGTAGCCCATTACCCAATTCGACTGTTACCCAATACCCAATTCGGCCCTGCCTGTCACCCATTACCCAGTTCGTCTATTTCCTATTCCCTGTTTGCGTATTATCGCTTTGGAGGCTTTGTGTAGCCCATTACCCAATTCGACTGTTACCCATTACCCTATTCGCCCCTGTCTGTCACCCATTACCCAGTTCATCCATCCCCCATTTCCCTGTTCGCGTATTATCGCTTTGGAGGCGTTGTGTAGCTCATTACTCAATTCGCTTGTCACCCATTACCCATTACCCAATTCGCCCCTGTCTGTCACCCATTACCCAGTTCGTCTATTTCCTTTTCCCTGTTTACGTATTATCGCCTTGGAGGCTTTGTGTAGCCATTACCCACTTCGACTGTTACCCATTACCCATTACCCAATTCGCCCCTGTCTGTCACCCATTACCCAGTTCATCCATCCGCCGTTTCATTGATCGCGTATTATCGCTTTGGAGGCGTTGTGTAGCTCATTACCCAATTCGCTTGTCACCCATTACCCATTTCCCAATTCGTCCCTGCCTATCACCCATTACCCAGTTCGTCTATTTCCTATTCCCTGTTTGCGTATTATCGCTTTGGAGGCTTTGTGTAGCCCATTACCCAATTCGACTGTTACCCATTTCCCAATTCTTCCCTGTCTGTCACCCATTACCCAGTTCATCCATCCCCCATTTCCCTGATCGCGTATTATTGCTTTGGAGGCGTTGTGTAGCTCATTACCCAATTCGCTTGTCACCCATTACCCATTACCCAATTCGCCCCTGCCTGTCACCCATTACCCAGTTCGTCTATTTCCTATTCCCTGTTTGCGTATTATCGCTTTGGAGGCTTTGTGTAGCCCATTACCCAATTCGACTGTTACCCATTACCCAATTCGCCCCTGTCTGTCACCCATTACCCAGTTCATCCTTCCCCCATTTCCCTGTTCGTGTATTTTCGCTTTGGAGGCGCTGTGTAGCTCATTACCCAATTCGCTTGTCACTCATTACCCATTACCCAATTCGCCCCTGTCTGTCACCCATTAACCAGTTCGTCTATTTTTTTTCCCCTGTTTACGTATTATCGCCTTGGAGGCTTTGTGTAGCCATTACCCAATTCGACTGTTACCCATTACCCATTACCCAATTCGCCCCTGTCTGTCACCCATTACCCAGTTCATCCATCCCCCGTTTCCCTGTTCGTATATTATCGCTTTGGAGGCTGTGTGTAGCCCATTACCCAATTCGACTGTTACCCATTACCCAATTCGCCCCTGTCTGTCACCCATTACCCAGTTCATCCATCTCCCGTTTTCCTGATCGCGTATTATCGCTTTGGAGGCGTTGTGTAGCCCATTACCCAATTCGACTGTTACCCATTACCCAATTCGCCCCTGCCTGTCACCCATTACCCAGTTCATCCATCCCGCATTTCCCTGATCGCGTATTATCGCTTTGGAGGCGTTGTGTAGCTCATTAACCAATTCGACTGTTACCCATTACCCATTACCCAATTCGTCTATTTCCTATTCCTGTTTGCGTATTATCACTTTGGAGGCTTTGTGTAGCCCATTACCCAATTCGACTGTTACCCATTACCCATTACCCAATTCTCCCCTGTCTGTCACCCATTACCCAGTTCATCCATCCCGCATTTCCCTGATCGCGTATTATCGCTTTGGAGGCGTTGTGTAGCTCATTAACCAATTCGACTGTTACCCATTACCCATTACCCAATTCGTCTATTTCCTATTCCTGTTTGCGTATTATCGCTTTGGAGGCGTTGTGTAGCTCATTACCCAATTCGGTTGTCACACATTACCCATTACCCAATTCGCCCCTGCCTATCACCCATTACCCAGTTCGTCTATTTCCTATTCCCTGTTTGCGTATTATCGGTTTGTAGGCTTTGTGTAGCCCATTACCCAATTCGACTGTTACCCAATACCCAATTCGGCCCTGCCTGTCACCCATTACCCAGTTCGTCTATTTCCTATTCCCTGTTTGCGTATTATCGCTTTGGAGGCTTTGTGTAGCCCATTACCCAATTCGACTGTTACCCATTACCCTATTCGCCCCTGTCTGTCACCCATTACCCAGTTCATCCATCCCCCATTTCCCTGTTCGCGTATTATCGCTTTGGAGGCGTTGTGTAGCTCATTACTCAATTCGCTTGTCACCCATTACGCATTACCCAATTCGCCCCTGTCTGTCACCCATTACCCAGTTCGTCTATTTCCTTTTCCCTGTTTACGTATTATCGCCTTGGAGGCTTTGTTTAGCCATTACCCAATTCGACTGTTACCCATTACCCATTACCCAATTCGCCCCTGTCTGTCACCCATTACCCAGTTCATCCATCCGCCGTTTCATTGATCGCGTATTATCGCTTTGGAGGCGTTGTGTAGCTCATTACCCAATTCGCTTGTCACCCATTACCCATTACCCAATTCGCCCCTGTCTGTCACCCATTACCCAGTTCGTCTATTTCCTATTCACTCTTTGCGTATTATCGCTTTGGAGGCTTTGTGTAGCCCATTACCCAATTCGACTGTTACTCATTACCCAATTCGCCCCTGTCTGTCACCCATTGCCCAGTTGGTCCATCCCCCATTTCCCTGCTCGCGTATTATCGCTTTGTAGACTTTGTGTAGCCCATTACCCAATTCGACTGTTACCCATTACCCAATTCGCCCCTGTCTGTCACCCATTACTCAGTTCGTCCATCCCCCATTTCCCTGTTTGCGAATTATCGCTTTGAAGGCGTTGTGTAGCCCATTACCCAATTCGCTTGTCACCCATTACCCATTACCCAATTCACCCCTGCCTGTCACCCATTCGTCTATTTCCTATTTCCTGTTTGCGTATTATCGCTTTGGAGGCTTTGTGTAGCCCATTACCCAATTCGACTGTTACCCATTACCCAATTCGCCCCTGTCTGTCACCCATTACCCAGTTCATCCATCCTCTATTTCCCTGATCGCGTATTATCGATTTGGAGGCGTTGTGTAGCTCACTACCCAATTCGCTTGTCACCCATTACGCATTACCCAATTCGCCCCTGCCTGTCACCCATTACCCAGTTCATCTATTTCCTATTCCCTGTTTGCGTATTATCGCTTTGGAGGCTTTGTGTAGCCCATTACCCAATTCGACTGTCACCCATTACCCAGTTCATCCATCCCCCATTTCCCTGATCGTGTATTATTGCTTTGGAGGCTTTGTGTAGCCAATTACCCAATTCGCTTGTCACCCATTACCCATTACCCAATTCGCCGCTGCCTGTCACCCATTACCCAGTTCATCCATCCCGCATTTCCCTGTTCGCGTATTATCGCTTTGGAGGCTTTGTGTAGCCCATTACCCAATTCGACTGTTACCCATTACCCAATTCGCCCCTGCCTGTCACCCATTACCCAGTTCATCCATCTCGCATTTCCCTGATCGCGTATTATCGCTTTGAAGGCGTTGTGTAGCTCATTAACCAATTCGACTGTTACCCATTACCCATTACCCATGACCCAATTCGTCTATTTCCTATTCCTGTTTGCGTATTATCACTTTGGAGGCTTTGTGTAGCCCATTACCCAATTCAACTGTTACCCATTACCAATTACCCAATTCGCCCCTGTCTGTCACCCATTACTCAGTTCATCCATCCCGCATTTCCCTGATCGCGCATTATCGCTTTGGAGGCGTTGTGTAGCTCATTACCCAATTCGGTTGTCACCCATTACCCATTACCCAATTCGCCCCTGCCTATCAGCCATTACCCAGTTCGTCTATTTCCTATTCCCTGTTTGCGTATTATCGGTTTGGAGGCTTTGTGTAGCCCATTACCCAATTCGACTGTTACCCAATACCCAATTCGGCCCTGCCTGTCACCCATTACCCAGTTCGTCTATTTCCTATTCCCTGTTTGCGTATTATCGCTTTGTAGGCTTTGTGTAGCCCATTAAACAATTCGACTGTTACCCATTACCCAATTCGCCCCTGTCTGTCACCCATTACTCAGTTCGTCCATCCCCCATTTCCCTGTTTGCGTATTATCGCTTTGGAGGCTTTGTATAGCCAATGACCCAATTCGACAATTACCCATTTCCCAATTCGCCCCTGTCTGTCACCCATTACCCAGTTCATCCATCCCCCATTTCCCTGTTCCCGTATTATCACTTTGGAGGCGTTGTGTAGCCCATTACCCAATTCGCTTGTCACCCATTACCAAATTCGCCCCTGCCTGTCACCCATTACCCAGTTCGTCTATTTCCTTTTCCCTGTTTACGTATTATCGCCTTAGAGGCTTTGTGTAGCCATTACCCAATTCGACTGTTACCCATTACCCATTACCCAATTAGCCGCTGCCTGTCACCCATTACCCAGTTCGTCTATTTCCTATTCCCTGTTTGCGTATTATCGCTTTGGAGGCTTTGTGTAGCCCATTACCCAATTCGACTGTTACCCATTACCCTATTCGCCCCTGTCTGTCACCCATTACCCAGTTCATCCATCCCCCATTTCCCTGTTCGCGTATTATCGCTTTGGAGGCGTTGTGTAGCTCATTACTCAATTCGCTTGTCACCCATTACCAAATTCGCCCCTGCCTGTCACCCATTACCCAGTTCGTCTATTTCCTTTTCCCTGTTTACGTATTATCGCCTTAGAGGCTTTGTGTAGCCATTACCCAATTCGACTGTTACCCATTACCCATTACCCAATTCGCCCCTGTCTGTGACCCATTACCCAGTTCATCCATCCCCCGTTTCCCTGATCGCGTATTATCGCTTTGGAGGCGTTGTGTAGCTCATTACCCAATTCGGTTGTCACCCATTATCCATTTCCCAATTCGCCCCTGCCTATCACCCATTACCCAGTTCGTTAATTTCCTATTCCCTGTTTGCGTATTATCGCTTTGGAGGCTTTTTGTAGCCCATTAACCAACTCGACTGTTACCCATTACCCAATTCACCCCTGTCTGTCACCCATTGCCCAGTTCGTCCATCCCCCATTTCCCTGCTCGCGTATTATCGCTTTGTAGGCTTTGTGTAGCCCATTACCCAATTCGACTGTTACCCATTACCCAATTCGCCCCTGTCTGTCACCCATTACTCCGTTCGTCCATCCCCCATTTCCCTGTTTGCGTATTATCGCTTTGGAGGCTTTGTTTAGCCCATTACCCAATTCGACTGTTACCCATTACCCAATTCGCCCCTGTCTGTCACCCATTACCCAGTTCATCCATCCCCCATTTCCCTGTTCGCGTATTATCGCTTTGGAGGCGTTGTGTACCCAATTACCCAATTCGCTTGTCACCCATTACCCATTACCCAAATAGCCGTGGCCTGTCAACCATTACCCAGTTCGTCTCTTTCATATTCCCTGTTTGCGTATTATCGCTTTGGAGGCTTTGTGTAGCCCATTACCCAATTCGACTGTTACCCATTACCCAATTCGCCCCTGTCTGTCACCCATTACCCAGTTCATCCATCCCCCATTTCCCTGATCGCGTATTATCGCTTTGGAGGCGTTGTGTAGCTCATTACCCAATTCGCTAGTCACCCATTACCCATTACCCAATTCGCCCCTGCCTGTCATCAATTACCCAGTTCGTCTATTTCCTATTCCCTGTTTGCGTATTATCGCTTTGGAGGCGTTGTGTAGCCCATTACCAAATTCGACTGTTACCCATTACCCAATTCGCCCCTGCCTGTCACCCATTACCCAGTTCATCCATCCCGCTTTTCCCTGTTCGCGTATTATCGCTTTGAAGGCTTTGTGTAGCCCATTACCCAATTCGACTGTTACCCATTACCCAATTCGCCCCTGTCTGTCACCCATTACCCAGTTCATCCATCCTCCATTTCCCTGATCGCGTATTATCGATTTGGAGGCGTTGTGTAGCTCACTACCCAATTCGCTTGTCACCCATTACGCATTACCCAATTCGCCCCTGCCTGTCACCCATTACCCAGTTCATCTGTTTCCTATTCCCTGTTTGCGTATTATCGCTTTGGAGGCTTTGTGTAGCCCATTACCCAATTCGACTGTTACCCATTACCCAATTCGCCCCTGTCTGTCACCCATTACCCAGTTCATCCATCCCCCATTTCCCTGATCGCTTTGGAGGCGTTGTGTAGCTCATTACCCAATTCGCTTGTCACCCATTACCCATTACCCAATTCGCCCCTGCTTGTCACCCATTACCCAGTTCGTCTATTTCCTATTCCCTGTTTGCGTATTATCGCTTTGGAGGCGTTGTGTAGCCCATTACCCAATTCGACTGTTACCCATTACCCAATTCGCCCCTGCCTGTCACCCATTACCCTGTTCATCCATCCCGCATTTCCCTGTTCGCGTATTATCGCTTTGGAGGCTTTGTGTAGCCCATGACCCAATTCGACTGTTACCCATTACCCAATTCGCCCCTGCCTGTCACCCATTACCCAGTTCATCCATCTCGCATTTCCCTGATCGCGTATTATCGCTTTGAAGGCGTTGTGTAGCTCGTTAACCAATTCGACTGTTACCCATTACCCATTACCCATTACCCAATTCGTCTATTTCCTATTCCTGTTTGCGTATTATCACTTTGGAGGCTTTGTGTAGCCCATTACCCAATTCAACTGTTACCCATTACCCATTACCCAATTCGCCCCTGTCTGTCACCCATTACCCAGTTCATCCATCCCGCATTTCCCTGATCGCGCATTATCGCTTTGGAGGCGTTGTGTAGCTCATTACCCAATTCGGTTGTTACCCATTACCCATTACCCAATTCGCCCCTGCCTATCACCCATTACCCAGTTCGTCTATTTCCTATTCCCTGTTTGCGTATTATCGGTTTGGAGGCTTTGTGTAGCCCATTACCCAATTCGACTGTTACCCAATACCCAATTCGGCCCTGCCTGTCACCCATTACCCAGTTCGTCTATTTCCTATTCCCTGTTTGCGTATTATCGGTTTGGAGGTTTTGTGTAGCCCATTACCCAATTCGACTGTTACCCAATACCCAATTCGGTCCTGCCTGTCACCCATTACCTAGTTTGTCTATTTCCTATTCCCTGTTTGCGTATTTTCGCTTTGGAGGTTTTGTGTAGCCCATTACCCAATTCGACTGTTACCCATTACCCTATTCGCCCCTGTCATTCACCCATTACCCAGTTCATCCATCCCCCATTTCCCTGTTCGCGTATTATCGCTTTGGAGGCGTTGTGTAGCTCATTACTCAATTCGCTTGTCACCCATTACCCATTACCCAATTCGCCCATGTCTGTCACCCATTACCCAGTTCGTCTATTTCCTTTTTCCTGTTTACGTATTATCGCCTTGGAGGCTTTGTGTAGCCATTACCCAATTCCACTGTTACCCATTACCCATTACCCAATTCGCCCCTGTCTGTCACCCATTACCCAGTTCATCCATCCCCCGTTTCCCTGATCGCGTATTATCGCTTTGGAGGCGTTGTGTAGCTCATTACCCAATTCGGTTGTCACCCATTATCCATTTCCCAATTCGCCCCTGCCTATCACCCATTACCCAGTTCGTCAATTTCCTATTCCCTGTGTGCGTATTATCGCTTTGGAGGCTTTTTGTAGCCCATTACCCAATTCGACTGTTACCCATTACCCAATTCACCCCTGTCTGTCACCCATTGCCCAGTTCGTCCATCCCCCATTTCCCTGCTCGCGTATTATCGCTTTGTAGGCTTTGTGTAGCCCATTAAACAATTCGACTGTTACCCATTACCCAATTCGCCCCTGTCTGTCACCCATTACTCAGTTCGTCCATCCCCCATTTCCCTGTTTGCGTATTATCGCTTTGGAGGCTTTGTGTAGCCCATTACCCAATTCGACTGTTACCCATTACCCAATTCGCCCCTGTCTGTCACCCATTACCCATTTCATCCATCCCCCATTTCCCTGTTCGCGTATTATCGCTTTGGAGGCGTTGTGTAGATCATTACACAATTCGCTTGTCACCCTTTACCCATTACCCAATTAGCCGCTGCCTGTCACCCATTACCCAGTTCGTCTATTTCCTATTCCCTGTTTGCGTATTATCGCTTTGGAGGCTTTGTGTAGCCCATTACCCAATTCGACGGTTACCCATTACCCTATTCGCCCCTGTCTGTCACCCATTACCCAGTTCATCCATCCCCCATTTCCCTGTTCGCGTATTATCGCTTTGGAGGCGTTGTGTAGCTCATTACTCAATTCGCTTGTCACACATTACCCATTACCCAATTCGCCCCTGCCTGTCACCCATTACCCAGTTCGTCTATTTCCTTTTCCCTGTTTACGTATTATCGCCTTGGAGGCTTTGTGTAGCCCATTACCCAATTCGACTGTTACCCATTACCCAATTCGCCCCTGCCTGTCACCCATTACCCAGTTCATCCATCTCGCATTTCCCTGATCGCGTATTATCGCTTTGAAGGCGTTGTGTAGCTCGTTAACCAATTCGACTGTTACCCATTACCCATTACCCATTACCCAATTCGTCTATTTCCTATTCTTGTTTGCGTATTATCACTTTGGAGGCTTTGTGTAGCCCATTACCCAATTCAACTGTTACCCATTACCCATTACCCAATTCGCCCCTGTCTGTCACCCATTACCCAGTTCATCCATCCCGCATTTCCCTGATCGCGCATTATCGCTTTGGAGGCGTTGTGTAGCTCATTACCCAATTCGGTTGTTACCCATTACCCATTACCCAATTCACCCTGCCTATCACCCATTACCCAGTTCGTCTATTTCCTATTCCCTGTTTGCGTATTATCGGTTTGGAGGCTTTGTGTAGCCCATTACCCAATTCGACTGTTACCCAATACCCAATTCGGCCTTGCCTGTCACCCATTACCCAGTTCATCCATCTCGCATTTCCCTGATCGCGTATTATCGCTTTGAAGGCGTTGTGTAGCTCGTTAACCAATTCGACTGTTACCCATTACCCATTACCCAATTCGTCTATTTCCTATTCCTGTTTGCGTATTATCACTTTGGAGGCTTTGTGTAGCCCATTACCCAATTCGGTTGTTACCCATTACCCATTACCCAATTCACCCTGCCTATCACCCATTACCCAGTTCGTCTATTTCCTATTCCCTGTTTGCGTATTATCGGTTTGGAGGCTTTGTGTAGCCCATTACCCAATTCGACTGTTACCCAATACCCAATTCGGCCCTGCCTGTCACCCATTACCCAGTTCATCCATCCCGCATTTCCCTGATCGCGCATTATCGCTTTGGAGGCGTTGTGTAGCTCATTACCCAATTCGGTTGTTACCCATTACCCATTACCCAATTCACCCTGCCTATCACCCATTACCCAGTTCGTCTATTTCCTATTCCCTGTTTGCGTATTATCGGTTTGGAGGCTTTGTGTAGCCCATTACCCAATTCGACTGTTACCCAATACCCAATTCGGCCCTGCCTGTCACCCATTACCCAGTTCATCCATCTCGCATTTCCCTGATCGCGTATTATCGCTTTGAAGGCGTTGTGTAGCTCGTTAACCAATTCGACTGTTACCCATTACCCATTACCCAATTCGTCTATTTCCTATTCCTGTTTGCGTATTATCACTTTGGAGGCTTTGTGTAGCCCATTACCCAATTCAACTGTTACCCATTACCCATTACCCAATTCGCCCCTGTCTGTCACCCATTACCCAGTTCATCCATCCCGCATTTCCCTGATCGCGCATTATCGCTTTGGAGGCGTTGTGTAGCTCATTACCCAATTCGGTTGTTACCCATTACCTATTACCCAATTCACCCTGCCTATCACCCATTACCCAGTTCGTCTATTTCCTATTCCCTGTTTGCGTATTATCGGTTTGGAGGTTTTGTGTAGCCCATTACCCAATTCGACTGTTACCCAATACCCAATTCGGTCCTGCCTGTCGCCCATTACATAGTTTGTCTATTTCCTATTCCCTGTTTGCGTATTTTCGCTTTGGAGGTTTTGTGTAGCCCATTACCCAATTCGACTGTTACCCATTACCCTATTCGCCCCTGTCTGTCACCCATTACTCAGTTCGTCCATCCCCCATTTCCCTGTTTGCGTATTATCGCTTTGGAGGCTTTGTGTAGCCCATTACCCAATTCGACTGTTACCCATTACCCAATTCGCCCCTGTCTGTCACCCATTACCCATTTCATCCATCCCCCATTTCCCTGTTCGCGTATTATCGCTTTGGAGGCGTTGTGTAGCCCATTACACAATTCGCTTGTCAGCCTTTACCCATTACCCAATTAGCCGCTGCCTGTCACCCATTACCCAGTTCGTCTATTTCCTATTCCCTGTTTGCGTATTATCGCTTTGGAGGCTTTGTGTAGCCCATTACCCAATTCGACGGTTACCCATTACCCTATTCGCCCCTGTCTGTCACCCATTACCCAGTTCATCCATCCCCCATTTCCCTGTTCGCCTATTATCGCTTTGGAGGCGTTGTGTAGCTCATTACTCAATTCGCTTGTCACCCATTACCCATTACCCAATTCGCCCCTGCCTGTCACCCATTACCCAGTTCGTCTATTTCCTTTTCTCTGTTTGCGTATTATCGCTTTGGAGGCTTTGTGTAGCCCATTACCCAATTCGACTGTTACCCATTACCCAATTCGCCCCTGTCTGTCACCCATTACCCATTTCATCCATCCCCCATTTCCCTGTTCGCGTATTATCGCTTTGGAGGCGTTGTGTAGCCCATTACACAATTCGCTTGTCAGCCTTTACCCATTACCCAATTAGCCGCTGCCTGTCACCCATTACCCAGTTCGTCTATTTCCTATTCCCTGTTTGCGTATTATCGCTTTGGAGGCTTTGTGTAGCCCATTACCCAATTCGACGGTTACCCATTACCCTATTCGCCCCTGTCTGTCACCCATTACCCAGTTCATCCATCCCCCATTTCCCTGTTCGCCTATTATCGCTTTGGAGGCGTTGTGTAGCTCATTACTCAATTCGCTTGTCACCCATTACCCATTACCCAATTCGCCCCTGCCTGTCACCCATTACCCAGTTCGTCTATTTCCTTTTCCCTGTTTACGTATTATCGCCTTGGAGGCTTTGTGTAGCCCATTACCCAATTCGACTGTTACCCATTACCCAATTCGCCCCTGTCTGTCACCCATTACCCAGTTCATCCATCCCCCATTTCCCTGTTCGTGTATTATCGCTTTGGAGGTGTTGTGTAGCTCATTACCCAATTCGCTTGTCACTCATTACCCATTACCCAATTCGCCCCTGCCTGTCACCCATTACCCAGTTCGTCTATTTCCTATTTCCTGTTTGCGTATTATCGCTTTGGAGGCTTTGTGTAGCCATTACCCAATTCGACTGTTACCCGTTACCCATTACCCAATTCGCCCCTGTCTGTCACCCATTACCCAGTTCATCCATCCCCCGTTTCCCTGATCGCGTATTATCGCTTTGGAGGCGTTGTGTAGCTCATTACCCAATTCTGTTGTCACCCATTATCCATTTCCCAATTCGCCCCTGCCTATCACCCATTACCCAGTTCGTCAATTTCCTATTCCCTGTTTGCGTATTATCGCTTTGGAGGCTTTTTGTAGCCCATTAACCAATTCGACTGTTACCCATTACCCAAATCACCCCTGTCTGTCACCCATTGCCCAGTTCGTCCATCCCCTATTTCCCTGCTCGCGTATTATCGCTTTGTAGGCTTTGTGTAGCCCATTACCCAATTCGACTGTTACCCATTACCCAATTCGCCCCTGTCTGTCACCCATTACTCAGTTCGTCCATCCCCCATTTCCCTGTTTGCGTATTATCGCTTTGGAGGCTTTGTGTAGCCCATTACCCAATTCGACTGTTACCCATTACCCAATTCGCCCCTGTCTGTCACCCATTGCCCAGTTCGTCCATCCCCCATTTCCCTGCTCGCGTATTATCACTTTGGAGGCGTTGTGTAGCTCATTACCCAATTCGGTTGTTACCCATTACCCATTACCCAATTCGCCCCTGCCTATCACCCATTACCCAGTTCGTCTATTTTTTTTTTTTTTTTTTTAAACATAATTTATTCGTGCACAGTAAGCTAGAAGCTTATTGCGTGCAACAATTCGTACAGAAATTGGCAACATATGAAAAATCATTGAAGTTAAATAAAAATCTGTAACTGAAACTAAATGTAGTTTGTTTACCCTGACATAGATAAAGAAATGACATGAGATTGAGATTGGCCGTCCATACCGCGACACACGAATGGTCCAACATGGACGTATAAACTATAAATTAAAATCGTTTAGTTTTGTCAATATAATTGCAAACTGCAATACAAATAATTTCATTCATTTCTTTACTTACTTCGTGAGATCCATAAAGAAGTAAAGACGTGGAGATCACCCCAGTATATCCATTTGTTTCTATCTGCCTGTACATTCCCGTGCGCGGCAAGAGGAACCTCCTACACTCCAAGAGAAAATGCGATGCAGTCTCCATTGGAGACCCACACCAACATTTTGGAGAGTCGGAAATATAGTTGTTATATAAATCGTCGTTTAGAGAGCTGCACCCGTTGCGCAGCCTGCACAATATGATACCACTTTTCCGAGGTCCAGAATAGTACCAAGACGGTACTTTTGGTAACGGAAAAATAACATTTAAGGCATTTTTGAATTTCTTTTTATCAGTTATGGATCTTGTTGGCTCTGGTAACTCGTTCCATTCACGTAAAGTTTGTGGATAGAAGGATTTCCTAAAACTAGCAGTTTTACATCTAAAATGGGTTAAGTTATTTCTGTTTCTAACGGGATACGGGTTACGGATATGAGTAGGGGGAGGTATTATTTGATTAATGTTACTATCAGGGTTATTAAGGTTACTTTGGAAGGTTTGTAAACGATGAATTTTACGTCTAGTGACTAATTTATGAAGGCCGGATTCTTCATAAAGCAGAGAAGACGAAGTACTTTTTGTTAAGCCAGTTATAACTCTAATACAATCCTTATGAATATTTTCCAGTAAAGTCGCCTGGTGTTCCGTAATGTTGTCCCACACAACGTCTGCATATTCCAAAGAAGGTCGAATAAAACTTTTAAACATTGTTTCCAAACTTTTTCTGTTAAGTATGTATTTTAATCCCCTGAACATTGATAATTTTTTAGTAGCCATTTCTATCAGTTTTGCAATATGGTGGTTCCAGTTTCCAGAGCTATTAAAAATAACTCCGAGATGTTTGTGGGATACCACTGATTCGATAGGATGGCCTCGGAAATTGCACTGGACTTCAGAAGAGGTGCGACGTCTGGAAACTGTTATGGATTTAGTTTTTTGAGGATTGAAATCCACTAGCCATTTTTCAGCCCATTGTTCTAATAATACAATATCATTTTGAATTATTTCTGTTTCATTAGGCAAATCGTTCGATATGACGTACAGGCATGTATCGTCTGCAAATAATTTTATGTTACTTAAAATGTTTTCTGGCAAGTCATTTATATATAGCAAAAACAACAGGGGACCAAGGACAGATCCCTGAGGAACACCTGCTGTTAATGGCAAAACACCGGAAGTAGCTCCACTTATAACCACGCGCTGCTGACGAGCAGTGATATAATGTTTTATCCAACTTAAAAGATCTCCCATTATCCCCAGTGACCTTAATTTAACAATTAATCCATCGTGCCATACTCTGTCAAATGCCTTGGCAATATCGAAGAAAATGAAATGGATTTCCTTCCCATCATCCAATGCTTGCGCTATGTCGTGATACACATCTAGTAATTGCGATATGGTTGATTTGTTTGGCAGGAATCCATACTGACACGAGGATACTTTTGTTTTAAGAAAATCAAAAATATTGCGAAATACAACCCGTTCAAAAATTTTGCTTAAACAACTGAGTAGGGAGATAGGGCGATAGTTGGATACTAAAGATGGATTTCCGGATTTGAATATTGGCGTAACATTTGCTATTTTCCAGGCCGAGGGAAAAATTCCTTTATCCAACGATAGTTGGAACAATCTACATAATATGGTGGTTAGTTGAGTTCTTGCTTCATAAATGATTTTGGGGCTTATTTGATCTGGTCCAGTGGCCTTATTAACATCAATAGAATTCAGTACCTCCAATAAATTTGCAGCCGACACCTGGATGCCAGGTAAACCAATTTCGTAATTGGCATTAACATCGGGTGGGACAACATCTAGACCACCAGACGAACAAATACCAGCAAAATATTCATTGAGGATATTTGCTTTTTCAGTGTTATCAGTATGATAATTAAGATTGTCAGTGGTTAGAGGTGGTATAGGAGACACATTTGCATTTCTGTTATTCAGAAAAGACTTGCAGAGTTTCCACCAGAATTTTGAGTTAGTATTTCCGCTATCGATTTTGTTAGTAACTTTGGTTTGATGAGTTGTCTTAGCATCTCTTACTAATGAATTTACATGGTTTCGTTGGGTTTTGTAAAGGGATAAATTTTCAGCAGATTGGAATTTTCGATATTTTTTGTATAATTTATTACGTAGTTTAATTTCTGATTTTATTCGCGTCGTTATCCAGCTCTTGTCATTTGGATAAATGTATACAGTTTTATTTGGAATGTGCTGCTTTGAAGTATTTAATAAAGTTTGCGTGATATTTTGGCATAGTTCGTCAACGTCTTCAATTAGAGACATCCCGTCCCAATCCATATTAGACAAAGAGGTCCGAAACTCGTTCCAATTAGCTGCTTCATAATTCCAGACCAGTCTCGGGTACTTCTTTTGTTTCACAACATTAGATCTGACATGCAAAAAGACCGGACAGTGGTCGCTACAAAAGTTTGGCAGAATACCAAAATCCAACACACAGTCCCTTCGATTGCAGATGACAGGATCTAAAAGAGAACCCGAGACTGGTCTAGTAGGTTCAGTAATTAACTGGTAAAATCCGAAATTATTAATTAATGATAACAAATTAGTTAATCGTGGGTTTAGTAGATTTTCATTAAGGTCGCCAGTTAGTAAAATGTTATGGTTAGGGTATTTGTCTATTACGGCTTCTATGTTATATTTTAACTCCTCCCACATCCCAACTTCAGTTCCTGGCGGCCTGTAAACAACTCCAATTACACTTTTCGGCCTCGCATGAACCTCCAACCAGATCATTTCAATATGAGGATGCTCCAGACTGGGTAAGCGATTAAAAGCTAAATTGTTAGAGACATAAATACAAACACCTCCCCAAGCCTGGTCGCGATCTCTTCTCAGAGGTTCATGGAAGCCAGGAAGTGCAATTGAACTGTTTGAGATGTGGACAGTGAGGTGACTTTCGGTAAAAGCTAGGATATCATATTCGTGCAGACTGGCAAACACAGAGTCTAACTTGTTCCTCAAGCCGCACACGTTCAAGTGAACAAGAGACAGCATCCCTCCCAAAATAGGACCAGGATTTACCTCCACATCTCCACTTAATAAAATAAGAAGTTGAATTAAGAGAAAACACTGTAAGTATAAATACAGATAGGCACCAGCGCACGAACTTCGGATGCCATTACGAATAAAGGAACATATATTTCTATTCAAAATATTCAAAAATTTATATGTGCCTGTCTTGCTATTAGCAATACATTTAACTAAAGTTTGTCCAAATAGACCAATCGTTGCACGATACGTAGTAAGATCATTATCCATTTTCAAAAAGTAAGTATAAGTCAGATGACGTACGTGCAAAAAGTATCGTGGTCTGGACGGCCAAGTCCATACAAGAGTATAATTTCATGTCAAAACAAATGCTTACATTACAATATGAACAACAATATTTACAAGATACATATTTTTTCATGATTAACAGTAAACAAACAAGCATGTAAACAATAACTAATTGTGTTATGATGAACTGGTAAAATTATAAGTTAAACAAGGTGTTATTATATATTCATATTTGGCGAAATGTAGTTCAACTTTGGTAGTAGCGTTTTTAAACAAGTACTTTTATACACACACTTACATATACATCATAGTAGAACATCAAGACAGAAGACACTAACAGGTATAATATATATATACAAAGGGTTAGGATTACCCCATAAGATTAGGATTACGGGTTAGGGCATTTTAACAGACATAACAACATAAACAAACACCACATAAATAAAGTCATATAGCAAGATAACATCTATCGACAACCTCGCATCATGAATGCTAAGAAACAAGCATTAGTGGCAAAATACAGCTGCGTCGTATTCACACTTATGTGATACACACGCACCCGTACCTTTACGTGCACGCACAACCTCACGCACATACATGCACTTACGTATATAAAGAGAGAGCGCAAGAAAGACATCTAGACAGATGTAAGTAAGTAATTACACAGATGGTGTACAGGGTACATATATGGAGGCCTGTAGACAAGGGTAGTATATAATCACTCGTACGAACACACATAATGTTATAACAACATGCACAAGTATCGTATCAATAAAGTCAAGATACACGTATGGACAAGCATGCACAGTGGGCATTAAGAGAAAACACACTAATGGCAGAAGATTATTACGTATCAATCAGGATATGTACATATATTTCAGTGAATTAGGGAATAAAGTTAATTAAGAATGACATGTAAATATGTCAATTGTTTAAGTATGTATACACCAGTGGGTTCAAAGTTGATCCAAAAGAAAAAGAAAAAAAGATGCGTATTAAAGTCTTTAGGAAATTAGGAAAACATGGTTAACAGTAATTACACTACGATTATCCATAACAGCATAAATATTGTATACACATGTAAGTATCTTAGACAGGAAACGTACGCATCTTTTACAGCATCGAACATATTAACATTGCAGTAGAGTGTATATGTGGGAAATAACTGCACACTTGGAAATCAATGCACTTGGATGGACAAAAGCATGCGGATTTTGGAACACAACCGAATGCCACATTTTTCGATAAAAATAATTGGGAATCCAGGGGAGGTAACTGTGTAGTAGGCATGCAAAAACCACTGTAACCTCACACAAAATTGACAATCAACTTGGGATAAAAGGCTGCACCATTATTCCCTATTCCCTATTTCCTATTCCCTGTTTGCGTATTATCGGTTTGGAGGTTTTGTGTAGCCCATCACCCAATTCGACTGTTACCCAATACCCAATTCGGTCCTGCCTGTCACCCATTACCTAGTTTGTCTATTTCCTATTCCCTGTTTGCGTATTTTCGCTTTGGAGGTTTTGTGTAGCCCATTACCCAATTCGACTGTTACCCATTACCCTATTCGCCCCTGTCATTCACCCATTACCCAGTTCATCCATCCCCCATTTCCCTGTTCGCGTATTATCGCTTTGGAGGCGTTGTGTAGCTCATTACTCAATTCGCTTGTCACCCATTACCCATTACCCAATTCGCCCATGTCTGTCACCCATTACCCAGTTCGTCTATTTCCTTTTCCCTGTTTACGTATTATCGCCTTGGAGGCTTTGTGTAGCCATTACCCAATTCGACTGTTACCCATTACCCATTACCCAATTCGCCCCTGTCTGTCACCCATTACACAGTTCATCCATCCCCCGTTTCCCTGATCGCGTATTATCGCTTTGGAGGCGTTGTGTAGCTCATTACCCAATTCGGTTGTCACCCATTATCCATTTCCCAATTCGCCCCTGCCTATCACCCATTACCCAGTTCGTCAATTTCCTATTCCCTGTGTGCGTATTATCGCTTTGGAGGCTTTTTGTAGCCCATTACCCAATTCGACTGTTACCCATTACCCAATTCACCACTGTCTGTCACCCATTGCCCAGTTCGTCCATCCCCCATTTCCCTGTTTGCGTATTATCGCTTTGTAGGCTTTGTGTAGCCCATTAAACAATTCGACTGTTACCCATTACCCAATTCGCCCCTGTCTGTCACCCATTACTCAGTTCGTCCATCCCCCATTTCCCTGTTTGCGTATTATCGCTTTGGAGGCTTTGTGTAGCCCATTACCCAATTCGACTGTTACCCATTACCCAATTCGCCCCTGTCTGTCACCCATTACCCATTTCATCCATCCCCCATTTCCCTGTTCGCGTATTATCGCTTTGGAGGCGTTGTGTAGCCCATTACACAATTCGCTTGTCACCCTTTACCCATTACCCAATTAGCCGCTGCCTGTCACCCATTACCCAGTTCGTCTATTTCCTATTCCCTGTTTGCGTATTATCGCTTTGGAGGCTTTGTGTAGCCCATTACCCAATTCGACGGTTACCCATTACCCTATTCGCCCCTGTCTGTCACCCATTACCCAGTTCATCCATCCCCCATTTCCCTGTTCGCGTATTATCGCTTTGGAGGCGTTGTGTAGCTCATTACTCAATTCGCTTGTCACCCATTACCCATGTTATCAGTATGATAATTAAGATTGTCAGTGGTTAGAGGTGGTATAGGAGACACATTTGCATTTCTGTTATTCAGAAAAGACTTGCAGAGTTTCCACCAGAATTTTGAGTTAGTATTTCCGCTATCGATTTTGTTAGTAACTTTGGTTTGATGAGTTGTCTTAGCATCTCTTACTAATGAATTTACATGGTTTCGTTGGGTTTTGTAAAGGGATAAATTTTCAGCAGATTGGAATTTTCGATATTTTTTGTATAATTTATTACGTAGTTTAATTTCTGATTTTATTCGCGTCGTTATCCAGCTCTTGTCATTTGGATAAATGTATACAGTTTTATTTGGAATGTGCTGCTTTGAAGTATTTAATAAAGTTTGCGTGATATTTTGGCATAGTTCGTCAACGTCTTCAATTAGAGACATCCCGTCCCAATCCATATTAGACAAAGAGGTCCGAAACTCGTTCCAATTAGCTGCTTCATAATTCCAGACCAGTCTCGGGTACTTCTTTTGTTTCACAACATTAGATCTGACATGCAAAAAGACCGGACAGTGGTCGCTACAAAAGTTTGGCAGAATACCAAAATCCAACACACAGTCCCTTCGATTGCAGATGACAGGATCTAAAAGAGAACCCGAGACTGGTCTAGTAGGTTCAGTAATTAACTGGTAAAATCCGAAATTATTAATTAATGATAACAAATTAGTTAATCGTGGGTTTAGTAGATTTTCATTAAGGTCGCCAGTTAGTAAAATGTTATGGTTAGGGTATTTGTCTATTACGGCTTCTATGTTATATTTTAACTCCTCCCACATCCCAACTTCAGTTCCTGGCGGCCTGTAAACAACTCCAATTACACTTTTCGGCCTCGCATGAACCTCCAACCAGATCATTTCAATATGAGGATGCTCCAGACTGGGTAAGCGATTAAAAGCTAAATTGTTAGAGACATAAATACAAACACCTCCCCAAGCCTGGTCGCGATCTCTTCTCAGAGGTTCATGGAAGCCAGGAAGTGCAATTGAACTGTTTGAGATGTGGACAGTGAGGTGACTTTCGGTAAAAGCTAGGATATCATATTCGTGCAGACTGGCAAACACAGAGTCTAACTTGTTCCTCAAGCCGCACACGTTCAAGTGAACAAGAGACAGCATCCCTCCCAAAATAGGACCAGGATTTACCTCCACATCTCCACTTAATAAAATAAGAAGTTGAATTAAGAGAAAACACTGTAAGTATAAATACAGATAGGCACCAGCGCACGAACTTCGGATGCCATTACGAATAAAGGAACATATATTTCTATTCAAAATATTCAAAAATTTATATGTGCCTGTCTTGCTATTAGCAATACATTTAACTAAAGTTTGTCCAAATAGACCAATCGTTGCACGATACGTAGTAAGATCATTATCCATTTTCAAAAAGTAAGTATAAGTCAGATGACGTACGTGCAAAAAGTATCGTGGTCTGGACGGCCAAGTCCATACAAGAGTATAATTTCATGTCAAAACAAATGCTTACATTACAATATGAACAACAATATTTACAAGATACATATTTTTTCATGATTAACAGTAAACAAACAAGCATGTAAACAATAACTAATTGTGTTATGATGAACTGGTAAAATTATAAGTTAAACAAGGTGTTATTATATATTCATATTTGGCGAAATGTAGTTCAACTTTGGTAGTAGCGTTTTTAAACAAGTACTTTTATACACACACTTACATATACATCATAGTAGAACATCAAGACAGAAGACACTAACAGGTATAATATATATATACAAAGGGTTAGGATAACCCCATAAGATTAGGATTACGGGTTAGGGCATTTTAACAGACATAACAACATAAACAAACACCACATAAATAAAGTCATATAGCAAGATAACATCTATCGACAACCTCGCATCATGAATGCTAAGAAACAAGCATTAGTGGCAAAATACAGCTGCGTCGTATTCACACTTATGTGATACACACGCACCCGTACCTTTACGTGCACGCACAACCTCACGCACATACATGCACTTACGTATATAAAGAGAGAGCGCAAGAAAGACATCTAGACAGAAACATACACAGTTAGTACATAGATCATCAATAAGAAGTTACACATAAAGCAATAAGTATAGACATTAGGAAAACATAGTAAGTAAGTAATTACACAGATGGTGTACAGGGTACATATATGGAGGCCTGTAGACAAGGGTAGTATATAATCACTCGTACGAACACACATAATGTTATAACAACATGCACAAGTATCGTATCAATAAAGTCAAGATACACGTATGGACAAGCATGCACAGTGGGCATTAAGAGAAAACACACTAATGGCAGAAGATTATTACGTATCAATCAGGATATGTACATATATTTCAGTGAATTAGGGAATAAAGTTAATTAAGAATGACATGTAAATATGTCAATTGTTTAAGTATGTATACACCAGTGGGTTCAAAGTTGATCCAAAAGAAAAAGAAAAAAAGATGCGTATTAAAGTCTTTAGGAAATTAGGAAAACATGGTTAACAGTAATTACACTACGATTATCCATAACAGCATAAATATTGTATACACATGTAAGTATCTTAGACAGGAAACGTACGCATCTTTTACAGCATCGAACATATTAACATTGCAGTAGAGTGTATATGTGGGAAATAACTGCACACTTGGAAATCAATGCACTTGGATGGACAAAAGCATGCGGATTTTGGAACACAACCGAATGCCACATTTTTCGATAAAAATAATTGGGAATCCAGGGGAGGTAACTGTGTAGTAGGCATGCAAAAACCACTGTAACCTCACACAAAATTGACAATCAACTTGGGATAAAAGGCTGCACCATTATTCCCTATTCCCTATTTCCTATTCCCTGTTTGCGTATTATCGGTTTGGAGGTTTTGTGTAGCCCATCACCCAATTCGACTGTTACCCAATACCCAATTCGGTCCTGCCTGTCACCCATTACCTAGTTTGTCTATTTCCTATTCCCTGTTTGCGTATTTTCGCTTTGGAGGTTTTGTGTAGCCCATTACCCAATTCGACTGTTACCCATTACCCTATTCGCCCCTGTCATTCACCCATTACCCAGTTCATCCATCCCCCATTTCCCTGTTCGCGTATTATCGCTTTGGAGGCGTTGTGTAGCTCATTACTCAATTCGCTTGTCACCCATTACCCATTACCCAATTCGCCCATGTCTGTCACCCATTACCCAGTTCGTCTATTTCCTTTTCCCTGTTTACGTATTATCGCCTTGGAGGCTTTGTGTAGCCATTACCCAATTCGACTGTTACCCATTACCCATTACCCAATTCGCCCCTGTCTGTCACCCATTACACAGTTCATCCATCCCCCGTTTCCCTGATCGCGTATTATCGCTTTGGAGGCGTTGTGTAGCTCATTACCCAATTCGGTTGTCACCCATTATCCATTTCCCAATTCGCCCCTGCCTATCACCCATTACCCAGTTCGTCAATTTCCTATTCCCTGTGTGCGTATTATCGCTTTGGAGGCTTTTTGTAGCCCATTACCCAATTCGACTGTTACCCATTACCCAATTCACCACTGTCTGTCACCCATTGCCCAGTTCGTCCATCCCCCATTTCCCTGTTTGCGTATTATCGCTTTGTAGGCTTTGTGTAGCCCATTAAACAATTCGACTGTTACCCATTACCCAATTCGCCCCTGTCTGTCACCCATTACTCAGTTCGTCCATCCCCCATTTCCCTGTTTGCGTATTATCGCTTTGGAGGCTTTGTGTAGCCCATTACCCAATTCGACTGTTACCCATTACCCAATTCGCCCCTGTCTGTCACCCATTACCCATTTCATCCATCCCCCATTTCCCTGTTCGCGTATTATCGCTTTGGAGGCGTTGTGTAGCCCATTACACAATTCGCTTGTCACCCTTTACCCATTACCCAATTAGCCGCTGCCTGTCACCCATTACCCAGTTCGTCTATTTCCTATTCCCTGTTTGCGTATTATCGCTTTGGAGGCTTTGTGTAGCCCATTACCCAATTCGACGGTTACCCATTACCCTATTCGCCCCTGTCTGTCACCCATTACCCAGTTCATCCATCCCCCATTTCCCTGTTCGCGTATTATCGCTTTGGAGGCGTTGTGTAGCTCATTACTCAATTCGCTTGTCACCCATTACCCATTACCCAATTCGCCCCTGCCTGTCACCCATTACCCAGTTCGTCTATTTCCTTTTCCCTGTTTACGTATTATCGCCTTGGAGGCTTTGTGTAGCCCATTACCCAATTCGACTGTTACCCATTACCCAATTCGCCCCTGCCTGTCACCCATTACCCAGTTCATCCATCTCGCATTTCCCTGATCGCGTATTATCGCTTTGAAGGCGTTGTGTAGCTCGTTAACCAATTCGACTATTACCCATTACCCATTACCCATTACCCAATTCGTCTATTTCCTATTCCTGTTTGCGTATTATCACTTTGGAGGCTTTGTGTAGCCCATTACCCAATTCAACTGTTACCCATTACCCATTACCCAATTCGCCCCTGTCTGTCACCCATTACCCAGTTCATCCATCCCGCATTTCCCTGATCGCGCATTATCGCTTTGGAGGCGTTGTGTAGCTCATTACCCAATTCGGTTGTTACCCATTACCCATTACCCAATTCACCCTGCCTATCACCCATTACCCAGTTCGTCTATTTCCTATTCCCTGTTTGCGTATTATCGGTTTGGAGGCTTTGTGTAGCCCATTACCCAATTCGACTGTTACCCAATACACAATTCGGCCCTGCCTATCACCCATTACCCAGTTCGTCAATTTCCTATTCCCTGTTTGCGTATTATCGCTTTGGAGGCTTTGTGTAGCCCATTACCCAATTCGACTGTTACCCATTACCCAATTCGCTTCTGTTTGTCACCCATTGCCCAGTTCGTCCATCCCCCATTTCCCTGCTCGCGTATTATCGCTTTGTAGCCGTTGTGTAGCCCATTACCCAATTCGCTTGTCACCCATTACCCATTACCCAATTCGCCCCTGCCTGTCACCCATTACCCAGTTCGTCTATTTCCTATTCCCTTTTTGCGTTTTATCGCTTTAGAGGCTTTGTGTAGCCCATTACCCAATTCGACTGTTACCCATTACCCAATTCGCTCTTGTCTGTCACTCATTACCCGGTTCATCCATCCCCCATTTCCCTGCTCGCTTATTATCGCTTTGGAGGCGTTGTGTAGCTCATTACCCAATTCGCTTGTCACCCATTACCCATTACCCAATTCGCCCCTGCCTGTCACCCATTACCCAGTTCGTCTATTTCCTATTCCCTGTTTGCGTATGTTCGCTTTGGAGGCTTTGTGTAGCCCATTACCCAATTCGACTGTTACCCATTACCCAATTCGCCCCTGTCTGTCACCCATTACACAGTTCATCCATCCCCCATTTCCCTGTTCGTGTATTATCGCTTTGGAGGCGTTGTGTAGCTCATTACCCAATTCGCTTGTCACTCATTACCCATTACCCATGTCGCCCCTGCCTGTCACCCATTACCCAATTCGTCTATTTCCTATTCCCTGTTTGCGTATTATCGCTTTGGAGGCTTTGTGTAGCCATTACCCAATTCCCCTGTTACCTATTACCCATTACCCAATTCGCCCCTCTCTGTCACCCATTACCCAGTTCATCCTTCCCCGTTTCCCTAAACGCGTATTATCGCTTTGGAGGCGTGGTGTAGCTCATTACCCATTTCCCAATTCGCCATTAGCTCATTACCCATTTCCCAATTCGCCCCTGTCTGTCACCCATTACCCAGTTCATCCATCCCACATTTCATTGATCGCGTATTATCGCTTTGGAGGCGTTGTGTAGCTCATTACCCAATTCGGTTGTCACCCATTACCCATTACCCAATTCGTCCCTGCCTCTCACCCATTTCCCAGTTCGTCAATTTCCTATTCCGTGTTTGCGTATTATCGCTTTGGAGGCTTTGTGTAGCCCATTACCCAATTCGACTGTTACCCATTACCCAATTCGCCCCTGTCTGTCACCCATTACCCATTTGATCCATCCCCCATTTCCCTGTTTGCGTATTATCGCTTTGTAGGCGTCTTGTAGCCCATTACCCAATTCGCTTGTCACCCATTATCCATTACCCAATTCGCCCCTGCCTGTCACCCATTACTCAGTTCGTCTATTTCCTATTTCCTGTTTGTGTATTATCGCTTTGGAGGCTTTGTGTAGCCCATTATTCAATTCGACTGTTACCCATTACCCAATTCGCCCCTGTCTGTCACCCATTACCCAGTTCATCCATCCCCATTACCCTGTTCGCGTATTATCGCTTTGTAGGCTTTGTGTAGCCCATTACCCAATTCGACTGTTACCCATTACCTAATTCGCCCCTGTCTGTCACCCATTACCCAGTTCGTCCATCCCCCATTTCCCTGTTTGCGTATTATCGCTTTGGATGCTTTGTGTAGCCCATTACCCAATTCGACTGTTACCCATTACCCAATTCGCCCCTGTCTGTCACCCATTACCCAGTTCATCCATCCCCCATTTCCCTGATCGCGTATTATCGCTTTGGAGGCGTTGTGTAGCTCATTACCCAATTCGCTTGTCACCCATTACCCATTACCCAATTCGCCCCTGCCTGTCACCCATTACCCAGTTCGTCTATTTCCCTGTTTGCGCATTATCGCTTTGGAGGCTTTGTGCAGCCAATTCGACTGTTACCCATTACCCAATTCGCCCCTGTCTGTCACCCATTACCCATTTCATCCATCTCCCATTTCCCTGATCGCGTATTATCGCTTTGGAGGCGTTGTGTAGCTAATTGCCCAATTCGACTGTTACCCATTACCCAATTCGCCCCTGTCTGTCACCCATTGCCCAGTTCGTCCATCCCCCATTTCCCTGATCGCGTATTATCGCTTTGTAGGCGTTGTGTAGCCCATTACCCAATTCGCTTGTCACCCATTACCCATTACCCAATTCGACCCTGCCTGTCACCCATTACCCAGTTCGTTTATTTCCTATTCCCTGTTTGCGTATTATCGCTTTGTAGGCTTTGAGTAGCCATTACCCAATTCGACTGTTACCAATTACCCATTACCCAATTCGCCCCTGTCTGTCACTCATTACCCAGTTCATCCATCCCCCATTTCCCTGATCGCGTATTATCGCTTTGGAGGCGTTGTGTAGCTCATTACCCAATTCGCTTGTCACCCATTACCCATTACCCAATTCGCCCCTGCCTATCACCCATTACCCAGGTCGTCCATTTCCTATTCCCTGTTTGCGTATTATCGCTTTGGACGCTTTGTGTAGCCCATTACCCAATTCGACTGTTACCCATTACCCAATTCGCCCCTGTCTGGCACCCATTGCCCAGTTCGTCCATCCTCCATTTCCCTGCTCGTGTATTATCGCTTTGTAGTCTTTGTGTAGCCCATTACCCAATTCGACTGTTACCCATTACCCAATTCGCCCCTGTCTGTCACCCATTACCCAGTTCGTCCATCCCCCATTTCCCTGTTTGCGTATTATCGCTTTGGAGGCTTTGTGTAGCCCATTACCCAATTCGACTGTTACCCATTACCCAATTCGCCACTGTCTGTCACCCATTACCCAGTTCGTCCATCCCCCATTTCCCTGCTCGCGTATTATCGCTTTGTAGCCGTTGTGTAGCCCATTACCCAATTCGCTTGTCACCCATTACCCATTACCCAATACGCCCCTGCCTGTCACCCATTACCCAGTTCGTCTATTTCCTATTCCCTGTTTGCGTATTATCGCTTTAGAGGCTTTGTGTAGCCCATTACCCAATTCGACTGTTACCCATTACCCAATTCGCTCCTGTCTGTCACTCATTACCCAGTTCATCCATCCCCCATTTCCCTGCTCGCGTATTATCGCTTTGGAGGCGTTGTGTAGCTCATTACCCAATTCGCTTTTCACCCATTACCCATTACCCAATTCGCCCCTGCCTGTCACCCATTACCCAGTTCGTCTATTTCCTATTCCCTGTTTGCGTATTATCGCTTTGGAGGCTTTGTGTAGCCCATTACCCAATTCGACTGTTACCCATTGCCCGTTACCCAATTCGCCCCTGTCTGTCACCCATTACCCAGTTCATCCATCCCACATTTCCCTGATCGCGCATTATCGCTTTGGAGGCGTTGTGTAGCTCATTACCCAATTCGCTTGTCACCCATTAACCATTACCCAATTCGCCCCTGCCTATCACCCATTACCCAGTTCGTCTATTTCCTATTCCCTGTTTGCGTATTATCGCTTTGGAGGCTTTGTTTAGCCCATTACCCAATTCGACTGTTACCCATTACCCAATTCGACCCTGTCTGTCACCCATTACCCAGTTTATCCATCCCCCATTTCCCTGATCGCGTATTATCGCTTTGGAGGCGTTGTGTAGCTCATTACTCAATTCGCTTGTCACCCATTACCCATTACCCAATTCGCCCCTGCCTGTCACCCATTACCCAGTTCGTCTATTTCCTATTCCCTGTTTGCGTATTATCGCCTTGGAGGCTTTGTGTAGCCATTACCCAATTCGACTGTTACCCATTACCCATTACCCAATTGGCCCCTGTCTGTCACCCATTACCCAGTTCATCCATCCCCCGTTTCCCTGATCGAGTATTATCGCTTTGGAGGCGTTGTGTAGCTCATTACCCAATTCGGTTGTCACCAATTATCCATTTCCCAATTCGCCCCTGTCTGTCACCGATTACCCAGTTCATCAATTTCCTATTATTCCGTGTTTGCGTATTATCGCTTTGGAGGCTTTGTGTAGCCCATTACCCAATTCGACTGTTACCCATTACCCAATTCGCCCCTGTCTGTCACCCATTACCCAGTTCATCCATCCCCCATTTCCCTGTTCGCGTATTATCGCTTTGGAGGCGTTGTGTAGCCCATTACCCATTTTGCTTGTCACCCATTACCCATTACCCATTACCCAATTCGCCCCTGCCTGTCACCCATTACCCAGTTCGTCTATTTCCTATTCCCTGTTTGCGTATTATCGCTTTGGAGGCTTTGTGTAGCCCATTACCCAATTCGAATGTTACCCTATACCCAATTCGCCCCTGTCTGTTACCCATTACCCAGTACATCCATCCCCCATTTCCCTGATCGCGTATTATCGCTGTGAAGGCGTTGTGTAGCCCATTACCCAATTCGCTTGTCACCCATTACCCATTACCCAATTCGCCCCTGCCTGTCACCCATTACCCAGTTCGTCTATTTCCTATTCCCTGTTTGCGTATTATCGCTTTAGAGGCTTTGTGTAGCCCATTACCCAATTCGACTGTTACCCATTACCCGTTACCCAATTCGCCCCTGTCTGTCACCCATTACCCAATTCATCCATCCCACTTTTCCCTGATCGCGCATTATCGCTTTGGAGGCGTTGTGTAGCTCATTACCCAATTCGGTTGTCACGCATTACCCATTACCCAATTCGCCCCTGCTTATCACCCATTACCCAGTTCGTCTATTTCCTATTCCCTGTTTGCGTATTATCGCTTTGGAGGCTTTGTGTAGCCCATTACCCAATTCGACTGTTACCCATTACCCAATTCGCCCCAATTAGACCCAGTTCATCCATCTCCCATTTCCCTGTTCGCGTATTATCGCTTTGTAGCCGTTGTGTAGACCATTACCCCATTTGCTTGTCACCCATTACCCATTACCCGATACGCCCCTGCCTGTCACCCATTACCCAGTTCGTATATTTCCTAATCCCTGTTTGCGTATTATCGCCTTGGAGGCTTTGTGTAGCCATTACCCAATTCGACTGTTACCCATTACCCATTACCCAATTCGCCCCTGTCTGTCACCCATTACCCAGTTCATCCATCCCCCGTTTCCCTCATCGCGTATTATCGCTTTGGAGGCGTTGTGTAGCTCATTACCCAATTCGGTTGTCACCCATTATCCATTTCCCAATTCGCCCCTGCCTATCGCCCATTACCCAGTTCGTCAATTTCCTATTCCCTGTTTGCGTATTATCGCTTTGGAGGCTTTGTGTAGCCCATTACCCAATTCGACTGTTACCCATTACCCAATTCGCTCCTGTCTGTCACCCATTGCCCAGTTCGTCCATCCCCCATTTCCCTGCTCGCGTATTATCGCTTTGTAGCCGTTGTGTAGCCCATTACCCAATTCGCTTGTCACCCATTACCCATTACCCAATTCGCCCCTGCCTGTCACCCATTACCCAGTTCGTCTATTTCCTATTCCCTGTTTGCGTTTTATCGCTTTAGAGGCTTTGTGTAGCCCATTACCCAATTCGACTGTTACCCATTACCCAATTCGCTCTTGTGTGTCACTCATTACCCGGTTCATCCATCCCCCATTTCCCTGCTCGCTTATTATCGCTTTGGAGGCGTTGTGTAGCTCATTACCCAATTCGCTTGTCACCCATTACCCATTACCCAATTCGCCCCTGCCTGTCACCCATTACCCAGTTCGTCTATTTCCTATTCCCTGTTTGCGTATGATCGCTTTGGAGGCTTTGTGTAGCCCATTACCCAATTCGACTGTTACCCATTACCCAATTCGCCCCTGTCTGTCACCCATTACACACTTCATCCATCCCCCATTTCCCTGTTCGCGTATTATCGCTTTGTAGCCGTTGTGTAGCCCATTACCCAATTCGCTTGTCACCCATTACCCATTACCCAATACGCCCCTGCCTGTCACCCATTACCCAGTTCGTCAATTTCCTATTCCCTGTTTGCGTATTATCGCTTTGGAGGCTTTGTGTAGCCCATGACCCAATTCGACTGTTACCCATTACCCAATTCGCCCCTGTCTGTCACCCAATGGCCAGTTCGTCCATACCCCATTTCCCTGCTCGGGTATTATCGCTTTGTAGGCTTTGTGTAGCCCATTACCCAATTCGACTGTTACCCATTACCCGTTACCCAATTCGCCCCTGTCTGTCACCCATTACCCAATTCATCCATCCCACTTTTCACTGATCGCGCATTATCGCTTTGGAGGCGTTGTATAGCTCATTACCCAATTCGGTTGTCACGCATTACCCATTACCCAATTCGCCCCTGCTTATCACCCATTACCCAGTTCGTCTATTTCCTATTCCCTGTTTGCGTATTATCGCTTTGGAGGCTTTGTGTAGCCCATTACCCAATTCGACTGTTACCCATTACCCAATTCGCCCCAATTAGACCCAGTTCATCCATCTCCCATTTCCCTGTTCGCGTATTATCGCTTTGTAGCCGTTGTGTAGACCAATACCCCATTTGCTTGTCACCCATTACCCATTACCCGATACGCCCCTGCCTGTCACCCATTACCCAGTTCGTATATTTCCTATTCCCTGTTTGCGTATTATCGCCTTGGAGGCTTTGTGTAGCCATTACCCAATTCGACTGTTACCCATTACCCATTACCCAATTCGCCCCTGTCTGTCACCCATTACCCAGTTCATCCATCCCCCGTTTCCCTGATCGCGTATTATCGCTTTGGAGGCGTTGTGTAGCTCATTACCCAATTCGGTTGTCACCCATTATCCATTTCCCAATTCGCCCCTGCCTATCGCCCATTACCCAGTTCGTCAATTTCCTATTCCCTGTTTGCGTATTATCGCTTTGGAGGCTTTGTGTAGCCCATTACCCAATTCGACTGTTACCCATTACCCAATTCGCTCCTGTCTGTCACCCATTGCCCAGTTCGTCCATCCCCCATTTCCCTGCTCGCGTATTATCGCTTTGTAGCCGTTGTGTAGCCCATTACCCAATTCGCTTGTCACCCATTACCCATTACCCAATTCGCCCCTGCCTGTCACCCATTACCCAGTTCGTCTATTTCCTATTCCCTGTTTGCGTTTTATCGCTTTAGAGGCTTTGTGTAGCCCATTACCCAATTCGACTGTTACCCATTACCCAATTCGCTCTTGTGTGTCACTCATTACCCGGTTCATCCATCCCCCATTTCCCTGCTCGCTTATTATCGCTTTGGAGGCGTTGTGTAGCTCATTACCCAATTCGCTTGTCACCCATTACCCATTACCCAATTCGCCCCTGCCTGTCACCCATTACCCAGTTCGTCTATTTCCTATTCCCTGTTTGCGTATGATCGCTTTGGAGGCTTTGTGTAGCCCATTACCCAATTCGACTGTTACCCATTACCCAATTCGCCCCTGTCTGTCACCCATTACACACTTCATCCATCCCCCATTTCCCTGTTCGCGTATTATCGCTTTGTAGCCGTTGTGTAGCCCATTACCCAATTCGCTTGTCACCCATTACCCATTACCCAATACGCCCCTGCCTGTCACCCATTACCCAGTTCGTCAATTTCCTATTCCCTGTTTGCGTATTATCGCTTTGGAGGCTTTGTGTAGCCCATGACCCAATTCGACTGTTACCCATTACCCAATTCGCCCCTGTCTGTCACCCAATGGCCAGTTCGTCCATCCCCCATTTCCCTGCTCGGGTATTATCGCTTTGTAGGCTTTGTGTAGCCCATTACCCAATTCGACTGTTACCCATTACCCGTTACCCAATTCGCCCCTGTCTGTCACCCATTACCCAATTCATCCATCCCACTTTTCACTGATCGCGCATTATCGCTTTGGAGGCGTTGTATAGCTCATTACCCAATTCGGTTGTCACGCATTACCCATTACCCAATTCGCCCCTGCTTATCACCCATTACCCAGTTCGTCTATTTCCTATTCCCTGTTTGCGTATTATCGCTTTGGAGGCTTTGTGTAGCCCATTACCCAATTCGACTGTTACCCATTACCCAATTCGCCCCAATTAGACCCAGTTCATCCATCTCCCATTTCCCTGTTCGCGTATTATCGCTTTGTAGCCGTTGTGTAGACCAATACCCCATTTGCTTGTCACCCATTACCCATTACCCGATACGCCCCTGCCTGTCACCCATTACCCAGTTCGTATATTTCCTATTCCCTGTTTGCGTATTATCGCCTTGGAGGCTTTGTGTAGCCATTACCCAATTCGACTGTTACCCATTACCCATTACCCAATTCGCCCCTGTCTGTCACCCATTACCCAGTTCATCCATCCCCCGTTTCCCTGATCGCGTATTATCGCTTTGGAGGCGTTGTGTAGCTCATTACCCAATTCGGTTGTCACCCATTATCCATTTCCCAATTCGCCCCTGCCTATCGCCCATTACCCAGTTCGTCAATTTCCTATTCCCTGTTTGCGTATTATCGCTTTGGAGGCTTTGTGTAGCCCATTACCCAATTCGACTGTTACCCATTACCCAATTCGCTCCTGTCTGTCACCCATTGCCCAGTTCGTCCATCCCCCATTTCCCTGCTCGCGTATTATCGCTTTGTAGCCGTTGTGTAGCCCATTACCCAATTCGCTTGTCACCCATTACCCATTACCCAATTCGCCCCTGCCTGTCACCCATTACCCAGTTCGTCTATTTCCTATTCCCTGTTTGCGTTTTATCGCTTTAGAGGCTTTGTGTAGCCCATTACCCAATTCGACTGTTACCCATTACCCAATTCGCTCTTGTGTGTCACTCATTACCCGGTTCATCCATCCCCCATTTCCCTGCTCGCTTATTATCGCTTTGGAGGCGTTGTGTAGCTCATTACCCAATTCGCTTGTCACCCATTACCCATTACCCAATTCGCCCCTGCCTGTCACCCATTACCCAGTTCGTCTATTTCCTATTCCCTGTTTGCGTATGATCGCTTTGGAGGCTTTGTGTAGCCCATTACCCAATTCGACTGTTACCCATTACCCAATTCGCCCCTGTCTGTCACCCATTACACACTTCATCCATCCCCCATTTCCCTGTTCGCGTATTATCGCTTTGTAGCCGTTGTGTAGCCCATTACCCAATTCGCTTGTCACCCATTACCCATTACCCAATACGCCCCTGCCTGTCACCCATTACCCAGTTCGTCAATTTCCTATTCCCTGTTTGCGTATTATCGCTTTGGAGGCTTTGTGTAGCCCATGACCCAATTCGACTGTTACCCATTACCCAATTCGCCCCTGTCTGTCACCCAATGGCCAGTTCGTCCATCCCCCATTTCCCTGCTCGGGTATTATCGCTTTGTAGGCTTTGTGTAGCCCATTACCCACTTCGACTGTTACCCATTACCCAATTCGCCCCTGTCTGTCACCCATTACTCAGTTCATCCATCTCCCATTTCCCTGTTCGCGTATTATCGCTTTGTAGCCGTTGTGTAGACCAATACCCCATTTGCTTGTCACCCATTACCCATTACCCGATACGCCCCTGCCTGTCACCCATTACCCAGTTCGTATATTTCCTATTCCCTGTTTGCGTATTATCGCCTTGGAGGCTTTGTGTAGCCATTACCCAATTCGACTGTTACCCATTACCCATTACCCAATTCGCCCCTGTCTGTCACCCATTACCCAGTTCATCCATCCCCCGTTTCCCTGATCGCGTATTATCGCTTTGGAGGCGTTGTGTAGCTCATTACCCAATTCGGTTGTCACCCATTATCCATTTCCCAATTCGCCCCTGCCTATCGCCCATTACCCAGTTCGTCAATTTCCTATTCCCTGTTTGCGTATTATCGCTTTGGAGGCTTTGTGTAGCCCATTACCCAATTCGACTGTTACCCATTACCCAATTCGCTCCTGTCTGTCACCCATTGCCCAGTTCGTCCATCCCCCATTTCCCTGCTCGCGTATTATCGCTTTGTAGCCGTTGTGTAGCCCATTACCCAATTCGCTTGTCACCCATTACCCATTACCCAATTCGCCCCTGCCTGTCACCCATTACCCAGTTCGTCTATTTCCTATTCCCTGTTTGCGTTTTATCGCTTTAGAGGCTTTGTGTAGCCCATTACCCAATTCGACTGTTACCCATTACCCAATTCGCTCTTGTGTGTCACTCATTACCCGGTTCATCCATCCCCCATTTCCCTGCTCGCTTATTATCGCTTTGGAGGCGTTGTGTAGCTCATTACCCAATTCGCTTGTCACCCATTACCCATTACCCAATTCGCCCCTGCCTGTCACCCATTACCCAGTTCGTCTATTTCCTATTCCCTGTTTGCGTATGATCGCTTTGGAGGCTTTGTGTAGCCCATTACCCAATTCGACTGTTACCCATTACCCAATTCGCCCCTGTCTGTCACCCATTACACACTTCATCCATCCCCCATTTCCCTGTTCGCGTATTATCGCTTTGTAGCCGTTGTGTAGCCCATTACCCAATTCGCTTGTCACCCATTACCCATTACCCAATACGCCCCTGCCTGTCACCCATTACCCAGTTCGTCAATTTCCTATTCCCTGTTTGCGTATTATCGCTTTGGAGGCTTTGTGTAGCCCATGACCCAATTCGACTGTTACCCATTACCCAATTCGCCCCTGTCTGTCACCCAATGGCCAGTTCGTCCATCCCCCATTTCCCTGCTCGGGTATTATCGCTTTGTAGGCTTTGTGTAGCCCATTACCCACTTCGACTGTTACCCATTACCCAATTCGCCCCTGTCTGTCACCCATTACTCAGTTCGTCCATCCCCCATTTCCCTGTTTGCGTATTATCGCTTTGGAGGCTTTGTGTAGCCCATTACCCAATTCGACTGTTACCCATTACCCAATTCGCCCCTGTCTGTCACCCATTACCCAGTTCATCCATCCCCCAATTTCCCCGTTCGCGTATTATCGCTTTGGAGGCGTTGTGTAGCCCATTACCCAATTCGCTTGTCACCCATTACCCATTACCCAATTCGCCCCTGCCTGTCACCCATTACCCAGTTCGTCTATTTCCTATTCCCTGTTTGCGTATTATCGCTTTGGAGGCTTTGTGTAGCCCATTACCCAATTCGACTGTTACCCATTACCCAATTCGCCCCTGTCTGTCACCCATTACCCAGTTCATCCATCCCCCATTTCCCTGATCGCGTATTATCGCTTTGGAGGCGTTGTGTAGCTCATTACCCAATTCGCTTGTCACCCATTACCCATTACCCAATTCGCCCCTGCCTATCACCCATTACCCAGGTCGTCCATTTCCTATTCCCTGTTTGCGTATTATCGCTTTGTAGTCTTTGTGTAGCCCATTACCCAATTCGACTGTTACCCATTACCCAATTCGCCCCTGTCTGTCACCCATTACCCAGTTCGTCCATCCCCCATTTCCCTGTTTGCGTATTATCGCTTTGGAGGCTTTGTGTAGCCCATTACCCAATTCGACTGTTACCCATTACCCAATTCGCCACTGTCTGTCACCCATTACCCAGTTCGTCCATCCTCCATTTCCCTGCTCGCGTATTATCGCTTTGTAGTCTTTGTGTAGCCCATTACCCAATTCGACTGTTACCCATTACCCAATTCGCCCCTGTCTGTCACCCATTACCCAGTTCGTCCATCCCCCATTTCCCTGTTTGCGTATTATCGCTTTGGAGGCTTTGTGTAGCCCATTACCCAATTCGACTGTTACCCATTACCCAATTCGCCACTGTCTGTCACCCATTACCCAGTTCGTCCATCCCCCATTTCCCTGCTCGCGTATTATCGCTTTGTAGCCGTTGTGTAGCCCATTACCCAATTCGCTTGTCACCCATTACCCATTACCCAATACGCCCCTGCCTGTCACCCATTACCCAGTTCGTCTATTTCCTATTCCCTGTTTGCGTATTATCGCTTTAGAGGCTTTGTGTAGCCCATTACCCAATTCGACTGTTACCCATTACCCAATTCGCTCCTGTCTGTCACTCATTACCCAGTTCATCCATCCCCCATTTCCCTGCTCGCGTATTATCGCTTTGGAGGCGTTGTGTAGCTCATTACCCAATTCGCTTTTCACCCATTACCCATTACCCAATTCGCCCCTGCCTGTCACCCATTACCCAGTTCGTCTATTTCCTATTCCCTGTTTGTGTATTATCGCTTTGGAGGCTTTGTGTAGCCCATTACCCAATTCGACTGTTACCCATTGCCCGTTACCCAATTCGCCCCTGTCTGTCACCCATTACCCAGTTCATCCATCCCACATTTCCCTGATCGCGCATTATCGCTTTGGAGGCGTTGTGTAGCTCATTACCCAATTCGGTTGTCACCCATTACCCATTACCCAATTCGCCCCTGCCTATCACCCATTACCCAGTTCGTCTATTTCCTATTCCCTGTTTGCGTATTATCGCTTTGGAGGCTTTGTTTAGCCCATTACCCAATTCGACTGTTACCCATTACCCAATTCGACCCTGTCTGTCACCCATTACCCAGTTCATCCATCCACCATTTCCCTGATCGCGTATTATCGCTTTGGAGGCGTTGTGTAGCTCATTACTCAATTCGCTTGTCACCCATTACCCATTACCCAATTCGACCCTGCCTGTCACCCATTACCCAGTTCGTCTATTTCCTATTCCCTGTTTGCGTATTATCGCCTTGGAGGCTTTGTGTAGCCATTACCCAATTCGACTGTTACCCATTACCCATTACCCAATTCGCCCCTGTCTGTCACCCATTACCCAGTTCATCCATCCCCCGTTTCCCTGATCGAGTATTATCGCTTTGGAGGCGTTGTGTAGCTCATTACCCAATTCGGTTGTCACCAATTACCCATTTGCCAATTCGCCCCTGCCTATGACCCATTACCCAGTTCGTCTATTTCCTATTCCCTGTTTGCGTATTATCGCCTTGGAGGCTTTTTGTAGCCATTACCCAATTCGACTGTTACCCATTACCCAATTCGCCCCTGTCTGTCACCCATTACCCAGTTCGTCCATCCCCCATTTCCCTGTTTGCGTAATATCGCTTTGGAGGCTTTGTGTAGCCCATTACCCAATTCGACTGTTACCCATTACCCAATTCGCCACTGTCTGTCACCCATTACCCAGTTCGTCCATCCCCCATTTCCCTGCTCGCGTATTATCGCTTTGTAGCCGTTGTGTAGCCCATTACCCAATTCGCTTGTCACCCATTACCCATTACCCGATACGCCCCTGCCTGTCACCCATTACCCAGTTCGTCTATTTCCTATTCCCTGTTTGCGTATTATCGCTTTAGAGGCTTTGTGTAGCCCATTACCCAATTCGACTGTTACCCATTACCCAATTCGCTCCTGTCTGTCACTCATTACCCAGTTCATCCATCCCCCATTTCCCTGCTCGCGTATTATCGCTTTGGAGGCGTTGTGTAGCTCATTACCCAATTCGCTTGTCACCCATTACCCATTACCCAATTCGACCCTGCCTGTCACCCATTACCCAGTTCGTCTATTTCCTATTCCCTGTTTGCATATTATCGCTTTGGAGGCTTTGTGTAGCCCATTACCTAATTCGACTGTTACCAATTACCCGTTACCCAATTCGCCCCTGTCTGTCACCCATTACCCAGTTCATCCATCCCACATTTCCCTGATCGCGCATTATCGCTTTGGAGGCGTTGTGTAGCTCATTACCCAATTCGGTTGTCACCCATTACCCATTACCCAATTCGCCCCTGCCTATCACCCATTACCCAGTTCGTCTATTTCCTATTCCCTGTTTGCGTATTATCGCTTTGGAGGCTTTGTTTAGCCCATTACCCAATTCGACTGTTACCCATTACCCAATTCGACCCTGTCTGTCACCCATTACCCAGTTCATCCATCCCCCATTTCCCTGATCGCGTATTATCGCTTTGGAGGCGTTGTGTAGCTCATTACTCAATTCGCTTGTCACCCATTACCCATTACCCAATTCGCCCCTGCCTGTCACCCATTACCCAGTTCGTCTATTTCCTATTCCCTGTTTGCGTATTATCGCCTTGGAGGCTTTGTGTAGCCATTACCCAATTCGACTGTTACCCATTACCCAATTCGCCCCTGTCTGGCACCCATTGCCCAGTTCGTCCATCCTCCATTTCCCTGCTCGCGTATTATCGCTTTGTAGTCTTTGTGTAGCCCATTACCCAATTCGACTGTTACCCATTACACAATTCGCCCCTGTCTGTCACCCATTACCCAGTTCGTCCATCCCCCATTTCACTGTTTGCGTATTATCGCTTTGGAGGCTTTGTGTAGCCCATTACCCAATTCGACTGTTACCCATTACCCAATTCGCCACTGTCTGTCACCCATTACCCAGTTCGTCCATCCCCCATTTCCCTGCTCGCGTATTATCGCTTTGTAGCCGTTGTGTAGCCCATTACCCAATTCGCTTGTCACCCATTACCCATTACCCAATACGCCCCTGCCTGTCACCCATTACCCAGTTCGTCTATTTCCTATTCCCTGTTTGCGTATTATCGCTTTAGAGGCTTTGTGTAGCCCATTACCCAATTCGACTGTTACCCATTACCCAATTCGCTCCTGTCTGTCACTTCTTACCCAGTTCATCCATCCCCCATTTCCCTGCTCGCGTATTATCGCTTTGGAGGCGTTGTGTAGCTCATTACCCAATTCGCTTGTCACCCATCACCCATTACCCAATTCGCCCCTGCCTGTCACCCATTACCCAGTTCGTCTATTTCCTATTCCCTGTTTGCGTATTATCGCTTTGGAGGCTTTGTGTAGCCCATTACCCAATTCGACTTTTACCCATTGCCCGTTACCCAATTCGCCCCTGTCTGTCACCCATTACCCAGTTCATCCATCCCACATTTCCCTGATCGCGCATTATCGCTTTGGAGGCGATGTGTAGCTCATTACCCAATTCGGTTGTCACCCATTACCCATTACCCAATTCGCCCCTGCCTATCACCCATTACCCAGTTCGTCTATTTCCTATTCCCTGTTTGCGTATTATCGCTTTGGAGGCTTTGTTTAGCCCATTACCCAATTCGACTGTTACCCATTACCCAATTCGACCCTGTCTGTCACCCATTACCCAGTTCATCCATCCCCCATTTCCCTGATCGCGTATTATCGCTTTGGAGGCGTTGTGTAGCTCATTACTCAATTCGCTTGTCACCCATTACCCATTACCCAATTCGCCCCTGCCTGTCACCCATTACCCAGTTCGTCTATTTCCTATTCCCTGTTTGCGTATTATCGCCTTGGAGGCTTTGTGTAGCCATTACCCAATTCGACTGTTACTCATTACCCATTACCCAATTCGCCCCTGTCTGTCACCCATTACCCAGTTCATCCATCCCCCGTTTCCCTGATCGAGTATTATCGCTTTGGAGGCGTTGTGTAGCTCATTACCCAATTCGGTTGTCACCAATTATCCATTTGCCAATTCGCCCCTGCCTATGACCCATTACCCAGTTCGTCTATTTCCTATTCCCTGTTTGCGTATTATCGCCTTGGAGGCTTTTTGTAGCCATTACCCAATTCGACTGTTACCCATTACCCAATTCGCCCCTGTCTGTCACCCATTACCCAGTTCGTCCATCCCCCATTTCCCTGTTTGCGTAATATCGCTTTGGGGGCTTTGTGTAGCCCATTACCCAATTCGACTGTTACCCATTACCCAATTCACCACTGTCTGTCACCCATTACCCAGTTCGTCCATCCCCCATTTCCCTGCTCGCGTATTATCGCTTTGTAGCCGTTGTGTAGCCCATTACCCAATTCGCATGTCACCCATTACCCATTACCCGATACGCCCCTGCCTGTCACCCATTACCCAGTTCGTCTATTTCCTATTCCCTGTTTGCGTATTATCGCTTTAGAGGCTTTGTGTAGCCCATTACCCAATTCGACTGTTACCCATTACCCAATTCGCTCCTGTCTGTCACTCATTACCCAGTTCATCCATCCCCCATTTCCCTGCTCGCGTATTATCGCTTTGGAGGCGTTGTGTAGCTCATTACCCAATTCGCTTTTCACCCATTACCCATTACCCAATTCGCCCCTGCCTGTCACCCATTACCCAGTTCGTCTATTTCCTATTCCCTGTTTGCGTATTTTCGCTTTGGAGGCTTTGTGTAGCCCATTACCTAATTCGACTGTTACCAATTACCCGTTACCCAATTCGCCCCTGTCTGTCACCCATTACCCAGTTCATCCATCCCACATTTCCCTGATCGCGCATTATCGCTTTGGAGGCGTTGTGTAGCTCATTACCCAATTCGGTTGTCACCCATTACCCATTACCCAATTCGCCCCTGCCTATCACCCATTACCCAGTTCGTCTATTTCCTATTCCCTGTTTGCGTATTATCGCTTTGGAGGCTTTGTTTAGCCCATTACCCAATTGGACTGTTACCCATTACCCAATTCGACCCTGTCTGTCACCCATTACCCAGTTCATCCATCCCCCATTTCCCTGATCGCGTATTATCGCTTTGGAGGCGTTGTGTAGCTCATTACTCAATTCGCTTGTCACCCATTACCCATTACCCAATTCGCCCCTGCCTGTCACCCATTACCCAGTTCGTCTATTTCCTATTCCCTGTTTACGTATTATCGCCTTGGAGGCTTTGTGTAGCCATTACCCAATTCGACTGTTACCCATTACCCATTACCCAATTCGCCCCTGTCTGTCACCCATTACCCAGTTCATCCATCCCCCATTTCCCTGCTCGCGTATTATCGCTTTGGAGGCGTTGTGTAGCCCATTACCCAATTCGACTGTTACCCAATTCGCTCTTGTCTGTCACTCATTACCCGGTTCATCCATCCCCCATTTCCCTGCTCGCGTATTATCGCTTTGGAGGCGTTGTGTAGCTCATTACTCAATTCGCTTGTCACCCATTACCCATTACCCAATTCGCCCCTGCCTGTCACCCATTACCCAGTTCGTCTATTTCCTATTCCCTGTTTGCGTATTATCGCCTTGGAGGCTTTGTGTAGCCATTACCCAATTCGACTGTTACCCATTACCCATTACCCAATTCGCCCCTGTCTGTCACCCATTACCCAGTTCATCCATCCCCCGTTTCCCTGATCGAGTATTATCGCTTTGGAGGCGTTGTGTAGCTCATTACCCAATTCGGTTGTCACCAATTATCCATTTGCCAATTCGCCCCTGCCTATGACCCATTACCCAGTTCGTCTATTTCCTATTCCCTGTTTGCGTATTATCGCCTTGGAGGCTTTTTGTAGCCATTACCCAATTCGACTGTTACCCATTACCCAATTCGCCCCTGTCTGTCACCCATTACCCAGTTCGTCCATCCCCCATTTCCCTGTTTGCGTAATATCGCTTTGGAGGCTTTGTGTAGCCCATTACCCAATTCGACTGTTACCCATTACCCAATTCGCCACTGTCTGTCACCCATTACCCAGTTCGTCCATCCCCCATTTCCCTGCTCGCGTATTATCGCTTTGTAGCCGTTGTGTAGCCCATTACCCAATTCGCTTGTCACCCATTACCCATTACCCGATACGCCCCTGCCTGTCACCCATTACCCAGTTCGTCTATTTCCTATTTCCTGTTTGCGTATTATCGCTTTAGAGGCTTTGTGTAGCCCATTACCCAATTCGACTGTTACCCATTACCCAATTCGCTCCTGTCTGTCACTCATTACCCAGTTCATCCATCCCCCATTTCCCTGCTCGCGTATTATCGCTTTGGAGGCGTTGTGTAGCTCATTACCCAATTCGCTTTTCACCCATTACCCATTACCCAATTCGCCCCTGCCTGTCACCCATTACCCAGTTCGTCTATTTCCTATTCCCTGTTTGCGTATTATCGCTTTGGAGGCTTTGTGTAGCCCATTACCTAATTCGACTGTTACCAATTACCCGTTACCCAATTCGCCCCTGTCTGTCACCCATTACCCAGTTCATCCATCCCACATTTCCCTGATCGCGCATTATCGCTTTGGAGGCGTTGTGTAGCTTATTACCCAATTCGGTTGTCACCCATTACCCATTACCCAATTCGCCCCTGCCTATCACCCATTACCCAGTTCGTCTATTTCCTATTCCCTGTTTGCGTATTATCGCTTTGGAGGCTTTGTTTAGCCCATTACCCAATTCGACTGTTACCCATTACCCAATTCGACCCTGTCTGTCACCCATTACCCAGTTCAGCCATCCCCCATTTCCCTGATCGCGTATTATCGCTTTGGAGGCGTTGTGTAGCTCATTACTCAATTCGCTTGTCACCCATTACCCATTACCCAATTCGCCCCTGCCTGTCACCCATTACCCAGTTCGTCTATTTCCTATTCCCTGTTTGCGTATTATCGCCTTGGAGGCTTTGTGTAGCCATTACCCAATTCGACTGTTACCCATTACCCAATTCGCCCCTGTCTGGCACCCATTGCCCAGTTCGTCCATCCTCCATTTCCCTGCTCGCGTATTATCGCTTTGTAGTCTTTGTGTAGCCCATTACCCAATTCGACTGTTACCCATTACCCAATTCGCCCCTGTCTGTCACCCATTACCCAGTTCGTCCATCCCCCATTTCCCTGTTTGCGTATTATCGCTTTGGAGGCTTTGTGTAGCCCATTACCCAATTCGACTGTTACCCATTACCCAATTCGCCACTGTCTGTCACCCATTACCCAGTTCGTCCATCCCCCATTTCCCTGCTCGCGTATTATCGCTTTGTAGCCGTTGTGTAGCCCATTACCCAATTCGCTTGTCACCCATTACCCATTACCCAATACGCCCCTGCCTGTCACCCATTACCCAGTTCGTCTATTTCCTATTCCCTGTTTGCGTATTATCGCTTTAGAGGCTTTGTGTAGCCCATTACCCAATTCGACTGTTACCCATTACCCAATTCGCTCCTGTCTGTCACTCATTACCCAGTTCATCCATCCCCCATTTCCCTGCTCGCGTATTATCGCTTTGGAGGCGTTGTGTAGCTCATTACCCAATTCGCTTTTCACCCATTACCCATTACCCAATTCGCCCCTGCCTGTCACCCATTACCCAGTTCGTCTATTGCCTATTCCCTGTTTGCGTATTATCGCTTTGGAGGCTTTGTGTAGCCCATTACCCAATTCGACTGTTACCCATTGCCCGTTACCCAATTCGCCCCTGTCTGTCACCCATTACCCAGTTCATCCATCCCACATTTCCCTGATCGCGCATTATCGCTTTGGAGGCGTTGTGTAGCTCATTACCCAATTCGGTTGTCACCCATTACCCATTACCCAATTCGCCCCTGCCCAGTTCGTCTATTTCCTATTTCCCTACCCGGGAATTTCCTATTCCCGGGTAATGGGTGACAGACAGGGGCGAATTGGGTAATGGGTTACAGTCGAATTGGATAATGGGCTACACAAAGCCTCCAAAGCGATAATACGCAAACAGGAAATAGGAAATAGACGAACTGAGTAATGGGTGACAGGCAGGGGCGAATTGGGTAATGGATAATGGGTGACAAGCGAATTGGGTAATGGGCTACACAACGCCTACAAACAGTTCATCCATCCCCCATTTCCCTGTTCGCGTATTATCGCTTTGTAGGCTTTGTGTAGCCCATTACCCAATTCGACTGTTACCCATTACCCAATTCGCCCCTGTCTGTCACCCATTACCCAGTTCATCCATCCCCCGTTTCCCTGATCGAGTATTATCGCTTTGGAGGCGTTGTGTAGCTCATTACCCAATTCGGTTGTCACCAATTATCCATTTCCCAATTCGCCCCTGCCTATGACCCATTACCCAGTTCGTCAATTTCCTATTCCCTGTTTGCGTATTATCGCTTTGGAGGCTTTGTGTAGCCCATTACCCAATTCGACTGTTACCCATTACCCAATTCGCCCCTGTCTGTCACCCATTACTCAGTTCGTCCATCCCCCATTTCCCTGTTTGCGTATTATCGCTTTGGAGGCTTTGTGTAGCCCATTACCCAATTCCACTGTTACCCATTACCCAATTCGCCCCTGTCTGTCACCCATTACCCAGTTCATCCATCCCCCATTTCCCTGTTCGTGTATTATCGCTTTGGAGGCGTTCTGTAGCCCATTACCCAATTCGCTTGTCACCCATTACCCATTACCCAATTCGCCCCTGCCTGTCACCCATTACCCAGTTCGTCTATTTCCTATTCCATGTTTGCGTATTATCGCTTTGGAGGCTTTGTGTAGCCATTACCCAAATCGACTGTTACCTATTACCCATTACCCAATTCGCCCCTGTCTGTCACCCATTACCCAGTTCATCCATCCCCCGTTTCCCTGATCGCGTATTATCGCTTTGGAGGCGTGGTGTAGCTCATTACCCAATTCGGTTGTCACCCATTACCCATTTCCCAATTCGCCCCTGTCTGTCACCCATTACCCAGTTCATCCAACCCACATTTCCCTGATCGCGCATTATCTCTTTGGAGGCGTTCTGTAGCTCATTACCCAATTCGGTTGTCACCCATTACCCATTACCCAATTCGCCCCTGCCTATCACCCATTACCCAGTTCGTCAATTTCCTATTCCCTGTTTGCGTATTATCGCTTTGGAGGCTTTGTGTAGCCCATTACCCAATTCTCCTGTTACCCATTACCCAATTCGCCCCTGTCTGTCACCCATTACCCAGTTCGTCCATCCCCCATTTCCCTGTTTGCGTATTATCGCTATGGAGGCTTGGTGTAGCCCATTACCCAATTCGACTGTTACCCATTACCCAATTCGCCCCTGTCTGTCACCCATTACCCAGTTCATACATCCCCCATTTCCCTGTTCGCGTATTATCGCTTTGTAGGCGTTGTGTAGCCCATTACCCAAGTCGCTTGTCACCCATTATCCATTACCCAATTCGCCCCTGCCTGTCACCCATTACTCAGTTCGTCTATTTCCTATTTCCTGTTTGCATATTATCGCTTTGGAGGCTTTGTGTAGCCCATTATCCAATTCGACTGTTACCCATTACTCAATTCGCCCCTGTCTGTCACCCATTACCCAGTTCATCCATCCCCCATTTCCCTGTTCGCGTATTATCGCTTTGTAGGCTTTGTGTAGCCCATTACCCAATTCGACTGTAACCCATTACCCAATTGGCCCCTGTCTGAAACCCAGTACCCAGTTCGCCCATCCCGCATTTCCCTGTTTGCGTATTATCGCTTTGTAGGCGTTGTGTAGCCCATTACCCAATTCGCTTGTCACCGATTATCCATTACCCAATTCGCCCCTGCCTGTCACCCATTACTCAGTTCGTCTATTTCCTATTTCCTGTTTGTGTATTATCGCTTTGGAGGCTTTGTGTAGCCCATTATCCAATTCGACTGTTACCCATTACCCAAATCGCCCCTGTCTGTCACCCATTACCCAGTTCATCCATCCCCCATTTCCCTGTTCGCGTATTATCGCTTTGTAGGCTTTGTGTAGCCCATTACCCAATTCGACTGTTACCCATTACCCAATTCTCCCCTGTCTGTCACCCATTACCCAGTTCGTCCATCCCCCATTTCCCTGTTTGCGTATTGTCGCTTTGGAGGCTTTGTGTAGCCCATTACCCAATTCGACTGTTACCCATTACCCAATTCGCCACTGTCTGTCACCCAATGGCCAGTTCGTCCATCCCCCATTTCCCTGCTCGCGTATTATCGCTTTGGAGGCGTTGTGTAGCTCATTACCCAATTCGGTTGTCACCCATTATCCATTTCCCAATTCGCCCCTGCCTATCACCCATTACCCAGTTCGTCAATTTCCTATTCCCTGTTTGCGTATTATCGCTTTGGAGGCTTTGTGTAGCCCATTACCCAATTCGACTGTTACCCATTACCCAATTCGCCCCTGTCTGTCACCCAATGGCCAGTTCGTCCATCCCCCATTTCCCTGCTCGCGTATTATCGCTTTGTAGGCTTTGTGTAGCCCATTGCCCAATTCGACTGTTACCCATTACCCAATTCGCCCCTGTCTGTCACCCATTACCCAGTTCATCCATCCCCCATTTCCCTGTTCGCGTATTATCGCTTTGTAGGCGTTGTGTAGCCCATTACCCAATTCGCTTGTCACCCATTATCCATTACCCAATTCGCCCCTGCCTGTCACCCATTACTCAGTTCGTCTATTTCCTATTTCCTGTTTGCGTATTATCGCTTTGGAGGCTTTGTGTAGCCCATTATCCAATTCGACTGTAACCCATTACCCAATTCGCCCCTGTCTGTCACCCATTACCCAGTTCATCCATCCCCCATTTCCCTGTTCGCGTATTATTGCTTTGTAGGCTTTGTGTAGCCCATTACCCAATTCGAATTGGGTAATGGGTTACAGTCGAATTGGATAATGGGCTACACAAAGCCTCCAAAGCGATAATACGCAAACAGGAAATAGGAAATAGACGAACTGCGTAATGGGTGACAGGCAGGGGCGAATTGGGTAATGGATAATGGGTGACAAGCGAATTGGGTAATGGGCTACACAACGCCTACAATCAGTTCATCCATCCCCCATTTCCCTGTTCGCGTATTATCGCTTTGTAGGCTTTGTGTAGCCCATTACCCAATTCGACTGTTACCCATTACCCAATTCGCCCCTGTCTGTCACCCATTACCCAGTTCATCCATCCCCCGTTTCCCTGATCGAGTATTATCGCTTTGGAGGCGTTGTGTAGCTCATTACCCAATTCGGTTGTCACCAATTATCCATTTCCCAATTCGCCCCTGCCTATGACCCATTACCCAGTTCGTCAATTTCCTACTCCCTGTTTGCGTATTATCGCTTTGGAGGCTTTGTGTAGCCCATTACCCAATTCGACTGTTACCCATTACCCAATTCGCCCCTGTCTGTCACCCATTACTCAGTTCGTCCATCCCCCATTTCCCTGTTTGCGTATTATCGCTTTGGAGGCTTTGTGTAGCCCATTACCCAATTCCACTGTTACCCATAATGGGTGACAGACCCAATTCGCCCCTGTCTGTCACCCATTACCCAGTTCATCCATCCCCCATTTCCCTGTTTGTGTATTATCGCTTTGGAGGCGTTGTGTAGCCCATTACCCAATTCGCTTGTCACCCATTACCCATTACACAATTCGCCCCTGCCTGTCACCCATTACCCAGTTCGTCTATTTCCTATTCCATGTTTGCGTATTATCGCTTTGGAGGCTTTGTGTAGCCATTACCCAAATCGACTGTTACCTATTACCCATTACCCAATTCGCCCCTGTCTGTCACCCATTACCCAGTTCATCCATCCCCCGTTTCCCTGATCGCGTATTATCGCTTTGGAGGCGTGGTGTAGCTCATTACCCAATTCGGTTGTCACCCATTACCCATTTCCCAATTCGCCCCTGTCTGTCACCCATTACCCAGTTCATCCAACCCACATTTCCCTGATCGCGCATTATCTCTTTGGAGGCGTTCTGTAGCTCATTACCCAATTCGGTTGTCACCCATTACCCATTACCCAATTCGCCCCTGCATATCACCCATTACCCAGTTCGTCAATTTCCTATTCCCTGTTTGCGTATTATCGCTTTGGAGGCTTTGTGTAGCCCATTACCCAATTCTACTGTTACCCATTACCCAATTCGCCCCTGTCTGTCACCCATTACCCAGTTCGTCCATCCCCCATTTCCCTGTTTGCGTATTATCGCTATGGAGGCTTGGTGTAGCCCATTACCCAATTCGACTGTTACCCATTACCCAATTCGCCCCTGTCTGTCACCCATTACCCAGTTCATCCATCCCCCATTTCCCTGTTCGCGTATTATCGCTTTGTAGGCGTTGTGTAGCCCATTACCCAAGTCGCTTGTCACCCATTATCCATTACCCAATTCGCCCCTGCCTGTCACCCATTACTCAGTTCGTCTATTTCCTATTTCCTGTTTGCATATTATCGCTTTGGAGGCTTTGTGTAGCCCATTATCCAATTCGACTGTTACCCATTACTCAATTCGCCCCTGTCTGTCACCCATTACCCAGTTCATCCATCCCCCATTTCCCTGTTCGCGTATTATCGCTTTGTAGGCTTTGTGTAGCCCATTACCCAATTCGACTGTAACCCATTACCCAATTGGCCCCTGTCTGAAACCCAGTACCCAGTTCGCCCATCCCGCATTTCCCTGTTTGCGTATTATCGCTTTGTAGGCGTTGTGTAGCCCATTACCCAATTCGCTTGTCACCGATTATCCATTACCCAATTCGCCCCTGCCTGTCACCCATTACTCAGTTCGTCTATTTCCTATTTCCTGTTTGCGTATTATCGCTTTGGAGGCTTTGTGTAGCCCATTATCCAATTCGACTGTTACCCATTACCCAAATCGCCCCTGTCTGTCACCCATTACCCAGTTCATCCATCCCCCATTTCCCTGTTCGCGTATTATCGCTTTGTAGGCTTTGTGTAGCCCATTACCCAATTCGACTGTTACCCATTACCCAATTCTCCCCTGTCTGTCACCCATTACCCAGTTCGTCCATCCCCCATTTCCCTGTTTGCGTATTGTCGCTTTGGAGGCTTTGTGTAGCCCATTACCCAATTCGACTGTTACCCATTACCCAATTCGCCCCTGTCTGTCACCCATTACCCAGTTCGTCCATCCCCCATTTCCCTGTTTGCGTATTGTCGCTTTGGAGGCTTTGTGTAGCCCATTACCCAATTCGACTGTTACCCATTACCCAATTCGCCCCTGTCTGTCACCCAATGGCCAGTTCATCCATCCCCCATTTCCCTGCTCGCGTATTATCGCTTTGGAGGCGTTGTGTAGCTCATTACCCAATTCGGTTGTCACCCATTATCCATTTCCCAATTCGCCCCTGCCTATCACCCATTACCCAGTTCGTCAATTTCCTATTCCCTGTTTGCGTATTATCGCTTTGGAGGCTTTGTGTAGCCCATTACCCAATTCGACTGTTACCCATTACCCAATTCGCCCCTGTCTGTCACCCAATGGCCAGTTCGTCCATCCCCCATTTCCCTGCTCGCGTATTATCGCTTTGTAGGCTTTGTGTAGCCCATTGCCCAATTCGACTGTTACCCATTACCCAATTCGCCCCTGTCTGTCACCCATTACCCAGTTCATCCATCCCCCATTTCCCTGTTCGCGTATTATCGCTTTGTAGGCGTTGTGTAGCCCATTACCCAATTCGCTTGTCACCCATTATCCATTACCCAATTCGCCCCTGCCTGTCACCCATTACTCAGTTCGTCTATTTCCTATTTCCTGTTTGCGTATTATCGCTTTGGAGGCTTTGTGTAGCCCATTATCCAATTCGACTGTAACCCATTACCCAATTCGCCCCTGTCTGTCACCCATTACCCAGTTCATCCATCCCCCATTTCCCTGTTCGCGTATTATTGCTTTGTAGGCTTTGTGTAGCCCATTACCCAATTCGACTGTTACCCATTACCCATTACCCAATTCGCCCCTGTCTGTCACCCATTACCCAGTTCATCCATCCCCCGTTTCCCTGATCGAGTATTATCGCTTTGGAGGCGTTGTGTAGCTCATTACCCAATTCGGTTGTCACCAATTATCCATTTCCCAATTCGCCCCTGCCTATGACCCATTACCCAGTTCGTCAATTTCCTATTCCCTGTTTGCGTATTATCGCTTTGGAGGCTTTGTGTAGCCCATTACCCAATTCGACTGTTACCCATTACCCAATTCGCCCCTGTCTGTCACCCAATGGCCAGTTCGTCATTCCCCCATTTCCCTGCTCGCGTATTATCGCTTTGTAGGCTTTGTGTAGCCCATTACCCAATTTGACTGTTACCAATTACCCAATTCGCCCCTGTCTGTCACCCATTACTCAGTTCGTCCATCCCCCATTTCCCTGTTTGCGTATTATCGCTTTGGAGGCTTTGTGTAGCCCATTACCCAATTCCACTGTTACCCATTACCCAATTCGCCCCTGTCTGTCACCCATTACCCAGTTCATCCATCCCCCATTTCCCTGTTCGTGTATTATCGCTTTGGAGGCGTTGTGTAGCCCATTACCCAATTCGCTTGTCACCCATTACCCATTACCCAATTCGCCCCTGCCTGTCACCCATTACCCAGTTCGTCTATTTCCTATTCCCTGTTTGCGTATTATCGCTTTGGAGGCTTTGTGTAGCCATTACCCAAATCGACTGTTACCTATTACCCATTACCCAATTCGCCCCTGTCTGTCACCCATTACCCAGTTCATCCAACCCACATTTCCCTGATCGCGCATTATCTCTTTGGAGGCGTTCTGTAGCTCATTACCCAATTCGGTTGTCACCCATTACCTATTACCCAATTCGCCCCTGCCTATCACCAATTACCCAGTTCATCAATTTCCTATTCCCTGTTTGCGTATTATCGCTTTGGAGGCTTTGTGTAGCCCATTACCCAATTCTACTGTTACCCATTACCCAATTCGCCCCTGTCTGTCACCCATTACCCAGTTCGTCCATCCCCCATTTCCCTGTTTGCGTATTATCGCTATGGAGGCTTTGTGTAGCCCATTACCCAATTCGACTGTTACCCATTACCCAATTCGCCCCTGTCTGTCACCCATTACCCAGTTCATCCATCCCCCATTTCCCTGTTCGCGTATTATCGCTTTGTAGGCGTTGTGTAGCCCATTACCCAAGTCGCTTGTCACCCATTATCCATTACCCAATTCGCCCCTGCCTGTCACCCATTACTCAGTTCGTCTATTTCCTATTTCCTGTTTGCATATTATCGCTTTGGAGGCTTTGTGTAGCCCATTATCCAATTCGACTGTTACCCATTACTCAATTCGCCCCTGTCTGTCACCCATTACCCAGTTCATCCATCCCCCATTTCCCTGTTCGCGTATTATCGCTTTGTAGGCTTTGTGTAGCCCATTACTCAATTCGACTGTTACCCATTACCCAATTGGCCCCTGTCTGAAACCCAGTACCCAGTTCGCCCATCCCGCATTTCCCTGTTTGCGTATTATCGCTTTGTAGGCGTTGTGTAGCCCATTACCCAATTCGCTTGTCACCCATTATCCATTACCCAATTCGCCCCTGCCTGTCACCCATTACTCAGTTCGTCTATTTCCTATTTCCTGTTTGCGTATTATCGCTTTGGAGGCTTTGTGTAGCCCATTATCCAATTCGACTGTTACCCATTACCCAAATCGCCCCTGTCTGTCACCCATTACCCAGTTCATCCATCCCCCATTTCCCTGTTCGCGTATTATCGCTTTGTAGGCTTTGTGTAGCCCATTACCCAATTCGACTGTTACCCATTACCCAATTCTCCCCTGTCTGTCACCCATTACCCAGTTCGTCCATCCCCCATTTCCCTGTTTGCGTATTGTCGCTTTGGAGGCTTTGTGTAGCCCATTACCCAATTCGACTGTTACCCATTACCCAATTCGCCCCTGTCTGTCACCCATTACCCAGTTCGTCCATCCCCCATTTCCCTGTTTGCGTATTGTCGCTTTGGAGGCTTTGTGTAGCCCATTACCCAATTCGACTGTTACCCATTACCAGATTCGCCCCTGTCTGTCACCCAATGGCCAGTTCGTCCATCCCCCATTTCCCTGCTCGCGTATTATCGCTTTGGAGGCGTTGTGTAGCTCATTACCCAATTCGGTTGTCACCTATTATCCATTTCCCAATTCGTCCCTGCCTATCACCCATTACCCAGTTCGTCAATTTCCTATTCCCTGTTTGCGTATTATCGCTTTGAAGGCTTTGTGTAGCCCATTACCCAATTCGACTGTTACCCATTACCCAATTCGCCCCTGTCTGTCACCCAATGGCCAGTTCGTCCATCCCCCATTTCCCTGCTCGCGTATTATCGCTTTGTAGGCTTTGTGTAGCCCATTGCCCAATTCGACTGTTACCCATTACCCAATTCGCCCCTGTCTGTCACCCATTACTCAGTTCGTCCATCCCCCATTTCCCTGTTTGCGTATTATCGCTTTGGAGGCTTTGTGTAGCCCATTACCCAATTCAACTGTTACCCATTACCCAATTCGCCCCTGTCTGTCACCCATTACCCAGTTCATCCATCCCCCATTTCCCTGTTCGCGTATTATCGCTTTGGAGGCGTTGTGTAGCCCATTACCCAATTCGCTTGTCACCCATTACCCATTACCCAATTCGCCCCTGCCTGTCACCCATTACCCAGTTCGTCTATTTCCTATTCCCTGTTTGCGTATTATCGCTTTGGAGGCTTTGTGTAGCCCATTACCCAATTCGACTGTTACCCATTACCCAATTCGCCCCTGTCTGTCACCCATTACCCAGTTCATCCATCCCCCATTTCCCTGTTCGCGTATTATCGCTTTGTAGGCTTTGTGTAGCCCATTACCCAATTCGACTGTTACCCATTACCCAATTCGCCGCTGTCTGTCACCCATTACCCAGTTCGTCCATCCCCCATTTCCCTGTTTGCGTATTATCGCTTTGTAGCCTTTGTGTAGCCCATTACCCAATTCGACTGTTACCCATTACCCAATTCGCCCCTGTCTGTCACCCATTACTCAGTTCGTCCATCCCCCATTTCCCTGTTTGCGTATTATCGCTTTTGAGGCTTTGTGTAGCCCATTACCCAATTCGACTGTTACCCATTACCCAATTCGCCCCTGTCTGTCACCCATTACCCAGTTCATCCATCCCCCATTTCCCTGTTCGCGTATTATCGCATTGTAGGCATTGTGTAGCCCATTACCCAATTCGCTTGTCACCCATTATCCATTACCCAATTCGCCCCTGTCTGTCACCCATTACCCAGTTCATCCAACCCACATTTCCCTGATCGCGCATTATCTCTTTGGAGGCGTTCTGTAGCTCATTACCCAATTCGGTTGTCACCCATTACCTATTACCCAATTCGCCCCTGCCTATCACCAATTACCCAGTTCATCAATTTCCTATTCCCTGTTTGCGTATTATCGCTTTGGAGGCTTTGTGTAGCCCATTACCCAATTCTACTGTTACCCATTACCCAATTCGCCCCTGTCTGTCACCCATTACCCAGTTCGTCCATCCCCCATTTCCCTGTTTGCGTATTATCGCTATGGAGGCTTTGTGTAGCCCATTACCCAATTCGACTGTTACCCATTACCCAATTCGCCCCTGTCTGTCACCCATTACCCAGTTCATCCATCCCCCATTTCCCTGTTCGCGTATTATCGCTTTGTAGGCGTTGTGTAGCCCATTACCCAAGTCGCTTGTCACCCATTATCCATTACCCAATTCGCCCCTGCCTGTCACCCATTACTCAGTTCGTCTATTTCCTATTTCCTGTTTGCATATTATCGCTTTGGAGGCTTTGTGTAGCCCATTATCCAATTCGACTGTTACCCATTACTCAATTCGCCCCTGTCTGTCACCCATTACCCAGTTCATCCATCCCCCATTTCCCTGTTCGCGTATTATCGCTTTGTAGGCTTTGTGTAGCCCATTACTCAATTCGACTGTTACCCATTACCCAATTGGCCCCTGTCTGAAACCCAGTACCCAGTTCGCCCATCCCGCATTTCCCTGTTTGCGTATTATCGCTTTGTAGGCGTTGTGTAGCCCATTACCCAATTCGCTTGTCACCCATTATCCATTACCCAATTCGCCCCTGCCTGTCACCCATTACTCAGTTCGTCTATTTCCTATTTCCTGTTTGCGTATTATCGCTTTGGAGGCTTTGTGTAGCCCATTATCCAATTCGACTGTTACCCATTACCCAAATCGCCCCTGTCTGTCACCCATTACCCAGTTCATCCATCCCCCATTTCCCTGTTCGCGTATTATCGCTTTGTAGGCTTTGTGTAGCCCATTACCCAATTCGACTGTTACCCATTACCCAATTCTCCCCTGTCTGTCACCCATTACCCAGTTCGTCCATCCCCCATTTCCCTGTTTGCGTATTGTCGCTTTGGAGGCTTTGTGTAGCCCATTACCCAATTCGACTGTTACCCATTACCCAATTCGCCCCTGTCTGTCACCCATTACCCAGTTCGTCCATCCCCCATTTCCCTGTTTGCGTATTGTCGCTTTGGAGGCTTTGTGTAGCCCATTACCCAATTCGACTGTTACCCATTACCAGATTCGCCCCTGTCTGTCACCCAATGGCCAGTTCGTCCATCCCCCATTTCCCTGCTCGCGTATTATCGCTTTGGAGGCGTTGTGTAGCTCATTACCCAATTCGGTTGTCACCTATTATCCATTTCCCAATTCGTCCCTGCCTATCACCCATTACCCAGTTCGTCAATTTCCTATTCCCTGTTTGCGTATTATCGCTTTGAAGGCTTTGTGTAGCCCATTACCCAATTCGACTGTTACCCATTACCCAATTCGCCCCTGTCTGTCACCCAATGGCCAGTTCGTCCATCCCCCATTTCCCTGCTCGCGTATTATCGCTTTGTAGGCTTTGTGTAGCCCATTGCCCAATTCGACTGTTACCCATTACCCAATTCGCCCCTGTCTGTCACCCATTACTCAGTTCGTCCATCCCCCATTTCCCTGTTTGCGTATTATCGCTTTGGAGGCTTTGTGTAGCCCATTACCCAATTCAACTGTTACCCATTACCCAATTCGCCCCTGTCTGTCACCCATTACCCAGTTCATCCATCCCCCATTTCCCTGTTCGCGTATTATCGCTTTGGAGGCGTTGTGTAGCCCATTACCCAATTCGCTTGTCACCCATTACCCATTACCCAATTCGCCCCTGCCTGTCACCCATTACCCAGTTCGTCTATTTCCTATTCCCTGTTTGCGTATTATCGCTTTGGAGGCTTTGTGTAGCCCATTACCCAATTCGACTGTTACCCATTACCCAATTCGCCCCTGTCTGTCACCCATTACCCAGTTCATCCATCCCCCATTTCCCTGTTCGCGTATTATCGCTTTGTAGGCTTTGTGTAGCCCATTACCCAATTCGACTGTTACCCATTACCCAATTCGCCGCTGTCTGTCACCCATTACCCAGTTCGTCCATCCCCCATTTCCCTGTTTGCGTATTATCGCTTTGTAGCCTTTGTGTAGCCCATTACCCAATTCGACTGTTACCCATTACCCAATTCGCCCCTGTCTGTCACCCATTACTCAGTTCGTCCATCCCCCATTTCCCTGTTTGCGTATTATCGCTTTTGAGGCTTTGTGTAGCCCATTACCCAATTCGACTGTTACCCATTACCCAATTCGCCCCTGTCTGTCACCCATTACCCAGTTCATCCATCCCCCATTTCCCTGTTCGCGTATTATCGCATTGTAGGCATTGTGTAGCCCATTACCCAATTCGCTTGTCACCCATTATCCATTACCCAATTCGCCCCTGTCTGTCACCCATTACCCAGTTCATCCATCCCCCATTTCCCTGTTCGCGTATTATCGCTTTGTAGGCTTTGTGTAGCCCATTACCCAATTCGACTCTTACCCATTACCCAATTCGCCGCTGTCTGTCACCCATTACCCAGTTCGTCCATCCCCCATTTCCCTGTTTGCGTATTATCGCTTTGTAGCCTTTGTGTAGCCCATTACCCAATTCGACTGTTACCCATTACCCAATTCGCCCCTGTCTGTCACCCATTACTCAGTTCGTCCATCCCCCATTTCCCTGTTTGCGTATTATCGCTTTGGAGGCTTTGTGTAGCCCATTACCCAATTCGACTGTTACCCATTACCCAATTTGCCCCTGTCTGTCACCCATTACCCAGTTCATCCATCCCCCATTTCCCTGTTCGCGTATTATCGCTTTGTAGGCGTTGTGTAGCCCATTACCCAATTCGCTTGTCACCCATTATCCATTACCCAATTCGCCCCTGCCTGTCACCCATTACTCAGTTCGTCTATTTCCTATTTCCTGTTTGCGTATTATCGCTTTGGAGGCTTTGTGTAGCCCATTATCCAATTCGACTGTTACCCATTACCCAATTCGCCCCTGTCTGTCACCCATTACCCAGTTCATCCATCCCCCATTTCCCTGTTCGCGTATTATCGCTTTGTAGGCTTTGTGTAGCCCATTACCCAATTCGACTGTTACCCATTACCCATTACCCAATTCGCCCCTGTCTGTCACCCATTACCCAGTTCGTCCATCCCCCATTTCCCTGTTTGCGTATTATCGCTTTGTAGCCTTTGTGTAGCCCATTACCCAATTCGACTGTTACCCATTACCCAATTCGCCGCTGTCTGTCACCCATTACCCAGTTCGTCCATCCCCCATTTCCCTGTTTGCGTATTATCGCTTTGTAGCCTTTGTGTTGCCCATTACCCAATTCGACTGTTACCCATTACCCAATTCGCCCCTGTCTGTCATCCATTACTCAGTTCGTCCATCCCCCATTTCCCTGTTTGCGTATTATCGCTTTTGAGGCTTTGTGTAGCCCATTACCCAATTCGACTGTTACCCATTACCCAATTCGCCCCTGTCTGTCACCCATTACCCAGTTCATCCATCCCCCATTTCCCTGTTCGCGTATTATCGCATTGTAGGCATTGTGTAGCCCATTACCCAATTCGCTTGTCACCCATTATCCATTACCCAATTCGCCCCTGTCTGTCACCCATTACCCAGTTCATCCATCCCCCATTTCCCTGTTCGCGTATTATCGCTTTGTAGGCTTTGTGTAGCCCATTACCCAATTCGACTGTTACCCATTACTCAATTCGTCCCTGTCTGTCACCCATTACTCAGTTCGTCCATCCCCCATTTCCCTGTTTGCGTATTATCGCTTTGGAGGCTTTGTGTAGCCCATTACCCAATTCGACTGTTACCCATTACCCAATTCGCCCCTGTCTGTCACCCATTACCCAGTTCATCCATCCCCCATTTCCCTGTTCGCGTATTATCGCTTTGTAGGCGTTGTGTAGCCCATTACCCAATTCGCTTGTCACCCATTATCCATTACCCAATTCGCCCCTGCCTGTCACCCATTACTCAGTTGGTCTATTTCCTATTTCCTGTTTGCGTATTATCGCTTTGGAGGCTTTGTGTAGCCCATTATCCAATTCGACTGTTACCCATTACCCAATTCGCCCCTGTCTGTCACCCATTACCCAGTTCATCCATCCCCCATTTCCCTGTTCGCGTATTATCGCTTTGTAGGCTTTGTGTCGCCCATTACCCAATTCGACTGTTACCCATTACCCATTACCCAATTCGCCCCTGTCTGTCACCCATTACCCAGTTTATCCATCCCCCGTTTCCCTGATCGAGTATTATCGCTTTGGAGGCGTTGTGTAGCTCATTACCCAATTCGGTTGTCACCAATTATCCATTTCCCAATTCGCCCCTGCCTATGACCCATTACTCAGTTCGTCAATTTCCTATTCCCTGTTTGCGTATTATCGCTTTGGAGGCTTTGTGTAGCCCATTACCCAATTCGACTGTTACCCATTACCCAATTCGCCCCTGTCTGTCACCCAATGGCCAGTTCGTCCATCCCCCATTTCCCTGCTCGCGTATTATCGCTTTGTAGGCTTTGTGTAGCCCATTACCCAATTTGACTGTTACCCATTACCCAATTCGCCCCTGTCTGTCACCCATTACTCAGTTCGTCCATCCCCCATTTCCCTGTTTGCGTATTATCGCTTTGGAGGCTTTGTGTAGCCTATTACCCAATTCGACTGTTACCTATTACCCAATTCGCCCCTGTCTGTCACCCATTACCCAGTTCATCCATCCCCCATTTCCCTGTTCGTGTATTATCGCTTTGGAGATGTGTAGCCCATTGCCCAATTCGCTTGTCACCCATTACCCATTACCCAATTCGCCCCTGCCTGTCACCCATTACCCAGTTCGTCTATTTCCTATTCCCTGTTTGCGTATTATCGCTTTGGAGGCTTTGTGTAGCCCATTACCCAATTCTACTGTTACCCATTACCCAATTCGCCCCTGTCTGTCACGCATTACCCAGTTCGTCCATCCCCCATTTCCCTGTTTGCGTATTATCGCTATGGAGGCTTTGTGTAGCCCATTACCCAATTCGACTGTTACCCATTACCCAATTTGCCCCTGTCTGTCACCCATTACCCAGTTCATCCATCCCCCATTTCCCTGTTCGCGTGTTATCGCTTTGTAGGCGTTGTGTAGCCCATTACCCAATTCGCTTGTCACCCATTATCCATTACCCAATTCGCCCCTGCCTGTCACCCATTACTCAGTTCGTCTATTTCCTATTTCCTGTTTGCATATTATCGCTTTGGAGGCTTTGTGTAGCCCATTATCCAATTCGACTGTTACCCATTACTCAATTCGCCCCTGTCTGTCACCCATTAGCCAGTTTATCCATCCCCCATTTCCCTGTTCGCGTATTATCGCTTTGTAGGCTTTGTGTAGCCCATTACCCAATTCGACTGTTACCCATTACCCAATTGGCCCCTGTCTGAAACCCAGTACCCAGTTCGCCCATCCCGCATTTCCCTGTTTGCGTATTATCGCTTTGTAGGCTTTGTGTAGCCCATTACCCAATTCGACTGTTACCCATTACCCAATTCGCCCCTGTCTGTCACCCATTACTCAGTTCGTCCATCCCCCATTTCCTTGTTTGCGTATTATCGCTTTGGAGGCTTTGTGTAGCCCATTACCCAATTCGACTGTTACCCATTACCCAATTCGCCCCTGTCTGTCACCCATTACCCAGTTCATCCATCCCCCATTTCCCTGTTCGCGTATTATCGCTTTGTAGGCGTTGTGTAGCCCATTACCCAATTCGCTTGTCACCCATTATCCATTACCCAATTCGCCCCTGCCTGTCACCCATTACTCAGTTCGTCTATTTCCTATTTCCTGTTTGCGTATTATCGCTTTGGAGGCTTTGTGTAGCCCATTATCCAATTCGACTGTAACCCATTACCCAATTCGCCCCTGTCTGTCACCCATTACCCAGTTCATCCATCCCCCATTTCCCTGTTCGCGTATTATCGCTTTGTAGGCTTTGTGTAGCCCATTACCCAATTCGACTGTTACCCATTACCCATTACCCAATTCGCCCCTGTCTGTCACCCATTACCCAGTTCATCCATCCCCCGTTTCCCTGATCGAGTATTATCGCTTTGGAGGCGTTGTGTAGCTCATTACCCAATTCGGTTGTCACAAATTATCCATTTCCCAATTCGCCCCTGCCTATGACCCATTACCCAGTTCGTCAATTTCCTATTCCCTGTTTGCGTATTATCGCTTTGGAGGCTTTGTCTAGCCCGTTACTTAATTCGACTGTTACCCATTACCCAATTCGCCCCTGTCTGTCACCCAATGGCCAGTTCGTCCATCCCCCATTTCCCTGCTCGCGTATTATCGCTTTGTAGGCTTTGTGTAGCCCATTACCCAATTTGACTGTTACCCATTACCCAATTCGCCCCTGTCTGTCACCCATTACCCAGTTCATCCATCCCCCATTTCCCTGTTCGTGTATTATCGCTTTGGAGGCGTTGTGTAGCCCATTACCCAATTCGCTTGTCACCCATTACCCATTACCCAATTCGCCCCTGCCTGTCACCCATTACCCAGTTCGTCTATTTCCTATTCCCTGTTTGCGTATTATCGCTTTGGAGGCTTTGTGTAGCCATTACCCAAATCGACTGTTACCTATTACCCATTACCCAATTCGCCCCTGTCTGTCACCCATTACCCAGTTCATCCATCCCCCGTTTCCCTGATCGCGTATTATCGCTTTGGAGGCGTGGTGTAGCTCATTACCCAATTCGGTTGTCACCCATTACCCATTTCCCAATTCGCCCCTGTCTGTCACCCATTACCCAGTTCATCCAACTCACATTTCCCTGATCGCGCATTATCTCTTTGGAGGCGTTCTGTAGCTCATTACCCAATTCGCTTGTCACCCATTACCCATTACCCAATTCGCCCCTGTCTGTCACCCATTACCCAGTTCATCCATCCCCCGTTTCCCTGTTTGCGTATTATCGCTTTGGAGGCTTTGTGTAGCCCATTACCCAATTGTACTGTTACCCATTACCCAATTCGCCCCTGTCTGTCACCCATTACCCAGTTCGTCCATCCCCCATTTCCCTGTTTGCGTATTATCGCTATGGAGGCTTTGTGTAGCCCATTACCCAATTCGACGGTTACGCATTACCCAATTCGCCCCTGTCTGTCACCCATTACCCAGTTCATCCATCCCCCATTTCCCTGTTCGCGTATTATCGCTTTGTAGGCGTTGTGTAGCCCATTACCCAAGTCGCTTGTCACCCATTATCCATTACCCAATTCGCCCCTGCCTGTCACCCATTACTCAGTTCGTCTATTTCCTATTTCCTGTTTGCATATTATCGCTTTGGAGGCTTTGTGTAGCCCATTATCCAATTCGACTGTTACCCATTACTCAATTCGCCCCTGTCTGTCACCCATTACCCAGTTCATCCATCCCCCATTTCCCTGTTCGCGTATTATCGCTTTGTAGGCTTTGTGTAGCCCATTACCCAATTCGACTGTTACCCATTATCCAATTGGCCCCTGTCTGAAACCCAGTACCCAGTTCGCCCATCCCGCATTTCCCTGTTTGCGTATTATCGCTTTGTAGGCGTTGTGTAGCCCATTACCCAATTCGCTTGTCACCCATTATCCATTACCCAATTCGCCCCTGCCTGTCACCCATTACTCAGTTCGTCTATTTCCTATTTCCTGTTTGCGTATTATCGCTTTGGAGGCTTTGTGTAGCCCATTATCCAATTCGACTGTTACCCATTACCCAAATCGCCCCTGTCTGTCACCCATTACCCAGTTCATCCATCCCCCATTTCCCTGTTCGCGTATTATCGCTTTGTAGGCTTTGTGTAGCCCATTACCCAATTCGACTGTTACCCATTACCCAATTCTCCCCTGTGTGTCACCCATTACCCAATTCGTCGATCCCCCATTTCCCTGTTTGCGTATTGTCGCTTTGGAGGCTTTGTGTAGCCCATTACCCAATTCGACTGTTACCCATTACCCAATTCGCCCCTGTCTGTCACCCATTACCCAGTTCGTCCATCCCCCATTTCCCTGCTTGCGTATTATCGCTTTGTAGGCTTTGTGTAGCCCATTACCCAATTTGACTGTTACCCATTACCCAATTCGCCCCTGTCTGTCACCCATTACCCAGTTCATCCATCCCCCATTTCCCTGTTCGTGTATTATCACTTTGGAGGCGTTGTGTAGCCCATTACCCAATTCGCTTGTCACCCATTACCCATTACCCAATTCGCCCCTGCCTGTCACCCATTACCCAGTTCGTCTATTTCCTATTCCCTGTTTGCGTATTATCGCTTTGGAGGCTTTGTGTTGCCCATTACCCAATTCGACTGTTACCCATTACCCAATTCGCCCCTGTCTGTCACCCTTCACCCAGTTCATCCATCCCCCATTTCCCTGTTCGCGTATTATCGCTTTGTAGGCTTTGTGTAGCCCATTACCCAATTCGACTGTTACCCATTACCCAATTCGCCGCTGTCTGTCACCCATTACCCAGTTCGTCCATCCCCCATTTCCCTGTTTGCGTATTATCGCTTTGTAGCCTTTGTGTAGCCCATTACCCAATTCGACTGTTACCCATTACCCAATTCGCCCCTGTCTGTCACCCATTACTCAGTTCGTCCATCCCCCATTTCCCTGTTTGCGTATTATCGCTTTGGAGGCTTTGTGTAGCCCATTACCCTATTCGACTGTTACCCATTACCCAATTCGCCCCTGTCTGTCACCCATTACCCAGTTCATCCATCCCCCATTTCCCTGTTCGCGTATTATCGCTTTGTAGGCATTGTGTAGCCCATTACCCAATTCGCTTGTCACCCATTATCCATTACCCAATTCGCCCCTGTCTGTCACCCATTACCCAGTTCATCCATCCCCCATTTCCCTGTTCGCGTATTATCGCTTTGTAGGCTTTGTGTAGCCCATTACCCAATTCGACTGTTACCCATTACCCAATTCGCCGTTGTCTGTCACCCATTACCCAGTTCGTCCATCCCCCATTTCCCTGTTTGCGTATTATCGCTTTGTAGCCTTTGTGTAGCCCATTACCCAATTCGACTGTTACCCATTACCCAATTCGCCCCTGTCTGTCACCCATTACTCAGTTCGTCCATCCCCCATTTCCCTGTTTGCGTATTATCGCTTTGGAGGCTTTGTGTAGCCCATTACCCAATTCGACTGTTACCCATTACCCAATTCGCCCCTGTCTGTCACCCATTACCCAGTTCATCCATCCCCCATTTCCCTGTTCGCGTATTATCGCTTTGTAGGCGTTGTGTAGCCCATTACCCAATTCGCTTGTCACCCATTATCCATTACCCAATTCGCCCCTGCCTGTCACCCATTACTCAGTTCGTCTATTTCCTATTTCCTGTTTGCGTATTATCGCTTTGGAGGCTTTGTGTAGCCCATTATCCAATTCGACTGTTACCCATTACCCAATTCGCCCCTGTCTGTCACCCATTACCCAGTTCATCCATCCCCCATTTCCCTGTTCGCGTATTATCGCTTTGTAGGCTTTGTGTAGCCCATTACCCAATTCGACTGTTACCCATTACCCATTACCCAATTCGCCCCTGTCTGTCACCCATTACCCAGTTCATCCATCCCCCGTTTCCCTGATCGAGTATTATCGCTTTGGAGGCGTTGTGTATCTCATTACCCAATTCGGTTGTCACCAATTATCCATTTCCCAATTCGCCCCTGCCTATGACCCATTACCCAGTTCGTCAATTTCCTATTCCCTGTTTGCGTATTATCGCTTTGGAGGCTTTGTGTAGCCCATTACCCAATTCGACTGTTACCCATTACCCAATTCGCCCCTGTCTGTCACCCAATGACCAGTTCGTCCATCCCCCATTTCCCTGCTCGCGTATTATCGCTTTGAAGGCTTTGTGTAGCCCATTACCCAATTTGACTGTTACCCATTACCCAATTCGCCCCTGTCTGTCACCCATTACTCAGTTCGTCCATCCCCCATTTCCCTGTTTGCGTATTATCGCTTTGGAGGCATTGTGTAGCCTATTACCCAATTCGACTGTTACCCATTACCCAATTCGCCCCTGCCTGTCACCCATTACCCAGTTCATCCATCCCCCATTTCCCTGTTCGTGTATTATCGCTTTGGAGGCGTTGTGTAGCCCATTACCCAATTCGCTTGTCACCCATTACCCATTACCCAATTCGCCCCTGCCTGTCACCCATTACCCAGTTCGTCTATTTCCTATTCCCTGTTTGCGTATTATCGCTTTGGAGGCTTTGTGTAGCCCATTACCCGATTCGACTGTTACCCATTACCCAATTCTCCCCTGTCTGTCACCCATTACCCAGTTCGTCCATCCCCCATTTCCCTGTTTGCGTATTGTCGCTTTGGAGGCTTTGTGTAGCCCATTACCCAATTTGACTGTTACCCATTACCCAATTCGCCCCTGTCTGTCACCCATTACCCAGTTCGTCCATCCCCCATTTCCCTGTTTGCGTATTATCGCTTTCTACGCTTTGTGTAGCCCATTACCCAATTTGACTGTTACCCATTACCCAATTCGCCCCTGTCTGTCACCCATTACTCAGTTCGTCCATCCCCCATTTCCCTGTTTGCGTATTATCGCTTTGGAGGCTTTGTGTAGCCCATTACCCAATTCGACTGTTACCCATTACCCAATTCGCCCCTGTCTGTCACCCATTACCCAGTTCATCCATCCCCCATTTCCCTGTTCGTGTATTATCGCTTTGGAGGCGTTGTGTAGCCCATTACCCAATTCGCTTGTCACCCATTACCCATTACCCAATTCGCCCCTGTCTGTCACCCATTACCCAGTTCGTCCATCCCCCATTTCCCTGTTTGCGTATTATCGCTATGGAGGCTTTGTGTAGCCCATTACCCAATTCGACTGTTACCCATTACCCAATTCGCCCCTGTCTGTCACCCATTACCCAGTTCATCCATCCCCCATTTCCCTGTTCGCGTATTATCGCTTTGTAGGCGTTGTGTAGCCCATTACCCAAGTCGCTTGTCACCCATTATCCATTTCCCAATTCGCCCCTGCCTGTCACCCATTACTCAGTTCGTCTATTTCCTATTTCCTGTTTGCATATTATCGCTTTGGAGGCTTTGTGTAGCCCATTACCCAATTCGACTGTTACCCATTACCCAATTCGCCCCTGTCTGTCACCCATTACCCAGTTCATCCATCCCCCATTTCCCTGTTCGTGTATTATCGCTTTGGAGGCGTTGTGTAGCCCATTACCCAATTCGCTTGTCACCCATTACCCATTACCCAATTCGCCCCTGCCTGTCACCCATTACCCAGTTCGTCTATTTCCTATTCCCTGTTTGCGTATTATCGCTTTGGAGGCTTTGTGTAGCCATTACCCAAATCGACTGTTACCTATTACCCATTACCCAATTCGCCCCTGTCTGTCACCCATTACCCAGTTCATCCATCCCCCGTTTCCCTGATCGCGTATTATCGCTTTGGAGGCGTGGTGTAGCTCATTACCCAATTCGGTTGTCACCCATTACCCATTTCCCAATTCGCCCCTGTCTGTCACCCATTACCCAGTTCATCCAACCCACATTTCCCTGATCGCGCATTATCTCTTTGGAGGCGTTCTGTAGCTCATTACCCAATTCGGTTGTCACCCATTACCCATTACCCAATTCGCCCCTGCCTATCACCCATTACCCAGTTCGTCAATTTCCTATTCCCTGTTTGCGTATTATCGCTTTGGAGGCTTTGTGTAGCCCATTACCCAATTCTATTGTTACCCATTACCCAATTCGCCCCTGTCTGTCACCCATTACCCAGTTCGTCCATCCCCCATTTCCCTGTTTGCGTATTATCGCTATGGAGGCTTTGTGTAGCCCATTACCCAATTCGACTGTTACCCATTACCCAATTCGCCCCTGTCTGTCACCCATTACCCAGTTCATCCATCCCCCATTTCCCTGTTCGCGTATTATCGCTTTGTAGGCGTTGTGTAGCCCATTACCCAAGTCGCTTGTCACCCATTATCCATTACCCAATTCGCCCCTGCCTGTCACCCATTACTCAGTTCGTCTATTTCCTATTTCCTGTTTGCATATTATCGCTTTGGAGGCTTTGTGTAGCCCATTATCCAATTCGACTGTTACCCATTACTCAATTCGCCCCTGTCTGTCACCCATTACCCAGTTCATCCATCCCCCATTTCCCTGTTCGCGTATTATCGCTTTGTAGGCTTTGTGTAGCCCATTACCCAATTCGACTGTTACCCATTACCCAATTGGCCCCTGTCTGAAACCCAGTACCCAGTTCGCCCATCCCGCATTTCCCTGTTTGCGTATTATCGCTTTGTAGGCGTTGTGTAGCCCATTACCCAATTCGCTTGTCACCCATTATCCATTACCCAATTCGCCCCTGCCTGTCACCCATTACTCAGTTCGTCTATTTCCTATTTCCTGCTTGCGTATTATCGCTTTGGAGGCTTTGTGTAGCCCATTATCCAATTCGACTGTTACCCATTACCCAAATCGCCCCTGTCTGTCACCCATTACCCAGTTCATCCATCCCCCATTTCCCTGTTCGCGTATTATCGCTTTGTAGGCTTTGTGTAGCCCATTACCCGATTCGACTGTTACCCATTACCCAATTCTCCCCTGTCTGTCACCCATTACCCAGTTCGTCCATCCCCCATTTCCCTGTTTGCGTATTGTCGCTTTGGAGGCTTTGTGTAGCCCATTACCCAATTTGACTGTTACCCATTACCCAATTCGCCCCTGTCTGTCACCCATTACCCAGTTCGTCCATCCCCCATTTCCCTGTTTGCGTATTATCGCTTTCTACGCTTTGTGTAGCCCATTACCCAATTTGACTGTTACCCATTACCCAATTCGCCCCTGTCTGTCACCCATTACTCAGTTCGTCCATCCCCCATTTCCCTGTTTGCGTATTATCGCTTTGGAGGCTTTGTGTAGCCCATTACCCAATTCGACTGTTACCCATTACCCAATTCGCCCCTGTCTGTCACCCATTACCCAGTTCATCCATCCCCCATTTCCCTGTTCGTGTATTATCGCTTTGGAGGCGTTGTGTAGCCCATTACCCAATTCGCTTGTCACCCATTACCCATTACCCAATTCGCCCCTGTCTGTCACCCATTACCCAGTTCGTCCATCCCCCATTTCCCTGTTTGCGTATTATCGCTATGGAGGCTTTGTGTAGCCCATTACCCAATTCGACTGTTACCCATTACCCAATTCGCCCCTGTCTGTCACCCATTACCCAGTTCATCCATCCCCCATTTCCCTGTTCGCGTATTATCGCTTTGTAGGCGTTGTGTAGCCCATTACCCAAGTCGCTTGTCACCCATTATCCATTTCCCAATTCGCCCCTGCCTGTCACCCATTACTCAGTTCGTCTATTTCCTATTTCCTGTTTGCATATTATCGCTTTGGAGGCTTTGTGTAGCCCATTATCCAATTCGACTGTTACCCATTACTCAATTCGCCCCTGTCTGTCACCCATTACCCAGTTCATCCATCCCCCATTTCCCTGTTCGCGTATTATCGCTTTGTAGGCGTTGTGTAGCCCATTACCCAAGTCGCTTGTCACCCATTATCCATTTCCCAATTCGCCCCAGCCTGTCACCCATTACTCAGTTCGTCTATTTCCTATTTCCTGTTTGCATATTATCGCTTTGGAGGCTTTGTGTAGCCCATTACCCAATTCGACTGTTACCCATTACCCAATTGGCCCCTGTCTGAAACCCAGTACCCAGTTCGCCCATCCCGCATTTCCCTGTTTGCGTATTATCGCTTTGTAGGCGTTGTGTAGCCCATTACCCAATTCGCTTGTCACCCATTATCCATTACCCAATTCGCCCCTGCCTGTCACCCATTACTCAGTTCGTCTATTTCCTATTTCCTGCTTGCGTATTATCGCTTTGGAGGCTTTGTGTAGCCCATTATCCAATTCGACTGTTACCCATTACCCAAATCGCCCCTGTCTGTCACCCATTACCCAGTTCATCCATCCCCCATTTCCCTGTTCGCGTATTATCGCTTTGTAGGCTTTGTGTAGCCCATTACCCGATTCGACTGTTACCCATTACCCAATTCTCCCCTGTCTGTCACCCATTACCCAGTTCGTCCATCCCCCATTTCCCTGTTTGCGTATTGTCGCTTTGGAGGCTTTGTGTAGCCCATTACCCAATTTGACTGTTACCCATTACCCAATTCGCCCCTGTCTGTCACCCATTACCCAGTTCGTCCATCCCCCATTTCCCTGTTTGCGTATTATCGCTTTGTAGGCTTTGTGTAGCCCATTACCCAATTTGACTGTTACCCATTACCCAATTCGCCCCTGTCTGTCACCCATTACTCAGTTCGTCCATCCCCCATTTCCCTGTTTGCATATTATCGCTTTGGAGGCTTTGTGTAGCCCATTACCCAATTCGACTGTTACCCATTACCCAATTCGCCCCTGTCTGTCACCCATTACCCAGTTCATCCATCCCCCATTTCCCTGTTCGTGTATTATCGCTTTGGAGGCGTTGTGTAGCCCATTACCCAATTCGCTTGTCACCCATTACCCATTACCCAATTCGCCCCTGCCTGTCACCCATTACCCAGTTCGTCTATTTCCTATTCCCTGTTTGCGTATTATCGCTTTGGAGGCTTTGTGTAGCCATTACCCAAATAGACTGTTACCTATTACCCATTACCCAATTCGCCCCTGTCTGTCACCCATTACCCAGTTCATCCATCCCCCGTTTCCCTGATCGCGTATTATCTCTTTGGAGGCGTGGTGTAGCTCATTACCCAATTCGGTTGTCACCCATTACCCATTTCCCAATTCGCCCCTGTCTGTCACCCATTACCCAGTTCATCCATCCCCCGTTTCCCTGATCGCGTATTATCTCTTTGGAGGCGTTCTGTAGCTCATTACCCAATTCGGTTGTCACCCATTACCCATTACCCAATTCGCCCCTGCCTATCACCCATTACCCAGTTCGTCAATTTCCTATTCCCTGTTTGCGTATTATCGCTTTGGAGGCTTTGTGTAGCCCATTACCCAATTCTACTGTTACCCATTATCCAATTCGCCCCTGTCTGTCACCCATTACCCAGTTCGTCCATCCCCCATTTCCCTGTTTGCGTATTATCGCTATGGAGGCTTTGTGTAGCCCATTACCCAATTCGACTGTTACCCATTACCCAATTCGCCCCTGTCTGTCACCCATTACCCAGTTCATCCATCCCCCATTTCCCTGTTCGCGTATTATCGCTTTGTAGGCGTTGTGTAGCCCATTACCCAAGTCGCTTGTCACCCATTATCCATTACCCAATTCGCCCCTACCTGTCACCCATTACTCAGTTCGTCTATTTCCTATTTCCTGTTTGCATATTATCGCTTTGGAGGCTTTGTGTAGCCCATTATCCAATTCGACTGTTACCCATTACTCAATTCGCCCCTGTCTATCACCCATTACCCAGTTCATCCATCCCCCATTTCCCTGTTCGCGTATTATCGCTTTGTAGGCTTTGTGTAGCCCATTACCCAATTCGAATGTTACCCATTACCCAATTGGCCCCTGTCTGAAACCCAGTACCCAGTTCGCCCATCCCGCATTTCCCTGTTTGCGTATTATCGCTTTGTAGGCGTTGTGTAGCCCATTACCCAATTCGCTTGTCACCCATTATCCATTATCCAATTCGCCCCTGCCTGTCACCCATTACTCAGTTCGTCTATTTCCTATTTCCTGTTTGCGTATTATCGCTTTGGAGGCTTTGTGTAGCCCATTATCCAATTTGACTGTTACCCATTACCCAAATCGCCCCTGTCTGTCACCCATTACCCAGTTCATCCATCCCCCATTTCCCTGTTCGCGTATTATCGCTTTGTAGGCTTTGTGTAGCCCATTACCCAATTCGACTGTTACCCATTACCCAATTCTCCCCTGTCTGTCACCCATTACCCAGTTCGTCCATCCCCCATTTCCCTGTTTGCGTATTATCGCTTTGTAGGCTTTGTGTAGCCCATTACCCAATTTGACTGTTACCCATTACCCAATTCGCCCCTGTCTGTCACCCATTACTCAGTTCGTCCATCCCCCATTTCCCTGTTTGCGTATTATCGCTTTGGAGGCTTTGTGTAGCCCATTACCCAATTCGACTGTTACCCATTACCCAATTCGCCCCTGTCTGTCACCCATTACCCAGTTCATCCATCCCCCATTTCCCTGTTCGTGTATTATCGCTTTGGAGGCGTTGTGTAGCCCATTACCCAATTCGCTTGTCACCCATTACCCATTACCCAATTCGCCCCTGCCTGTCACCCATTACCCAGTTCGTCTATTTCCTATTCCCTGTTTGCGTATTATCGCTTTGGAGGCTTTGTGTAGCCATTACCCAAATCGACTGTTACCTATTACCCATTACCCAATTCGCCCCTGTCTGTCACCCATTACCCAGTTCATCCATCCCCCGTTTCCCTGATCGCGTATTATCTCTTTGGAGGCGTGGTGTAGCTCATTACCCAATTCGGTTGTCACCCATTACCCATTTCCCAATTCGTCCCTGTGTGTCACCCATTACCCAGTTCATCCATCCCCCGTTTCCCTGATCGCGTATTATCTCTTTGGAGGCGTTCTGTAGCTCATTACCCAATTCGGTTGTCACCCATTACCCATTACCCAATTCGCCCCTGCCTATCACCCATTACCCAGTTCGTCAATTTCCTATTCCCTGTTTGCGTATTATCGCTTTGGAGGCTTTGTGTAGCCCATTACCCAATTCTACTGTTACCCATTACCCAATTCGCCCCTGTCTGTCACCCATTACCCAGTTCGTCCATCCCCCATTTCCCTGTTTGCGTATTATCGCTATGGAGGCTTTGTGTAGCCCATTACCCAATTCGACTGTTACCCATTACCCAATTCGCCCCTGTCTGTCACCCATTACCCAGTTCATCCATCCCCCATTTCCCTGTTCGCGTATTATCGCTTTGTAGGCGTTGTGTAGCCCATTACCCAAGTCGCTTGTCACCCATTATCCATTACCCAATTCGCCCCTGCCTGTCACCCATTACTCAGTTCGTCTATTTCCTATTTCCTGTTTGCATATTATCGCTTTGGAGGCTTTGTGTAGCCCATTATCCAATTCGACTGTTACCCATTACTCAATTCGCCCCTGTCTATCACCCATTACCCAGTTCATCCATCCCCCATTTCCCTGTTCGCTTATTATCGCTTTGTAGGCTTTGTGTAGCCCATTACCAAATTCGAATGTTACCCATTACCCAATTGGCCCCTGTCTGAAACCCAGTACCCAGTTCGCCCATCCCGCATTTCCCTGTTTGCGTATTATCGCTTTGTAGGCGTTGTGTAGCCCATTACCCAATTCGCTTGTCACCCATTATCCATTACCCAATTCGCCCCTGCCTGTCACCCATTACTCAGTTCGTCTATTTCCTATTTCCTGTTTGCGTATTATCGCTTTGGAGGCTTTGTGTAGCCCATTATCCAATTCGACTGTTACCCATTACCCAAATCGCCCCTGTCTGTCACCCATTACCCAGTTCATCCATCCCCCATTTCCCTGTTCGCGTATTATCGCTTTGTAGGCTTTGTGTAGCCCATTACCCAATTCGACTGTTACCCATTACCCAATTCTCCCCTGTCTGTCACCCATTACCCAGTTCGTCCATCCCCCATTTCCCTGTTTGCGTATTGTCGCTTTGTAGGCTTTGTGTAGCCCATTACCCAATTCGACTGTTACCCATTACCCAATTCGCCCCTGTCTGTCACCCATTACCCAGTTCGTCCATCCCCCATTTCCCTGTTTGCGTATTGTCGCTTTGGAGGCTTTGTGTAGCCCATTACCCAATTCGACTGTTACCCATTACCCAATTCGCCCCTGTCTGTCACCCAATGGCCAGTTCGTCCATCCCCCATTTCCCTGCTCGCGTATTATCGCTTTGGAGGCGTTGTGTAGCTCATTACCCAATTCGGTTGTCACCCATTATCCATTTCCCAATTCGCCCCTGCCTATCACCCATTACCCAGTTCGTCAATTTCCTATTCCCTGTTTGCGTATTATCGCTTTGGAGGCTTTGTGTAGCCCATTACCCAATTCGACTGTTACCCATTACCCAATTCGCCCCTGTCTGTCACCCAATGGCCAGTTCGTCCATCCCCCATTTCCCTGCTCGCGTATTATCGCTTTGTAGGCTTTGTGTAGCCCATTGCCCAATTCGACTGTTACCCATTACCCAATTCGCCCCTGTCTGTCACCCATTACTCAGTTCGTCCATCCCCCATTTCCCTGTTTGCGTATTATCGCTTTGGAGGCTTTGTGTAGCCCATTACCCAATTCAACTGTTACCCATTACCCAATTCGCCCCTGTCTGTCACCCATTACCCAGTTCATCCATCCCCCATTTCCCTGTTCGCGTATTATCGCTTTGTAGGCGTTGTGTAGCCCATTACCCAATTCGCTTGTCACCCATTACCCATTACCCAATTCGCCCCTGCCTGTCACCCATTACCCAGTTCGTCTATTTCCTATTCCCTGTTTGCGTATTATCGCTTTGGAGGCTTTGTGTAGCCCATTACCCAATTCGACTGTTACCCATTACCCAATTCGCCCCTGTCTGTCACACATTACCCAGTTCATCCATCCCCCATTTCCCTGTTCGCGTATTATCGCTTTGTAGGCTTTGTGTAGCCCATTATCCAATTCGACTGTTACCCATTACCCAATTCGCGGCTGTCTGTCACCCATTACCCAGTTCGTCCATCCCCCATTCCCCTGTTTGCGTATTATCGCTTTGTAGCCTTTGTGTAGCCCATTACCCAATTCGACTGTTACCCATTACCCAATTCGCCCCTGTCTGTCACCCATTACTCAGTTCGTCCATCCCCCATTTCCCTGTTTGCGTATTATCGCTTTGGAGGCTTTGTGTAGCCCATTACCCAATTCGACTGTTACCCATTACCCAATTCGCCCCTGTCTGTCACCCATTACCCAGTTCATCCATCCCCCATATCCCTGTTCGCGTATTATCGCTTTGTAGGCATTGTGTAGCCCATTACCCAATTCGCTTGTCACCCATTATCCATTACCCAATTCGCCCCTGTCTGTCACCCATTACCCAGTTCATCCATCCCCCATTTCCCTGTTCGCGTATTATCGCTTTGTGGGCTTTGTGTAGCCCATTACCCAATTCGACTGTTACCCATTACCCAATTCGCCGCTGTCTGTCACCCATTACCCAGTTCGTCCATCCCCCATTTCCCTGTTTGCGTATTATCGCTTTGTAGCCTTTGTGTAGCCCATTACCCAATTCGACTGTTACACATTACCCAATTCGCCCCTGTCTGTCACCCATTACTCAGTTCGTCCATCCCCCATTTCCCTGTTTGCGTATTATCGCTTTGGAGGCTTTGTGTAGCCCATTAAACAATTCGACTGTTACCCATTACCCAATTCGCCCCTGTCTGTCACCCATTACCCAGTTCATCCATCCCCCATTTCCCTGTTCGCGTATTATCGCTTTGTAGGCATTGTGTAGCCCATTACCCAATTCGCTTGTCACCCATTATCCATTACCCAATTCGCCCCTGTCTGTCACCCATTACCCAGTTCATCCATCCCCCATTTCCCTGTTCGCGTATTATCGCTTTGTAGGCTTTGTGTAGCCCATTACCCAATTCTACTGTTACCCATTACCCAATTCGCCCCTGTCTGTCACCCATTACTCAGTTCGTCCATCCCCCATTTCCCTGTTTGCGTATTATCGCTTTGGAGGCTTTGTGTAGCCCATTACCCAATTCGACTGTTACCCATTACCCAATTCGCCCCTGTCTGTCACCCATTACCCAGTTCATCCATCCCCCATTTCCCTGTTTGCGTATTATCGCTTTGGAGGCTTTGTGTAGCCCATTACCCAATTCGACTGTTACCCATTATCCAATTCGCCCCTCTCTGTCACCCATTACCCAGTTCGTCTTTTTCCTATTCCCTGTTTGCGTATTATCGCTTTGCAGGCTTTGTGTAGCCATTAACCAATTCGACTGTTACCTATTACCCAATTCGCCCCTGTCTGTCACCCATTACCCAGTTCATCCATCCCCCGTTTCCCTGATCGCGTATTATCGCTTTGGAGGCGTGGTGTAGCTCATTACCCAGTTCGGTTGTCACCCATTACCCTTTTTTAAATTCGCCCCTGTCTGTCACCCATTACCCAGTTCATCCAACCCACATTTCCCTGATCGCGCATTATCTCTTTGGAGGCGTTCTGTAGCTCATTACCCAATTCGGTTGTCACCCATTACCCATTACCCAATTCGCCCCTGCCTATCACCCATTACCCAGTTCGTCAATTTCCTATTCCCTGTTTGCGTATTATCGCTTTGGAGGCTTTGTGTAGCCCATTACCCAATTCGACTGTTACCCATTACCCAATTCGCCCCTGTCTGTCACCCATTACCCAGTTCGTCCATCCCCCATTTCCCTGTTTGCGTATTGTCGCTTTGGAGGCTTTGTGTAGCCCATTACCCAATTCGACTGTTACCCATTACCCAATTCGCCCCTGTCTTTCACCCAATGGCCAGTTCGTCCATCCCCCATTTCCCTGCTCGCGTATTATCGCTTTGGAGGCGTTGTGTAGCTCATTACCCAATTCGGTTGTCACCCATTATCCATTTCCCAATTCGCCCCTGCCTATCACCCATTACCCAGTTCGTCAATTTCCTATTCCCTGTTTGCGTATTATCGCTTTGGAGGCTTTGTGTAGCCCATTACCCAATTCGACTGTTACCCATTACCCAATTCGCCCCTGTCTGTCACCCAATGGCCAGTTCGTCCAGTCCCCATTTCCCTGCTTGCGTATTATCGCTTTGTAGGCTTTGTGTAGCCCATTACCCAATTCGACTGTTACCCATTACCCAATTCGCCCCTGTCTGTCACCCATTACTCAGTTCGTCCATCCCCCATTTCCCTGTTTGCGTATTATCGCTTTGGAGGCTTTGTGTAGCCCATTACCCCATTCAACTGTTACCCATTACCCAATTCGCCCCTGTCTGTCACCCATTACCCAGTTCATCCATCCCCCATTTCCCTGTTCGCGCATTATCGCTTTGGAGGCGTTGTGTAGCCCATTACCCAATTCGCTTGTCACCCATTACCCATCACCAGTTCGTCCATCCCCCATTTCCCTGTTTGCGTATTATCGCTTTGGAGGCTTTGTGTAGCCCATTAAACAATTCGACTGTTACCCATTACCCAATTCGCCCCTGTCTGTCACCCATTACCCAGTTCATCCATCCCCCATTTCCCTGTTCGCGTATTATCGCTTTGTAGGCATTGTGTAGCCCATTACCCAATTCGCTTGTCACCCATTATCCATTACCCAATTCGCCCCTGTCTGTCACCCATTACCCAGTTCATCCATCCCCCATTTCCCTGTTCGCGTATTATCGCTTTGTAGGCTTTGTGTAGCCCATTACCCAATTCTACTGTTACCCATTACCCAATTCGCCCCTGTCTGTCACCCATTACTCAGTTCGTCCATCCCCCATTTCCCTGTTTGCGTATTATCGCTTTGGAGGCTTTGTGTAGCCCATTACCCAATTCGACTGTTACCCATTACCCAATTCGCCCCTGTCTGTCACCCATTACCCAGTTCATCCATCCCCCATTTCCCTGTTTGCGTATTATCGCTTTGGAGGCTTTGTGTAGCCCATTACCCAATTCGACTGTTACCCATTATCCAATTCGCCCCTCTCTGTCACCCATTACCCAGTTCGTCTTTTTCCTATTCCCTGTTTGCGTATTATCGCTTTGCAGGCTTTGTGTAGCCATTAACCAATTCGACTGTTACCTATTACCCAATTCGCCCCTGTCTGTCACCCATTACCCAGTTCATCCATCCCCCGTTTCCCTGATCGCGTATTATCGCTTTGGAGGCGTGGTGTAGCTCATTACCCAGTTCGGTTGTCACCCATTACCCTTTTTTAAATTCGCCCCTGTCTGTCACCCATTACCCAGTTCATCCAACCCACATTTCCCTGATCGCGCATTATCTCTTTGGAGGCGTTCTGTAGCTCATTACCCAATTCGGTTGTCACCCATTACCCATTACCCAATTCGCCCCTGCCTATCACCCATTACCCAGTTCGTCAATTTCCTATTCCCTGTTTGCGTATTATCGCTTTGGAGGCTTTGTGTAGCCCATTACCCAATTCGACTGTTACCCATTACCCAATTCGCCCCTGTCTGTCACCCATTACCCAGTTCGTCCATCCCCCATTTCCCTGTTTGCGTATTGTCGCTTTGGAGGCTTTGTGTAGCCCATTACCCAATTCGACTGTTACCCATTACCCAATTCGCCCCTGTCTTTCACCCAATGGCCAGTTCGTCCATCCCCCATTTCCCTGCTCGCGTATTATCGCTTTGGAGGCGTTGTGTAGCTCATTACCCAATTCGGTTGTCACCCATTATCCATTTCCCAATTCGCCCCTGCCTATCACCCATTACCCAGTTCGTCAATTTCCTATTCCCTGTTTGCGTATTATCGCTTTGGAGGCTTTGTGTAGCCCATTACCCAATTCGACTGTTACCCATTACCCAATTCGCCCCTGTCTGTCACCCAATGGCCAGTTCGTCCAGTCCCCATTTCCCTGCTTGCGTATTATCGCTTTGTAGGCTTTGTGTAGCCCATTACCCAATTCGACTGTTACCCATTACCCAATTCGCCCCTGTCTGTCACCCATTACTCAGTTCGTCCATCCCCCATTTCCCTGTTTGCGTATTATCGCTTTGGAGGCTTTGTGTAGCCCATTACCCCATTCAACTGTTACCCATTACCCAATTCGCCCCTGTCTGTCACCCATTACCCAGTTCATCCATCCCCCATTTCCCTGTTCGCGCATTATCGCTTTGGAGGCGTTGTGTAGCCCATTACCCAATTCGCTTGTCACCCATTACCCATTACCCAATTCGCCCCTGCCTGTCACCCATTACCCAGTTCGTCTATTTCCTATTCCCTGTTTGCGTATTATCGCTCTGGAGGCTTTGTGTAGCCCATTACCCAATTCGACTGTTACCCATTACCCAATTCGCCGCTGTCTGTCACCCATTACCCAGTTCGTCCATCCCCCATTTCCCTGTTTGCGTATTATCGCTTTGTAGCCTTTGTGTAGCCCATTACCCAATTCGACTGTTACCCATTACCCAATTCGCCCCTGTCTGTCACCCATTACTCAGTTCGTCAATCCCCCATTTCCCTGTTTGCGTATTATCGCTTTGGAGGCTTTGTGTAAACCATTACCCAATTCGACTGTTACCCATTACCCAATTCGCCCCTGTCTGTCACACATTACCCAGTTCATCCATCCCCCATTTCCCTGTTCGCGTATTATCGCTTTGTAGGCATTGTGTAGCCCATTACCCAATTCGCTTGTCACCCATTATCCATTACCCAATTCGCCCCTGTCTGTCACCCATTACCCAGTTCATCCATCCCCCATTTCCCTGTTCGCGTATTATCGCTTTGTAGGCTTTGTGTAGCCCATTACCCAATTCGACTGTTACCCATTACCCAATTCGCCCCTGTCTGTCACACATTACTCAGTTCGTCCATCCCCCATTTCCCTGTTTGCGTATTATCGCTTTGGAGGCTTTGTGTAGCCCATTACCCAATTCGACTGTTACCCATTACCCAATTCGCCCCTGTCTGTCACCCATTACCCAGTTCATCCATCCCCCATTTCCCTGTTCGCGTATTATCGCTTTGTAGGCTTTGTGTAGCCCATTACCCAATTCGACTGTTACCCATTACCCAATTCGCCCCTGTCTGTCACCCATTACCCAGTTCATCCATCCCCCATTTCCCTGTTTGCGTATTATCGCTTTGTAGGCTTTGTGTAGCCCATTACCCAATTCGACTGTTACCCATTACCCAATTCGCCCCTGTCTGTCACCCATTACCCAGTTCGTCCATCCCCCATTTCCCTGTTTGCGTATTATCGCTTTGGAGGCTTTGTGTAGCCCATTACCCAATTCGACTGTTACCCATTACCCAATTCGCCCCTGTCTGTCACCCATTACCCAGTTCATCCATCCCCCCATTTCCCTGTTTGCGTATTATCGCTTTGGAGGCTTTGTGTAGCCCATTATCCAATTCGACTGTTACCCATTACTCAATTCGCCCCTGTCTATCACCCATTACCCAGTTCATCCATCCCCCATTTCCCTGTTCGCGTATTATCGCTTTGTAGGCTTTGTGTAGCCCATTACCCAATTCGAATGTTACCCATTACCCAATTGGCCCCTGTCTGAAACCCAGTACCCAGTTCGCCCATCCCGCATTTCCCTGTTTGCGTATTATCGCTTTGTAGGCGTTGTGTAGCCCATTACCCAATTCGCTTGTCACCCATTATCCATTACCCAATTCGCCCCTGCCTGTCACCCATTACTCAGTTCGTCTATTTCCTATTTCCTGTTTGCGTATTATCGCTTTGGAGGCTTTGTGTAGCCCATTATCCAATTCGACTGTTACCCATTACCCAAATCGCCCCTGTCTGTCACCCATTACCCAGTTCATCCATCCCCCATTTCCCTGTTCGCGTATTATCGCTTTGTAGGCTTTGTGTAGCCCATTACCCAATTCGACTGTTACCCATTACCCAATTCTCCCCTGTTTGTCACCCATTACCCAGTTCGTCCATCCCCCATTTCCCTGTTTGCGTATTGTCGCTTTGTAGGCTTTGTGTAGCCCATTACCCAATTCGACTGTTACCCATTACCCAATTCGCCCCTGTCTGTCATCCATTACCCAGTTCGTCCATCCCCCATTTCCCTGTTTGCGTATTGTCGATTTGGAGGCTTTGTGTAGCCCATTACCCAATTCGACTGTTACCCATTACCCAATTCGCCCCTGTCTGTCACCCAATGGCCAGTTCGTCCATCCCCCATTTCCCTGCTCGCGTATTATCGCTTTGGAGGCGTTGTGTAGCTCATTACCCAATTCGGTTGTCACCCATTATCCATTTCCCAATTCGCCCCTGCCTATCACCCATTACCCAGTTCGTCAATTTCCTATTCCCTGTTTGCGTATTATCGCTTTGGAGGCTTTGTGTAGCCCATTACCCAATTCGACTGTTACCCATTACCCAATTCGCCCCTGTCTGTCACCCAATGGCCAGTTCGTCCATCCCCCATTTCCCTGCTCGCGTATTATCGCTTTGTAGGCTTTGTGTAGCCCATTGCCCAATTCGACTGTTACCCATTACCCAATTCGCCCCTGTCTGTCACCCATTACTCAGTTCGTCCATCCCCCATTTCCCTGTTTGCGTATTATCGCTTTGGAGGCTTTGTGTAGCCCATTACCCAATTCAACTGTTACCCATTACCCAATTCGCCCCTGTCTGTCACCCATTACCCAGTTCATCCATCCCCCATTTCCCTGTTTGCGTATTATCGCTTTGGAGGCTTTGTGTAGCCCATTACCCAATTCGACTGTTACCCATTACCCAATTCGCCCCTGTCTGTCACCCATTACCCAGTTCATCCATCCCCCATTTCCCTGTTCGCGTATTATCGCTTTGTAGGCTTTGTGTAGCCCATTACCCAATTCGACTGTTACCCATTACCCAATTCGCCCCTGTCTGTCACCCATTACCCAGTTCGTCCATCCCCCATTTCCCTGTTTGCGTATTATCGCTTTGGAGGCTTTGTGTAGCCCATTACCCAATTCGACTGTTACCCATTACCCAATTCGCCCCTGTCTGTCACCCATTACCCAGTTCGTCTTTTTCCTATTCCCTGTTTGCGTATTATCGCTTTGGAGGCTTTGTGTAGCCATTACCCAATTCGACTGTTACCTATTACCCATTACCCAATTCGCCCCTGTCTGTCACCCATTACCCAGTTCATCCATCCCCCGTTTCCCTGATCGCGTATTATCGCTTTGGAGGCGTGGTGTAGCTCATTACCCAGTTCGGTTGTCACCCATTACCCATTTCCAAATTCGCCCCTGTCTGTCACCCATTACCCAGTTCATCCAACCCACATTTCCCTGATCGCGCATTATCTCTTTGGAGGCGTTCTGTAGCTCATTACCCAATTCGGTTGTCACCCATTACCCATTACCCAATTCGCCCCTGCCTATCACCCATTACCCAGTTCGTCAATTTCCTATTCCCTGTTTGCGTATTATCGCTTTGGAGGCTTTGTGTAGCCCATTACCCAATTCGACTGTTACCCATTACCCAATTCGCCCCTGTCTGTCACCCATTACCCAGTTCGTCCATCCCCCATTTCCCTGTTTGCGTATTGTCGCTTTGGAGGCTTTGTGTAGCCCATTACCCAATTCGACTGTTACCCATTACCCAATTCGCCCCTGTCTTTCACCCAATGGCCAGTTCGTCCATCCCCCATTTCCCTGCTCGCGTATTATCGCTTTGGAGGCGTTGTGTAGCTCATTACCCAATTCGGTTGTCACCCATTATCCATTTCCCAATTCGCCCCTGCCTATCACCCATTACCCAGTTCGTCAATTTCCTATTCCCTGTTTGCGTATTATCGCTTTGGAGGCTTTGTGTAGCCCATTACCCAATTCGACTGTTACCCATTACCCAATTCGCCCCTGTCTGTCACCCAATGGCCAGTTCGTCCAGTCCCCATTTCCCTGCTTGCGTATTATCGCTTTGTAGGCTTTGTGTAGCCCATTACCCAATTCGACTGTTACCCATTACCCAATTCGCCCCTGTCTGTCACCCATTACTCAGTTCGTCCATCCCCCATTTCCCTGTTTGCGTATTATCGCTTTGGAGGCTTTGTGTAGCCCATTACCCCATTCAACTGTTACCCATTACCCAATTCGCCCCTGTCTGTCACCCATTACCCAGTTCATCCATCCCCCATTTCCCTGTTCGCGCATTATCGCTTTGGAGGCGTTGTGTAGCCCATTACCCAATTCGCTTGTCACCCATTACCCATTACCCAATTCGCCCCTGCCTGTCACCCATTACCCAGTTCGTCTATTTCCTATTCCCTGTTTGCGTATTATCGCTCTGGAGGCTTTGTGTAGCCCATTACCCAATTCGACTGTTACCCATTACCCAATTCGCCGCTGTCTGTCACCCATTACCCAGTTCGTCCATCCCCCATTTCCCTGTTTGCGTATTATCGCTTTGTAGCCTTTGTGTAGCCCATTACCCAATTCGACTGTTACCCATTACCCAATTCGCCCCTGTCTGTCACCCATTACTCAGTTCGTCAATCCCCCATTTCCCTGTTTGCGTATTATCGCTTTGGAGGCTTTGTGTAAACCATTACCCAATTCGACTGTTACCCATTACCCAATTCGCCCCTGTCTGTCACACATTACCCAGTTCATCCATCCCCCATTTCCCTGTTCGCGTATTATCGCTTTGTAGGCATTGTGTAGCCCATTACCCAATTCGCTTGTCACCCATTATCCATTACCCAATTCGCCCCTGTCTGTCACCCATTACCCAGTTCATCCATCCCCCATTTCCCTGTTCGCGTATTATCGCTTTGTAGGCTTTGTGTAGCCCATTACCCAATTCGACTGTTACCCATTACCCAATTCGCCCCTGTCTGTCACACATTACTCAGTTCGTCCATCCCCCATTTCCCTGTTTGCGTATTATCGCTTTGGAGGCTTTGTGTAGCCCATTACCCAATTCGACTGTTACCCATTACCCAATTCGCCCCTGTCTGTCACCCATTACCCAGTTCATCCATCCCCCATTTCCCTGTTCGCGTATTATCGCTTTGTAGGCTTTGTGTAGCCCATTACCCAATTCGACTGTTACCCATTACCCAATTCGCCCCTGTCTGTCACCCATTACCCAGTTCATCCATCCCCCATTTCCCTGTTTGCGTATTATCGCTTTGTAGGCTTTGTGTAGCCCATTACCCAATTCGACTGTTACCCATTACCCAATTCGCCCCTGTCTGTCACCCATTACCCAGTTCGTCCATCCCCCATTTCCCTGTTTGCGTATTATCGCTTTGGAGGCTTTGTGTAGCCCATTACCCAATTCGACTGTTACCCATTACCCAATTCGCCCCTGTCTGTCACCCATTACCCAGTTCATCCATCCCCCCATTTCCCTGTTTGCGTATTATCGCTTTGGAGGCTTTGTGTAGCCCATTATCCAATTCGACTGTTACCCATTACTCAATTCGCCCCTGTCTATCACCCATTACCCAGTTCATCCATCCCCCATTTCCCTGTTCGCGTATTATCGCTTTGTAGGCTTTGTGTAGCCCATTACCCAATTCGAATGTTACCCATTACCCAATTGGCCCCTGTCTGAAACCCAGTACCCAGTTCGCCCATCCCGCATTTCCCTGTTTGCGTATTATCGCTTTGTAGGCGTTGTGTAGCCCATTACCCAATTCGCTTGTCACCCATTATCCATTACCCAATTCGCCCCTGCCTGTCACCCATTACTCAGTTCGTCTATTTCCTATTTCCTGTTTGCGTATTATCGCTTTGGAGGCTTTGTGTAGCCCATTATCCAATTCGACTGTTACCCATTACCCAAATCGCCCCTGTCTGTCACCCATTACCCAGTTCATCCATCCCCCATTTCCCTGTTCGCGTATTATCGCTTTGTAGGCTTTGTGTAGCCCATTACCCAATTCGACTGTTACCCATTACCCAATTCTCCCCTGTTTGTCACCCATTACCCAGTTCGTCCATCCCCCATTTCCCTGTTTGCGTATTGTCGCTTTGTAGGCTTTGTGTAGCCCATTACCCAATTCGACTGTTACCCATTACCCAATTCGCCCCTGTCTGTCACCCATTACCCAGTTCGTCCATCCCCCATTTCCCTGTTTGCGTATTGTCGATTTGGAGGCTTTGTGTAGCCCATTACCCAATTCGACTGTTACCCATTACCCAATTCGCCCCTGTCTGTCACCCAATGGCCAGTTCGTCCATCCCCCATTTCCCTGCTCGCGTATTATCGCTTTGGAGGCGTTGTGTAGCTCATTACCCAATTCGGTTGTCACCCATTATCCATTTCCCAATTCGCCCCTGCCTATCACCCATTACCCAGTTCGTCAATTTCCTATTCCCTGTTTGCGTATTATCGCTTTGGAGGCTTTGTGTAGCCCATTACCCAATTCGACTGTTACCCATTACCCAATTCGCCCCTGTCTGTCACCCAATGGCCAGTTCGTCCATCCCCCATTTCCCTGCTCGCGTATTATCGCTTTGTAGGCTTTGTGTAGCCCATTGCCCAATTCGACTGTTACCCATTACCCAATTCGCCCCTGTCTGTCACCCATTACTCAGTTCGTCCATCCCCCATTTCCCTGTTTGCGTATTATCGCTTTGGAGGCTTTGTGTAGCCCATTACCCAATTCAACTGTTACCCATTACCCAATTCGCCCCTGTCTGTCACCCATTACCCAGTTCATCCATCCCCCATTTCCCTGTTTGCGTATTATCGCTTTGGAGGCTTTGTGTAGCCCATTACCCAATTCGACTGTTACCCATTACCCAATTCGCCCCTGTCTGTCACCCATTACCCAGTTCATCCATCCCCCATTTCCCTGTTCGCGTATTATCGCTTTGTAGGCTTTGTGTAGCCCATTACCCAATTCGACTGTTACCCATTACCCAATTCGCCCCTGTCTGTCACCCATTACCCAGTTCGTCCATCCCCCATTTCCCTGTTTGCGTATTATCGCTTTGGAGGCTTTGTGTAGCCCATTACCCAATTCGACTGTTACCCATTACCCAATTCGCCCCTGTCTGTCACCCATTACCCAGTTCATCCATCCCCCCATTTCCCTGTTTGCGTATTATCGCTTTGGAGGCTTTGTGTAGCCCATTATCCAATTCGACTGTTACCCATTACTCAATTCGCCCCTGTCTATCACCCATTACCCAGTTCATCCATCCCCCATTTCCCTGTTCGCGTATTATCGCTTTGTAGGCTTTGTGTAGCCCATTACCCAATTCGAATGTTACCCATTACCCAATTGGCCCCTGTCTGAAACCCAGTACCCAGTTCGCCCATCCCGCATTTCCCTGTTTGCGTATTATCGCTTTGTAGGCGTTGTGTAGCCCATTACCCAATTCGCTTGTCACCCATTATCCATTACCCAATTCGCCCCTGCCTGTCACCCATTACTCAGTTCGTCTATTTCCTATTTCCTGTTTGCGTATTATCGCTTTGGAGGCTTTGTGTAGCCCATTATCCAATTCGACTGTTACCCATTACCCAAATCGCCCCTGTCTGTCACCCATTACCCAGTTCATCCATCCCCCATTTCCCTGTTCGCGTATTATCGCTTTGTAGGCTTTGTGTAGCCCATTACCCAATTCGACTGTTACCCATTACCCAATTCTCCCCTGTTTGTCACCCATTACCCAGTTCGTCCATCCCCCATTTCCCTGTTTGCGTATTGTCGCTTTGTAGGCTTTGTGTAGCCCATTACCCAATTCGACTGTTACCCATTACCCAATTCGCCCCTGTCTGTCACCCATTACCCAGTTCGTCCATCCCCCATTTCCCTGTTTGCGTATTGTCGCTTTGGAGGCTTTGTGTAGCCCATTACCCAATTCGACTGTTACCCATTACCCAATTCGCCCCTGTCTGTCACCCAATGGCCAGTTCGTCCATCCCCCATTTCCCTGCTCGCGTATTATCGCTTTGGAGGCGTTGTGTAGCTCATTACCCAATTCGGTTGTCACCCATTATCCATTTCCCAATTCGCCCCTGCCTATCACCCATTACCCAGTTCGTCAATTTCCTATTCCCTGTTTGCGTATTATCGCTTTGGAGGCTTTGTGTAGCCCATTACCCAATTCGACTGTTACCCATTACCCAATTCGCCCCTGTCTGTCACCCAATGGCCAGTTCGTCCATCCCCCATTTCCCTGCTCGCGTATTATCGCTTTGTAGGCTTTGTGTAGCCCATTGCCCAATTCGACTGTTACCCATTACCCAATTCGCCCCTGTCTGTCACCCATTACTCAGTTCGTCCATCCCCCATTTCCCTGTTTGCGTATTATCGCTTTGGAGGCTTTGTGTAGCCCATTACCCAATTCAACTGTTACCCATTACCCAATTCGCCCCTGTCTGTCACCCATTACCCAGTTCATCCATCCCCCATTTCCCTGTTCGCGTATTATCGCTTTGTAGGCGTTGTGTAGCCCATTACCCAATTCGCTTGTCACCCATTACCCATTACCCAATTCGCCCCTGCCTGTCACCCATTACCCAGTTCGTCTATTTCCTATTCCCTGTTTGCGTATTATCGCTTTGGAGGCTTTGTGTAGCCCATTACCCAATTCGACTGTTACCCATTACCCAATTCGCCCCTGTCTGTCACCCATTACCCAGTTCATCCATCCCCCATTTCCCTGTTCGCGTATTATCGCTTTGTAGGCTTTGTGTAGCCCATTATCCAATTCGACTGTTACCCATTACCCAATTCGCGGCTGTCTGTCACCCATTACCCAGTTCGTCCATCCCCCATTTCCCTGTTTGCGTATTATCGCTTTGTAGCCTTTGTGTAGCCCATTACCCAATTCGACTGTTACCCATTACCCAATTCGCCCCTGTCTGTCACCCATTACTCAGTTCGTCCATCCCCCATTTCCCTGTTTGCGTATTATCGCTTTGGAGGCTTTGTGTAGCCCATTACCCAATTCGACTGTTACCCATTACCCAATTCGCCCCTGTCTGTCACCCATTACCCAGTTCATCCATCCCCCATTTCCCTGTTCGCGTATTATCGCTTTGTAGGCATTGTGTAGCCCATTACCCAATTCGCTTGTCACCCATTATCCATTACCCAATTCGCCCCTGTCTGTCACCCATTACCCAGTTCATCCATCCCCCATTTCCCTGTTCGCGTATTATCGCTTTGTGGGCTTTGTGTAGCCCATTACCCAATTCGACTGTTACCCATTACCCAATTCGCCGCTGTCTGTCACCCATTACCCAGTTCGTCCATCCCCCATTTCCCTGTTTGCGTATTATCGCTTTGTAGCCTTTGTGTAGCCCATTACCCAATTCGACTGTTACACATTACCCAATTCGCCCCTGTCTGTCACCCATTACTCAGTTCGTCCATCCCCCATTTCCCTGTTTGCGTATTATCGCTTTGGAGGCTTTGTGTAGCCCATTAAACAATTCGACTGTTACCCATTACCCAATTCGCCCCTGTCTGTCACCCATTACCCAGTTCATCCATCCCCCATTTCCCTGTTCGCGTATTATCGCTTTGTAGGCATTGTGTAGCCCATTACCCAATTCGCTTGTCACCCATTATCCATTACCCAATTCGCCCCTGTCTGTCACCCATTACCCAGTTCATCCATCCCCCATTTCCCTGTTCGCGTATTATCGCTTTGTAGGCTTTGTGTAGCCCATTACCCAATTCTACTGTTACCCATTACCCAATTCGCCCCTGTCTGTCACCCATTACTCAGTTCGTCCATCCCCCATTTCCCTGTTTGCGTATTATCGCTTTGGAGGCTTTGTGTAGCCCATTACCCAATTCGACTGTTACCCATTACCCAATTCGCCCCTGTCTGTCACCCATTACCCAGTTCATCCATCCCCCATTTCCCTGTTTGCGTATTATCGCTTTGGAGGCTTTGTGTAGCCCATTACCCAATTCGACTGTTACCCATTATCCAATTCGCCCCTCTCTGTCACCCATTACCCAGTTCGTCTTTTTCCTATTCCCTGTTTGCGTATTATCGCTTTGCAGGCTTTGTGTAGCCATTACCCAATTCGACTGTTACCTATTACCCATTACCCAATTCGCCCCTGTCTGTCACCCATTACCCAGTTCATCCATCCCCCGTTTCCCTGATCGCGTATTATCGCTTTGGAGGCGTGGTGTAGCTCATTACCCAGTTCGGTTGTCACCCATTACCCTTTTTTAAATTCGCCCCTGTCTGTCACCCATTACCCAGTTCATCCAACCCACATTTCCCTGATCGCGCATTATCTCTTTGGAGGCGTTCTGTAGCTCATTACCCAATTCGGTTGTCACCCATTACCCATTACCCAATTCGCCCCTGCCTATCACCCATTACCCAGTTCGTCAATTTCCTATTCCCTGTTTGCGTATTATCGCTTTGGAGGCTTTGTGTAGCCCATTACCCAATTCGACTGTTACCCATTACCCAATTCGCCCCTGTCTGTCACCCATTACCCAGTTCGTCCATCCCCCATTTCCCTGTTTGCGTATTGTCGCTTTGGAGGCTTTGTGTAGCCCATTACCCAATTCGACTGTTACCCATTACCCAATTCGCCCCTGTCTTTCACCCAATGGCCAGTTCGTCCATCCCCCATTTCCCTGCTCGCGTATTATCGCTTTGGAGGCGTTGTGTAGCTCATTACCCAATTCGGTTGTCACCCATTATCCATTTCCCAATTCGCCCCTGCCTATCACCCATTACCCAGTTCGTCAATTTCCTATTCCCTGTTTGCGTATTATCGCTTTGGAGGCTTTGTGTAGCCCATTACCCAATTCGACTGTTACCCATTACCCAATTCGCCCCTGTCTGTCACCCAATGGCCAGTTCGTCCAGCCCCCATTTCCCTGCTTGCGTATTATCGCTTTGTAGGCTTTGTGTAGCCCATTTCCCAATTCGACTGTTACCCATTACCCAATTCGCCCCTGTCTGTCACCCATTACTCAGTTCGTCCATCCCCCATTTCCCTGTTTGCGTATTATCGCTTTGGAGGCTTTGTGTAGCCCATTACCCAATTCAACTGTTACCCATTACCCAATTCGCCCCTGTCTGTCACCCATTACCCAGTTCATCCATCCCCCATTTCCCTGTTCGCGCATTATCGCTTTGGAGGCGTTGTGTAGCCCATTACCCAATTTGCTTGTCACCCATTACCCATTACCCAATTCGCCCCTGCCTGTCACCCATTACCCAGTTCGTCTATTTCCTATTCCCTGTTTGCGTATTATCGCTCTGGAGGCTTTGTGTAGCCCATTACCCAATTCGACTGTTACCCATTATCCAATTCGCCGCTGTCTGTCACCCATTACCCAGTTCGTCCATCCCCCATTTCCCTGTTTGCGTATTATCGCTTTGTAGCCTTTGTGTAGCCCATTACCCAATTCGACTGTTACCCATTACCCAATTCGCCCCTGTCTGTCACCCATTACTCAGTTCGTCAATCCCCCATTTCCCTGTTTGCGTATTATCGCTTTGGAGGCTTTGTGTAAACCATTACCCAATTCGACTGTTACCCATTACCCAATTCGCCCCTGTCTGTCACCCATTACCCAGTTCATCCATCCCCCATTTCCCTGTTCGCGTATTATCGCTTTGTAGGCATTGTGTAGCCCATTACCCAATTCGCTTGTCACCCATTATCCATTACCCAATTCGCCCCTGTCTGTCACCCATTACCCAGTTCATCCATCCCCCATTTCCCTGTTCGCGTATTATCGCTTTGTAGGCTTTGTGTAGCCCATTACCCAATTCGACTGTTACCCATTACCCCATTCGCCCCTGTCTGTCACACATTACTCAGTTCGTCCATCCCCCATTTCCCTGTTTGCGTATTATCGCTTTGGAGGCTTTGTGTAGCCCATTACCCAATTCGACTGTTACCCATTACCCAATTCGCCCCTGTCTGTCACCCATTACCCAGTTCATCCATCCCCCATTTCCCTGTTCGCGTATTATCGCTTTGTAGGCTTTGTGTAGCCCATTACCCAATTCGACTGTTACCCATTACCCAATTCGCCCCTGTCTGTCACCCATTACCCAGTTCGTCCATCCCCCATTTCCCTGTTTGCGTATTATCGCTTTGGAGGCTTTGTGTAGCCCATTACCCAATTCGACTGTTACCCATTATCCAATTCGCCCCTGTCTGTCACCCATTACCCAGTTCGTCTTTTTCCTATTCCCTGTTTGCGTATTATCGCTTTGGAGGCTTTGTGTAGCCATTACCCAATTCGACTGTTACCTATTACCCATTACCCAATTCGCCCCTGTCTGTCACCCATTACCCAGTTCATCCATCCCCCGTTTCCCTGATCGCGTATTATCGCTTTGGAGGCGTGGTGTAGCTCATTACCCAGTTCGGTTGTCACCCATTACCCATTTCCAAATTCGCCCCTGTCTGTCACCCATTACCCAGTTCATCCAACCCACATTTCCCTGATCGCGCATTATCTCTTTGGAGGCGTTCTGTAGCTCATTACCCAGTTCGGTTGTCACCCATTACCCATTACCCAATTCGCCCCTGCCTATCACCCATTACCCAGTTCGTCAATTTCCTATTCCCTGTTTGCGTATTATCGCTTTGGAGGCTTTGTGTAGCCCATTGCCCAATTCGACTGTTACCCATTACCCAATTCGCCCTGTCTGTCACCCATTACCCAGTTCGTCCATCCCCCATTTCCCTGTTTGCGTATTATCACTTTGTAGGCATTGTGTAGCGCATTACCCAATTGGCTTGTCACCCATTACCCATTACCCAATTCGCCCCTGCCTGTCACCCATTACTTAGTTCGTCTATTTCCTATTTCCTGTTTGCGTATTATCGCTTTGGAGGCTTTGTGTAGCCCATTATCCAATTCGCTTGTTACCCATTACCCAATTCGCCCCTGTCTGTCACCCATTACCCAGTTCATCCATCCCCCATTTCCCTGTTTGCGTATTATCGCTTTGTAGGCTTTGTGTAGCCCATTACCCAATTCGACTGTTACCCATTACCCAATTCGCCCCTGTCTGTCACCCATTACCCAGTTCGTCCATCCCGCATTTCCCTGTTTGCGTATTATCGCTATGGAGGCTTTGTGTAGCTCATTACCCAATTCGACTGTTACCCATTACCCAATTTGCCCCTGTCTGTCACCCATTACCCAGTTCATCCATCCCCCATTTCCCTGTTCGCGTATTATCGCTTTGTAGGCTTTGTGTAGCCCATTACCCAATTCGACTGTTACCCATTATCCAATTCGCCCCTGTCTGTCACCCATTACCCAGTTCGTCTTTTTCCTATTCCCTGTTTGCGTATTATCGCTTTGGAGGCTTTGTGTAGCCATTACCCAATTCGACTGTTACCTATTACCCATTACCCAATTCGCCCCTGTCTGTCACCCATTACCCAGTTCATCCATCCCCCGTTTCCCTGATCGCGTATTATCGCTTTGGAGGCGTGGTGTAGCTCATTACCCAGTTCGGTTGTCACCCATTACCCATTTCCAAATTCGCCCCTGTCTGTCACCCATTACCCAGTTCATCCATCCCCCATTTCCCTGTTCGCGTATTATCGCTTTGTGGGCTTTGTGTAGCCCATTACCCAATTCGACTGTTACCCATTACCCAATTCGCCGCTGTCTGTCACCCATTACCCAGTTCGTCCATCCCCCATTTCCCTGTTTGCGTATTATCGCTTTGTAGCCTTTGTGTAGCCCATTACCCAATTCGACTGTTACACATTACCCAATTCGCCCCTGTCTGTCACCCATTACTCAGTTCGTCCATCCCCCATTTCCCTGTTTGCGTATTATCGCTTTGGAGGCTTTGTGTAGCCCATTAAACAATTCGACTGTTACCCATTACCCAATTCGCCCCTGTCTGTCACCCATTACCCAGTTCATCCATCCCCCATTTCCCTGTTCGCGTATTATCGCTTTGTAGGCATTGTGTAGCCCATTACCCAATTCGCTTGTCACCCATTATCCATTACCCAATTCGCCCCTGTCTGTCACCCATTACCCAGTTCATCCATCCCCCATTTCCCTGTTCGCGTATTATCGCTTTGTAGGCTTTGTGTAGCCCATTACCCAATTCTACTGTTACCCATTACCCAATTCGCCCCTGTCTGTCACCCATTACTCAGTTCGTCCATCCCCCATTTCCCTGTTTGCGTATTATCGCTTTGGAGGCTTTGTGTAGCCCATTACCCAATTCGACTGTTACCCATTACCCAATTCGCCCCTGTCTGTCACCCATTACCCAGTTCATCCATCCCCCATTTCCCTGTTTGCGTATTATCGCTTTGGAGGCTTTGTGTAGCCCATTACCCAATTCGACTGTTACCCATTATCCAATTCGCCCCTCTCTGTCACCCATTACCCAGTTCGTCTTTTTCCTATTCCCTGTTTGCGTATTATCGCTTTGCAGGCTTTGTGTAGCCATTACCCAATTCGACTGTTACCTATTACCCATTACCCAATTCGCCCCTGTCTGTCACCCATTACCCAGTTCATCCATCCCCCGTTTCCCTGATCGCGTATTATCGCTTTGGAGGCGTGGTGTAGCTCATTACCCAGTTCGGTTGTCACCCATTACCCTTTTTTAAATTCGCCCCTGTCTGTCACCCATTACCCAGTTCATCCAACCCACATTTCCCTGATCGCGCATTATCTCTTTGGAGGCGTTCTGTAGCTCATTACCCAATTCGGTTGTCACCCATTACCCATTACCCAATTCGCCCCTGCCTATCACCCATTACCCAGTTCGTCAATTTCCTATTCCCTGTTTGCGTATTATCGCTTTGGAGGCTTTGTGTAGCCCATTACCCAATTCGACTGTTACCCATTACCCAATTCGCCCCTGTCTGTCACCCATTACCCAGTTCGTCCATCCCCCATTTCCCTGTTTGCGTATTGTCGCTTTGGAGGCTTTGTGTAGCCCATTACCCAATTCGACTGTTACTCATTACCCAATTCGCCCCTGTCTTTCACCCAATGGCCAGTTCGTCCATCCCCCATTTCCCTGCTCGCGTATTATCGCTTTGGAGGCGTTGTGTAGCTCATTACCCAATTCGGTTGTCACCCATTATCCATTTCCCAATTCGCCCCTGCCTATCACCCATTACCCAGTTCGTCAATTTCCTATTCCCTGTTTGCGTATTATCGCTTTGGAGGCTTTGTGTAGCCCATTACCCAATTCGACTGTTACCCATTACCCAATTCGCCCCTGTCTGTCACCCAATGGCCAGTTCGTCCAGCCCCCATTTCCCTGCTTGCGTATTATCGCTTTGTAGGCTTTGTGTAGCCCATTTCCCAATTCGACTGTTACCCATTACCCAATTCGCCCCTGTCTGTCACCCATTACTCAGTTCGTCCATCCCCCATTTCCCTGTTTGCGTATTATCGCTTTGGAGGCTTTGTGTAGCCCATTACCCAATTCAACTGTTACCCATTACCCAATTCGCCCCTGTCTGTCACCCATTACCCAGTTCATCCATCCCCCATTTCCCTGTTCGCGCATTATCGCTTTGGAGGCGTTGTGTAGCCCATTACCCAATTTGCTTGTCACCCATTACCCATTACCCAATTCGCCCCTGCCTGTCACCCATTACCCAGTTCGTCTATTTCCTATTCCCTGTTTGCGTATTATCGCTCTGGAGGCTTTGTGTAGCCCATTACCCAATTCGACTGTTACCCATTACCCAATTCGCCGCTGTCTGTCACCCATTACCCAGTTCGTCCATCCCCCATTTCCCTGTTTGCGTATTATCGCTTTGTAGCCTTTGTGTAGCCCATTACCCAATTCGACTGTTACCCATTACCCAATTCGCCCCTGTCTGTCACCCATTACTCAGTTCGTCAATCCCCCATTTCCCTGTTTGCGTATTATCGCTTTGGAGGCTTTGTGTAAACCATTACCCAATTCGACTGTTACCCATTACCCAATTCGCCCCTGTCTGTCACCCATTACCCAGTTCATCCATCCCCCATTTCCCTGTTCGCGTATTATCGCTTTGTAGGCATTGTGTAGCCCATTACCCAATTCGCTTGTCACCCATTATCCATTACCCAATTCGCCCCTGTCTGTCACCCATTACCCAGTTCATCCATCCCCCATTTCCCTGTTCGCGTATTATCGCTTTGTAGGCTTTGTGTAGCCCATTACCCAATTCGACTGTTACCCATTACCCCATTCGCCCCTGTCTGTCACACATTACTCAGTTCGTCCATCCCCCATTTCCCTGTTTGCGTATTATCGCTTTGGAGGCTTTGTGTAGCCCATTACCCAATTCGACTGTTACCCATTACCCAATTCGCCCCTGTCTGTCACCCATTACCCAGTTCATCCATCCCCCATTTCCCTGTTCGCGTATTATCGCTTTGTAGGCTTTGTGTAGCCCATTACCCAATTCGACTGTTACCCATTACCCAATTCGCCCCTGTCTGTCACCCATTACCCAGTTCGTCCATCCCCCATTTCCCTGTTTGCGTATTATCGCTTTGGAGGCTTTGTGTAGCCCATTACCCAATTCGACTGTTACCCATTATCCAATTCGCCCCTGTCTGTCACCCATTACCCAGTTCGTCTTTTTCCTATTCCCTGTTTGCGTATTATCGCTTTGGAGGCTTTGTGTAGCCATTACCCAATTCGACTGTTACCTATTACCCATTACCCAATTCGCCCCTGTCTGTCACCCATTACCCAGTTCATCCATCCCCCGTTTCCCTGATCGCGTATTATCGCTTTGGAGGCGTGGTGTAGCTCATTACCCAGTTCGGTTGTCACCCATTACCCATTTCCAAATTCGCCCCTGTCTGTCACCCATTACCCAGTTCATCCAACCCACATTTCCCTGATCGCGCATTATCTCTTTGGAGGCGTTCTGTAGCTCATTACCCAGTTCGGTTGTCACCCATTACCCATTACCCAATTCGCCCCTGCCTATCACCCATTACCCAGTTCGTCAATTTCCTATTCCCTGTTTGCGTATTATCGCTTTGGAGGCTTTGTGTAGCCCATTGCCCAATTCGACTGTTACCCATTACCCAATTCGCCCTGTCTGTCACCCATTACCCAGTTCGTCCATCCCCCATTTCCCTGTTTGCGTATTATCACTTTGTAGGCATTGTGTAGCGCATTACCCAATTGGCTTGTCACCCATTATCCATTACCCAATTCGCCCCTGCCTGTCACCCATTACTTAGTTCGTCTATTTCCTATTTCCTGTTTGCGTATTATCGCTTTGGAGGCTTTGTGTAGCCCATTATCCAATTCGCTTGTTACCCATTACCCAATTCGCCCCTGTCTGTCACCCATTACCCAGTTCATCCATCCCCCATTTCCCTGTTTGCGTATTATCGCTTTGTAGGCTTTGTGTAGCCCATTACCCAATTCGACTGTTACCCATTACCCAATTCGCCCCTGTCTGTCACCCATTACCCAGTTCGTCCATCCCGCATTTCCCTGTTTGCGTATTATCGCTATGGAGGCTTTGTGTAGCTCATTACCCAATTCGACTGTTACCCATTACCCAATTCGCCCCTGTCTGTCACCCATTACCCAGTTCATCCATCCCCCATTTCCCTGTTCGCGTATTATCGCTTTGTAGGCTTTGTGTAGCCCATTACCCAATTCGACTGTTACCCATTATCCAATTCGCCCCTGTCTGTCACCCATTACCCAGTTCGTCTTTTTCCTATTCCCTGTTTGCGTATTATCGCTTTGGAGGCTTTGTGTAGCCATTACCCAATTCGACTGTTACCTATTACCCATTACCCAATTCGCCCCTGTCTGTCACCCATTGCCCAGTTCATCCATCCCCCGTTTCCCTGATCGCGTATTATCGCTTTGGAGGCGTGGTGTAGCTCATTACCCAGTTCGGTTGTCACCCATTACCCATTTCCAAATTCGCCCCTGTCTGTCACCCATTACCCAGTTCATCCAACCCACATTTCCCTGATCGCGCATTATCTCTTTGGAGGCGTTCTGTAGCTCATTACCCAGTTCGCTTGTCACCCATTATCCATTACCCAATTCGCCCCTGCCTGTCACCCATTACTTAGTTCGTCTATTTCCTATTTCCTGTTTGCGTATTATCGCTTTGGAGGCTTTGTGTAGCCCATTATCCAATTCGCTTGTTACCCATTACCCAATTCGCCCCTGTCTGTCACCCATTACCCAGTTCATCCATCCCCCATTTCCCTGTTTGCGTATTATCGCTTTGTAGGCTTTGTGTAGCCCATTACCCAATTCGACTGTTACCCATTACCCAATTCGCCCCTGTCTGTCACCCATTACCCAGTTCGTCCATCCCGCATTTCCCTGTTTGCGTATTATCGCTATGGAGGCTTTGTGTAGCTCATTACCCAATTCGACTGTTACCCATTACCCAATTCGCCCCTGTCTGTCACCCATTACCCAGTTCATCCATCCCCCATTTCCCTGTTCGCGTATTATCGCTTTGTAGGCGTTGTGTAGCCCATTACCCAATTCGCTTGTCACCCATTATCCATTACCCAATTCGCCCCTGCCTGTCATCCATTACTCAGTTCGTCTATTTCCTATTTCCTGTTTGCATATTATCGCTTTGGAGGCTTTGTGTAGCCCATTATCCAATTCGACTGTTACCCATTACCCAATTCGCCCCTGTCTGTCACCCATTACCCAGTTCATCCATCCCCCATTTCCCTGTTCGCGTATTAGCGCTTTGTAGGCTTTGTGTAGCCCATTACCCAATTCGACTGTTACCCATTACCCAATTCGCCCCTGTCTGTCACCCATTACCCAGTTCGTCCATCCCCCATTTCCCTGTTTGCGTATTATCGCTATGGAGGCTTTGTGTATCCCATTACCCAATTCGACTGTTACCCATTACCCAATTCGCCCCTGTCTGTCACCCATTACCCAGTTCATCCATCCCCCATTTCCCTGTTCGCGTATTATCGCTTTGTAGGCGTTGTGTAGCCCATTACCCAATTCGCTTGTCACCCATTATCCATTACCCAATTCGCCCCTGCCTGTCACCCATTACTCAGTTCGTCTATTTCCTATTTCCTGTTTGCATATTATCGCTTTGGAGGCTTTGTGTAGCCCATTATCCAATTCGACTGTTACCCATTACCCAATTCGCCCCTGTCTGTCACCCATTACCCAGTTCATCCATCCCCCATTTCCCTGTTCGCGTATTATCGCTTTGTAGGCTTTGTGTAGCCCATTACCCAATTCGACTGTTACCCATTACCCAATTCGCCCCTGTCTGTCACCTAGTACCCAGTTCGCCCATCCCGCATTTCCCTGTTTGCGTATTGTCGCTTTGTAGGCTTTGTGTAGCCCATTACCCAATTCGACTGTTACCCATTACCCAATTCGCCCCTGTCTGTCACCCATTACTCAGTTCGTCCATCCCCCATTTCCATGTTTGCGTATTATCGCTTTGGAGGCTTTGTGTAGCCCATTACCCAATTCGACTGTTACCCATTACCCAATTCGCCCCTGTCTGTCACCCATTACCCAGTTCATCCATCCCCCATTTCCCTGTTCGCGTATTATCGCTTTGTAGGCTTTGTGTAGCCCATTACCCAATTCGACTGTTACCCATTACCCAATTCGCCCCTGTCTGTCACCCATTACTCAGTTCGTCCATCCCCCATTTCCCTGTTTGCGTATTATCGCTTTGGAGGCTTTGTGTAGCCCATTACCCAATTCGACTGTTACCCATTACCCAATTCGCCCCTGTCTGTCACCCATTACCCAGTTCATCCATCCCCCATTTCCCTGTTCGTGTATTATCGCTTTGTAGGCTTTGTGTAGCCCATTACCCAATTCGACTGTTACCCATTACCCAATTCGCCCCTGTCTGTCACCCATTACCCAGTTCGTCCATCCCCCATGTCCCTGTTTGCGTATTATCGCTTTGGAGGCTTTGTGTAGCCCATTACCCAATTCGACTGTTACCCATTATCCAATTCGCCCCTGTCTGTCACCCATTACCCAGTTCGTCTTTTTCCTATTCCCTGTTTGCGTATTATCGCTTTGGAGGCTTTGTGTAGCCATTACCCAATTCGACTGTTACCTATTACCCATTACCCAATTCGCCCCTGTCTGTCACCCATTACCCAGTTCATCCATCCCCCGTTTCCCTGATCGCGTATTATCGCTTTGGAGGCGTGGTGTAGCTCATTACCCAGTTCGGTTGGCACCCATTACCCATTTCCAAATTCGCCCCTGTCTGTCACCCATTACCCAGTTCATCCAACCCACATTTCCCTGATCGCGCATTATCTCTTTGGAGGCGTTCTGTAGCTCATAACCCAATTCGGTTGGCACCCATTACCCATTACCTAATTCGCCCCTGCCTATCACCCATTACCCAGTTCGTCAATTTCCTATTCCCTGTTTGTGAATTATCGCTTTGGAGGCTTTGTGTAGCCCATTGCCCAATTCGACTGTTACCCATTACCCAATTCGCCCCTGTCTGTCACCCATTACCCAGTTCGTCCATCCCCCATTTCCCTGTTTGCGTATTATCGCTTTGTAGGCATTGTGTAGCCCATTACCAAATTGGCTTGTCACCCATTATCCATTACCCAATTCGCCCCTGCCTGTCACCCATTACTTAGTTCGTCTATTTCCTATTTCCTGTTTGCGTATTATCGCTTTGGAGGCTTTGTGTAGCCCATTATCCAATTCGCTTGTTACCCATTACCCAATTCGCCCCTGTCTGTCACCCATTACCCAGTTCATCCATCCCCCATTTCCCTGTTTGCGTATTATCGCTTTGTAGGCTTTGTGTAGCCCATTACCCAATTCGACTGTTACCCATTACCCAATTCGCCCCTGTCTGTCACCCATTACCCAGTTCGTCCATCCCCCATTTCCCTGTTTGCGTAGTATCGCTTTGGAGGCTTTGTGTAGCCCATTACCCAATTCGACTGTTACCCATTACCCAATTCGCCCCTGTCTGTCACCCATTACCCAGTTCATCCATCCCCCCATTTCCCTGATCGCGTATTATCGCTTTGGAGGCTTTGTGTAGCCCATTGCCCAATTCGACTGTTACCCATTACCCAATTCGCCCCTGTCTGTCACCCATTACCCAGTTCGTCCATCCCCCATTTCCCTGTTTGCGTATTATCGCTTTGTAGGCATTGTGTAGCCCATTACCAAATTGGCTTGTCACCCATTATCCATTACCCAATTCGCCCCTGCCTGTCACCCATTACTTAGTTCGTCTATTTCCTATTTCCTGTTTGCGTATTATCGCTTTGGAGGCTTTGTGTAGCCCATTATCCAATTCGCTTGTTACCCATTACCCAATTCGCCCCTGTCTGTCACCCATTACCCAGTTCATCCATCCCCCATTTCCCTGTTTGCGTATTATCGCTTTGTAGGCTTTGTGTAGCCCATTACCCAATTCGACTGTTACCCATTACCCAATTCGCCCCTGTCTGTCACCCATTACCCAGTTCGTCCATCCCCCATTTCCCTGTTTGCGTAGTATCGCTTTGGAGGCTTTGTGTAGCCCATTACCCAATTCGACTGTTACCCATTACCCAATTCGCCCCTGTCTGTCACCCATTACCCAGTTCATCCATCCCCCCATTTCCCTGATCGCGTATTATCGCTTTGGAGGCGTTGTGTAGCATGTCCGTGAAGCTGTCACCCATTACCCATTACCCAGTTCCCGATTCAAAACTAGGTCAATCTAGAGGATTAGTCCATTTGAAAATAGGGGTGAGAGCAAAAACACACGACATCATACATAAACCGCAATACAGCCTCAGACAAAACAGACGCAGATCAATTAGGTAATGGGTAACAGTCGAATTGGGTAATGGGCTACACAAAGCCTACACAGCGATAATACGCGAGCAGGGAAATGGGGGATGGACGAACTGGGGTGACAGACAGGGGCGAATTGGGTAATGGGTGACAAGCGCATTGGGTAATGAGCTACACAACGCCTCCAAAGCGATAATACGCGAACAGGCAAATGTGAGATGGATGAACTGGGTAATGGATGACAGACAGGGCCGAATTGGGTAATGGGTAACAGTCGAATTGGGTAATGGGCTACACAAAGCCTCCAAAGCGATAATACGCAAACAGGGAATAGGAAATAGACGAACTGGGTCATGGGTGACAGGCAGGGGCGAATTGGGTAATGGGTAATGGGTGACAAGCGAATTGGGTAATGAGCTACACAACCCCTCCAAAGCGATAAAACGCGAACAGGGAAATGGGGGATGGACGAACTGGGTAATGGGTGACAGACAGGGCCGAATTGGGTAATGGGTAACAGTCGAATAGGGTAATGGGCTACACAATGCCTCCAAAGTGATAATACGCGAACAGGGAATAGGAAATAGACGAACTGGGTAATGGGTGACAGACAGGGGCGAATTGGGTAATGGGTAATGGGTGACAAGCGAATTGGGTAATGAGCTACACAACGCCTCCAAAGCGATAATACGCGAACAGGGAATAGGAAATAGACGAACTGGGTAATGGGTGACAGGCAGGGGCGAAATGGGTAATGGGTAATGGGTGACAAGCGAATTGGGTAATGAGCTACACAACGCCTCCAAAGCGATAATACGCGAACAGGGAAATGGGGGATGGACGAACTGGGTAATGGGTGACAGACAGGGCCGAATTGGGTAATGGGTAACAGTCGAATTGGGTAATGGGCTACACAAAGCCTCCAAAGCGATAATACGCAAACAGGGAATAGGAAATAGACGAACTGGGTAATGGGTGACAGGCAGGGGCGAATTGGGTAATGGGTAATGGGTGACGTGCGAATTGGGTAATGAGCTACACAACGCCTCCAAAGCGATAATACGCGAACAGGGAAATGAGGGATGGAGGAACTGGGTAATGTGTGAGAGACAGGGGGCGAATTGGGTAATGGGTAATGGGTGACAAGCGAATTGGGTAATGAGCTACACAACGCCTCCAAAGCGATAATACGCGAACAGGGAAATGGGAGATGGATGAACTGGGTAATGGGTGACAGACAGGGGCGAATTGGGTAATGGGTAACAGTCGAATTGGGTAATGGGCTACACAAAGCCTCCAAAGCGATAATACGCAAACAGGGAATAGGAAATAGACGAACTGGGTAATGGGTGACAGACAGGGGCGAATTGGGCAATGGGCTACACAACGCCTCCAAAGCGATAATACCCGAACAGGGAAATGGGGGATGGATGAACTGCGTAATGGGTGACAGACAGGGCCGAATTGGGTAATAGGTAACAGTCGAATTGGGTAATGGGCTACACAAAGCCTCCAAAGCGATAATACGCAAACAGGGAATAGGAAATAGACGAACTGGGTAATGGGTGACAGGCAGGGGCGAATTGGGTAATGGGTAATGGGTGACAAGGGAATTGGGTAATGAGCTACACAACGCCTCCAAGGCGATAATACTTGAACAGGGAAATGGGGGATGGACAAAATGGGTAATGGGTGACAGACAGGGCCGAATTGGGTAATGGGTAACAGTCGATTTGGGTAATGAGCTACACAGCGCCTCCAAAGCGATAATACGCGAACAGGGAAATGGGGGATGGACGAAATGGGTAATGGGTGACAGACAGGGCCGAATTGGGTAATGGGTAACAGTCGAATAGGGTAATGGGCTACACAACGCCTCCAAAGCGATAATACGCGAACAGGGAAATGGGGGATGGAGGAACTGGGTAATGTGTGAGAGACAGGGGGCGAATTGGGTAATGGGTAATGGGTGACAAGCGAATTGGGTAATGAGCTACACAACCCCTCCAAAGCGATAATACGCGAACAGGGAAATGGGTGATGGACGAACTGGGTAATGGGTGACAGACAGGGCCGAATTGGGTAATGGGTAACAGTCGAATAGGGTAATGGGCTACACAATGCCTCCAAAGTGAAAATACGCGAACAGGGAATAGGAAATAGACGAACTGGGTAATGGGTGACAGACAAGGGCGAATTGGGTAATGGGTAATGGGTGACAAGCGAATTGGGTAATGAGCTACACAACGCCTCCAAAGCGATAATACGCGAACAGGGAATAGGAAATAGACGAACTGGGTAATGGGTGACAGGCAGGGGCGAATTGGGTAATGGATAATGGGTGACAAGCGAATTGGGTAATGAGCTACACAACGCCTCCAAAGCGATAATACGCGAACAGGGAAATGGGGGATGGACGAACTGCGTAATGGGTGACAGACAGGGCCGAATTGGGTAACAGTCGAATTGGGTAATGGGCTACACAAAGTCTCCAAAGCGATAATACGCAAACAGGGAATAGAAAATAGACGAACTGGGTAATGGGTGACAGGCAGGGGCGAATTGGGTAATGGGTAATGGGTGACAAGCGAATTACCCATTACCCAATTCGCCCCTGTCTGTCACCCATTACCTAGTTCATCCATCTCCCATTTCCCTGTTCGCGTATTATCGCCTTGGAGGCGTTGTGTAGCTCATTACCCAATTCGCTTGTCACCCATTACCCATTACCCAATTCGCCCCCTGTCTCTCACACATTACCCAGTTCGTCAATTTCCTATTCCCTGTTTGCGTATTATCGCTTTGGAGGCTTTGTGTAGCCCATTACCCAATTCGACTGTTACCCATTACCCAATTCACCCCCTGTCTCTCACACATTACCCAGTTCGTCCATCCCCCATTTCCCTGTTCGCGTATTATCGCTTTGGAGGCCGTTATTAGCCCATTACCCAATTCGACTGTTATCCATTACCCAATTCATCCCTGTCTGTCACCCATTACCCAGTTCATTCATCTCACATTTCCCTGTTCGCGTATTATCGCTTTGGAGGCGTTGTGTAGCTCATTACCCAATTCGACTGTTACCCATTACCCAATTCGCCCCTGTCTGTCACCCATTACCCAGTTTATCCATCTCCCATTTCCCTGTTCGCGTATTATCGCTTTGGAGGCGTTGTGTAGATCATTACCCAATTCGCTTGTCACCCATTACCCAATTCGCCCCTGTCTGTCACCCATTACCCAGTTCGTCTATTTCCTATTCCCTCTTCGCGTATTATCGCTTTGGAGGCGTTGTGTAGCCCATTACCCAATTCGCTTGTCACCCATTACCCATTACCCGATTCGCCCCTGCCTGTCACCCATTACCCAGTTCGTCTAATTCCTATTCCCTGTTTGTGTATTATCGCTTTGGCGGCTTTGTGTAGCCCATTACCCAATTCGACTGTTATCCATTACCCAATTTGGCCCTGTCTGTCACCCATTATCCAGTTCATCCATCCCCCATTTCCCTGTTCCCGTATTATCGCTTTGGAGGCGTTGTGAAGCTCATTACCCAATTCGCTTGTCACCCATTACCCGATTCGCCCCTGCCTGTCACCCATTACCCAGTTCGGTTATTTCCTATTCCCTGTTTGTGTATTATCGCTTTGGAGGCGTTGTGTAGCCCATTACCCTATTCGACTGTTACCCATTACCCAATTCGGTCCTGTCTGTCACCCATTACCCAGTTCGTCCATCCCCCATTTCCCTGTTCGCGTATTATCGCTTTGGAGGCGTTCTGTAGCCCATTACCCTATTCGACTGTTACCCATTACCAATTACCCAATTCGGCCCTGTCTGTCACACATTACCCAGTTCATCCATCTCCCATTTCCCTGTTCGCGTATTATCGCTTTGGAGGCGTTGTGTAGCTCATTACCCACTTCGCTTGTCACAAATTACCCATTACCCAATTCGCCCCTGCCCGTCACCCATTACCCAGTTCGTCCATTTCCAATTCCCTGTTTGCGTATTATCGCTTTGGAGGCTTTGTGTAGCCCATTACCCAATTCGACTGTTACCCATTACCCAATTCGCCCCTGTCTGTCACCAATTACCCAGTTCATCCATCCCCCATTTCCCTGTTCGCGTATTATCGCTTTGGAGACGTTGTGTAGCTCATTACCCAATTCGACTGTTACCCATTACCCAATTCGCCCCTGTCTGTCACCCATTACCCAGTTCATCCATCTCCCATTTCCCTGTTCGCGTATTATCGCTTTGGAGGCGTTGTGTAGCTCATTACCCAATTCGCTTGTCACCCATTACCCATTACCCAATTCGCCCCTGTCTGTCTCCCATTACCCAGTTTGTCTATTTCCTATTCCCTGTTCGCGTATTATCGCTTTGGAGGCGTTCTGTAGCCCATTACCCTATTCGACTGTTACCCATTACCCAATTCGGCCCTGTCTGTCACCCATTGCCCAGTTCGCCCATCCCCCATTTCCCTGTTCGCGTATTATCGCTTTGGAGGCGTTGTGTAGCTCATTACCCAATTCGCTTGTCACCCATTACCCAATTCGCCCCCTGTCTGTCACCCATTACCCAGTTCATCCATCTCCCATTTCCCTGTTCGCGTATTATCGCTTTGGAGGCGTTGTGTAGCTCATTACCCAATTCGCTTGTCACCCATTACCCATTACCCAATTCGCCCCTGTCTGTCTCCCATTACCCAGTTCGTCTATTTCCTATTCACTGTTCGCGTATTATCGCTTTGGAGGCGTTGTGTAGCCCATTACCCAATTCGACTGTTACCCATTACCCAATTCGGCCCTGTCTGTCACCCATTACCCAGTTCGCCCATCCCCCATTTCCCTGTTCGCGTATTATCGCTTTGGAGGCGTTGTGTAGCTCATTACCCAATTCGCTTGTCACCCATTACCCAATTCGCCCCCTGTCTCTCACACATTACCCAGTTCGTCCATCCCCCATTTCGCTGTTCGCGTATTATCGCTTTGGAGGCGTTGTTTAGCCCATTACCCTATTCGACTGTTACCCATTACCCAATTCGGCCCTGTCTGTCACCCATTACCCAGTTCATTTATCTCCCATTTCCCTGTTCGCGTATTATCGCTTTGGAGGCGTTGTGTAGCTCATTACCCAATTCGCTTGTCACTCATTACCCAATTCGCCCCTGCCTGTCACCCATTACCCAGTTCGTCTATTTCCTATTCCCTGTTTGCATATTATCGCTTTGGAGGCTTTGTGTAGGTCATTACTTAATTCGACTGTTACCCATTACCCAATTCGCCCCTGTCTGTCACCCATTACCCAGTTCATCCATCTCCCATTTCCCTGTTCGCGTATTATCGCTTTGGAGGCGTTGTGTAGCTCATTACCCAATTCGCTTGTCACCCATTACCCAATTCGCCCTTGTCTGTCACCCATTACCCAGTTCGTCCATCCCCCATTTCCCTGTTCGCGTATTATCGCTTTGGAGGCGTTGTGTAGCTCATTAATTACCCAATTCGCTTGTCACCCATTACCCAATTCGCCCTTGTCTGTCACCCATTACCCAGTTCGTCCATCCCCCATTTCCCTGTTCGCGTATTATCGCTTTGGAGGCTTTGTGTAGCCCATTACCCAATTCGACTGTTACCCATTACCCAATTGATCTGCGTCTGTTTTGTCTGAGGCTGTATTGCGGTTTATGTATGATGTCGTGTGTTTTTGCTCTCACCCCCATTTACAAATGGACTAATCCTCTACATTGACCTAGTTTTGAATCGGGAACTGGGTAATGGGTAATGGGTGACAGCTTCACGGACATTTGTGTAGCTCATTACCCAATTCGCTTGTCACCCATTACCCATTACCCAATTCGCCCCTGCCTGTCACCCATTACCCAGTTCGTCTATTTCCTATTCCCTGTTTGCGTATTATCGCTTTGGAGGCTTTGTGTAGCCAATTCGACTGTTACCCATTACCCAATTCGCCCCTGTCTGTCACCCATTACCCAGTTCATCCATCTCCCATTTCCCTGATCGCGTATTATCGCTTTGGAGGCGTTGTGTAGCTCATTGCCCAATTCGGTTGTCACCCATTACCCATTACCCAATTCGCCACTGCCTATCACCCATTACCCAGTTCGTCAATTCCCTATTCCCTGTTTGCGTATTATTGCTTTGGAGGCTTTGTGTAGCTCATGACCCAATTCGACTGTTACCCATTACCCAGTTCGTCCATCCCCCATTTCCCTGTTTGCGTATTATCGCTTTGGAGGCTTTGTGTAGCCCATTACCCAATTCGACTGTTACCCATTATCCAATTCGCCCCTGTCTGTCACCCATTACCCAGTTCGTCTTTTTCCTATTCCCTGTTTGCGTATTATCGCTTTGGAGGCTTTGTGTAGCCATTACCCAATTCGACTGTTACCTATTACCCATTACCCAATTCGCCCCTGTCTGTCACCCATTACCCAGTTCATCCATCCCCCGTTTCCCTGATCGCGTATTATCGCTTTGGAGGCGTGGTGTAGCTCATTACCCAGTTCGGTTGTCACCCATTACCCATTTCCAAATTCGCCCCTGTCTGTCACCCATTACCCAGTTCATCCAACCCACATTTCCCTGATCGCGCATTATCTCTTTGGAGGCGTTCTGTAGCTCATTACCCAATTCGGTTGTCACCCATTACCCATTACCCAATTCGCCCTTGCCTATCACCCATTACCCAGTTTGTCAATTTCCTATTCCCTGTTTGCGTATTATCGCTTTGGAGGCTTTGTGTAGCCCATTACCCAATTCGACTGTTACCCATTACCCAATTCGCCCCTGTCTGTCACCCATTACCCAGTTCGTCCATCCCCCATTTCCCTGTTTGCGTATTATCGCTATGGAGGCTTTGTGTAGCTCATTACCCAATTCGACTGTTACCCATTACCCAATTCGCCCCTGTCTGTCACCCATTACCCAGTTCATCCATCCCCCATTTCCCTGTTCGCGTATTATCGCTTTGTAGGCGTTGTGTAGCCCATTACCCAATTCGCTTGTCACCCATTATCCATTACCCAATTCGCCCCTGCCTGTCATCCATTACTCAGTTCGTCTATTTCCTATTTCCTGTTTGCATATTATCGCTTTGGAGGCTTTGTGTAGCCCATTATCCAATTCGACTGTTACCCATTACCCAATTCGCCCCTGTCTGTCACCCATTACCCAGTTCATCCATCCCCCATTTCCCTGTTCGCGTATTATCGCTTTGTAGGCTTTGTGTAGCCCATTACCCAATTCGACTGTTACCCATTACCCAATTCGCCCCTGTCTGTCACCCATTACCCAGTTCGTCCATCCCTCATTTCTGTGATGTATTGACGGTTTAACCTCATTCATATATGCGCGCGTCTACAACTCTGTATCACGTGTGTAACGTACAATAAACGTGTGTTCATTCAGCAGCCATCTTGAGTTCAAGTCTACGTTTCTAACCCACGTTAAAATAGTTACCAAAACGTAACAAACTGGCGACGTGGTGTTTTTTAATTGATGGAAAGTATTCGCTGAGGACTCCGCCCGACGTTTTACAACGTATTTTAGCAGACTGCCTCTCGCATAAGCCTTGTCCAGCCGTGAGAAGTTCAGTGATCTTCGGGAACCACTGTCGCGCTGTGATTGACTGTATATGCTGTTGTTGTACTGGCATGACCCTCGACTGAGCGTGTTTTGAAGTGACAACAAACATTAACTGTAGGTATCCATTTATTTATTTCTGGTGCCTGTGTGTAATGATGGCAGGCTATATTGGCAGAATTGATCCATATGACGATTCGGTGGAAGAGTGGGCGTCTTATGTAGAAAGACTTGAACAGTATTTCGTTGTGAATGACGTTGCCGACCAAAAACGTGTGCCGGCCTTACTGAGCCTTATAGGTGCTAGAATGTACTCTCTATTACGCAGTTTAACTGCTCCGATAAAACCTTCGGAAAAATCCTATGGAAATTTGGTCCAACTTTTGGGAAATCATCTTTCTCCCAAACCTAATGAAATAAGTGAACGTTTTCGTTTTGGCGAAAGAAAACAACGAGATGGAGAATCTGTTAATGGTTATGTGGCAGAATTGAGAAAACTGGCTCAACATTGTGAGTATGGGGACACATTGAACGAACGGATTCGTGATAGACTGGTAAGAGGGATAAAATCAGAAAATATTCAAAAGCGTTTGCTGTCTGAATCAAAATTAACATTAGCCAGAGCTATTGAAATAGCAGTTTCTATGGAAGCTGCAGCTAAGGATGCTGTAGAAATTAGAGGGGCTAATGTGAAAGAAGTTAATAAATTACAGAAATCTCATCAAAATAAATCAGCTCAAAATTACCCCAGGAAATATAACCCTCAACCACGTAGAGAAGAATGTTGGCGGTGTGGAGGCCAACACAACCATAATAACTGTAGATTTAAAAGTGCAGCCTGTAGATTTTGTCGTGAAAGAGGTCACATTGAGAGAAAATGTAAGAAAAAGTCCCCAAAACAAAACGGTAACCATGGTAACGGCCATTGGAATAAAAGACCTGGCTCTCATAAAGTACACTCTGTAGATCAAAATAAAGCAGATAGTGATGATGATTTTCTTTTGGCCAGCATTGAGATTAACAATGTCAGTAAGTCAACTGATGTTATTTGGCTATACCCTAAAATTGGTGGCAAAACTTTGAAAATGGAATTAGACACGGGATCTGCCCTGTCTATTTTGCCCAAATATCTGTATGATAGCATGTTTTCAGATATTCAACCACAATCAACAGATGTTGTATTAAGTACCTATACTGGAGAGAAGCTACGTCCCACAGGTAAATTGTGTACTCTTGTGGAACACAATGGCTACAAATCAAAACTGGATTTGTATATTGTCGACTCAGCTGGGCCAGCCTTATATGGCAGAGATTGGTTGAGGAAAATACGCCTTGACTGGAAAGAAATACATGCCATGAAAACTGTGAGTAAAGAGTCTACTAGTAAGGAGGTAAATACAGACAATAAACTTAAAACTCTCTTAAGTGAATTTAGTGGTGTTTTTAAAGATGAAATCGGAACATTAAAGGGAATTCAAGCAAATTTAGTGCTAAAGGACAATGCTAATCCAACATTCTTAAAAGCAAGAAATGTGCCTTATGCTTTGAGAAGCTCAGTAGAAGCTGAGCTTGATCGACTTGAAAAAGCGGGAATACTGACTAAGGTACATCATAGTGAATGGGCAACACCCATTGTACCGGTGGTCAAAAAGTCCGGTGCTGTTAGGATATGTGGGGACTATAAAGTTACGGTAAATCCAGCCCTAAAGGTAGACCAATATCCACTTCCAAAAATTGAAGACATTTTCGCTACTTTGTCAGGTGGTCAACATTACACAAAATTAGATTTACGCCAAGCCTACCATCAAATGGAACTGAAAGAATCATGTAGAGATTATCTAACTATAAACACTCATAAAGGACTTTACCGGTATAATAGACTTGTATTCGGTATCGCATCTGCACCAGCCCTCTGGCAGCGTGCTATGGACCAAGTGCTATCTGGCATTCCCAAAACACAATGCCTACGTGACGACATGATTATAACTGGCAACACAGATGAGGAACATTTGGAAAATTTAAAAAAGGTGTTAAAACGTCTCCAAGAATATAACCTTAGAATTAGCTTGGACAAGTGTGAATTTTTCAAGAAAAAGATAACTTATTGTGGGCATGATATCAGTTCTGAAGGCCTAGAGAAAACTTCTGAGAAAATTCAAGCAGTGTTAAACGCACCGAGACCTGAAAATCTTCAACAGTTAAGATCTTTCTTGGGTCTAATCAATTACTACCATAGGTTTTTACCTGAACTCTCCACACTGTTGTATCCGTTACATAGATTGCTTAAGCAAAATGAAAAATGGGTGTGGGATATGTCATGTGATAAAGCGTTTACGAAAGCTAAGGAACTTGTCACTGCTGACACCGTGTTAACTCACTACGATCCGCAAAAACCGTTGAGATTAGCAAGTGATGCTTCGCCGTATGGTGTGGGATGTGTTTTATCTCATATTATGGAAGACGGGAGCGAGCGACCAATCGCCTTTGCTTCGCGTTCATTGTCAGTATCGGAGCGAAATTATTCACAGGTACACAAGGAAGCACTGGCCTTAATATGGGGTGTAAAGAAATTCAACCACTACGTGTACGGACGTAAGTTTTCTTTGGTGACAGATCACCAACCGCTGTTGACGATTTTACATCCACAAAAAGGCATACCCGCGATGACCGCGGCGAGATTACAACGGTACGCGATATTCTTGTCTGGCCACAACTACGAAATCGAATACAAGAATACAACTGAACACGGCAACGCAGACGCACTATCGAGATTGCCGCTCCACATTCAAGAAACTGACGCAGATCCGGATGCGGCAGATTTATTTCATATATCACAAATAGAGCAACTACCTGTGTCGAGTGATGACATTCGTTTGGCAACGCAGCGTGACCCAATTTTGTCAAAGGTTTTGGATTATGTGTTACGCGGTTGGTCCGACAGTGCTAATGACATTAGTACGTATTACAGTAAACGGAATGAGCTGTCAGCTCACAGTGGATGTCTCTTATGGGGAATGCGAGTTGTGATTCCAGAAAAACTGAGACAAAGAGTTATGGAACAATTACACGAAAGTCATTTAGGAATCGTGAAAATGAAGGGACTCGCTCGAAGCTATGTTTGGTGGCCGACGATTGATCGTGACATTGAGCAACTTGCTAAATCGTGTGAAAGTTGCCAAGCTCACCAGCGCATGCCGCAGCATGCACCCCTACATCCATGGGAATGGCCTAGTTCTCCATGGCAACGCATCCACGTGGATTTTGCCGGGCCATTTCAGGGCCATATGTTTTTCATAGCCGTTGATGCTCATTCTAAATGGCCAGAGACCTATGTAATGAAATCGACCACAGCAAGCCAAACAATTCAAATTTTGCGTGAAATGTTCGCGAGAAACGGTTTACCTGAACAACTTGTGTCGGACAACGGTCCACAATTCGTCGCAGAGGAGTTTCAAACGTTTATGAAAGAGAACGGTATTAAGCATATCCGCTCTGCTCCGTATCACCCCGCTACAAACGGACTCGCGGAAAGATTTGTTCAAACATTGAAGCAAGGTTTTCGTTCTCTTGGACAAATTGACAGTGTCGAGAAACGTTTGGCTACATTCCTAATTTCCTACAGGAATGCACCGCATGCAACAACCGGAGAAACTCCCGCAGTCTTGTTCTTAGGGCGACCTATGAGAACAAGATTAGATCTTATGAAACCTGATGTAAGGAAACATGTACAGGACAAAACTTTTTCCAGAGCAATTGCCCAGTCGACTGAAAAACTTCGAAATTTTTCACCTGGACAGCAAGTTTTAGTTCGTGACTACAGGGGAAAGGGCAAATGGATTTCTGATACGATAAGCGAAAAGTTAGGTCCGCTAAACTACAATGTAGAGATACGTCCAGACATGATCTGGAAACGACATTCTGACCAAATCGTGGAAACGTCTGTTAGAGGTTTGTCTGATCGAGAAATCATTGAGCCACATATTCCTCCAGTGAGTGAAATTCCAACTGTGCCTCCACTTGTGTCAAATCCTGTTGTATCTCGTACTCCAGCTAAACTACCAATCAACGCATCAGTTATGCCTCAACCTTCTGTGCATACTAAACGTTATCCTGTCAGAAACAGGAAACCTGTGATTAAATTAGATTTGTGATCAGTACTGTGTGAGGATTGACCTCGTACGATCACCGCCAGGGTAGGTTTCACCCCTGTGCGATACTAGTTGTATTGTGTTGTGAATTAGTGTTCTTTTGGAAAGTTGACATTTCGAGTTGGACATTTCTGTGTTAAAATGAACATTTATTGCTTCAAAGGGACATTCATTGATTTAAATGAAAATACCATTTTAAGAGTTGTTTTGAACATGTCAGACTTTAATGCTGATAAATATGCAACTTTTGTTCCCAAACTAATTTCAAGTTAAAAGTTAATTCTAAGAGCTATTCCTTAAGACTGGTTCATTTCTAGTTAAAGTTATAAGCTGTGATTGTAAAATTTGAAGCACAAATCTAGTGTGGAGGAATGTGATGTATTGACGGTTTAACCTCATTCATATATGCGCGCGTCTACAACTCTGTATCACGTGTGTAACGTACAATAAACGTGTGTTCATTCAGCAGCCATCTTGAGTTCAAGTCTACGTTTCTAACCCACGTTAAAATAGTTACCAAAACGTAACAATTTCCCTGTTTGCGTATTATCGCTATGGAGGCTTTGTGTAGCCCATTACCCAATTCGACTGTTACCCATTACCCAATTCGCCCCTGTCTGTCACCCATTACCCAGTACATCCATCCCCAATTTCCCTGTTCGCGTATTATCGCTTTGTAGGCGTTGTGTAGCCCATTACCCAATTCGCTTGTCACCCATTATCCATTACCCAATTCGCCCCTGCCTGTCACCCATTACTCAGTTCGTCTATTTCCTATTTCCTGTTTGCATATTATCGCTTTGGAGGCTTTGTGTAGCCCATTATCCAATTCGACTGTTACCCATTACCCAATTCGCCCCTGTCTGTCACCCATTACCCAGTTCATCCATCCCCCATTTCCCTGTTCGCGTATTATCGCTTTGTAGGCTTTGTGTAGCCCATTACCCAATTCGACTGTTACCCATTACCCAATTCGCCCCTGTCTGTCACCCATTACCCAGTTCGTCCATCCCGCATTTCCCTGTTTGCGTATTATCGCTATGGAGGCTTTGTGTAGCTCATTACCCAATTCGACTGTTACCCATTACCCAATTCGCCCCTGTCTGTCACCCATTACCCAGTTCATCCATCCCCCATTTCCCTGTTCGCGTATTATCGCTTTGTAGGCTTTGTGTAGCCCATTACCCAATTCGACTGTTACCCATTATCCAATTCGCCCCTGTCTGTCACCCATTACCCAGTTCGTCTTTTTCCTATTCCCTGTTTGCGTATTATCGCTTTGGAGGCTTTGTGTAGCCATTACCCAATTCGACTGTTACCTATTACCCATTACCCAATTCGCCCCTGTCTGTCACCCATTACCCAGTTCATCCATCCCCCGTTTCCCTGATCGCGTATTATCGCTTTGGAGGCGTGGTGTAGCTCATTACCCAGTTCGGTTGTCACCCATTACCCATTTCCAAATTCGCCCCTGTCTGTCACCCATTACCCAGTTCATCCAACCCACATTTCCCTGATCGCGCATTATCTCTTTGGGGGCGTTCTGTAGCTCATTACCCAGTTCGCTTGTCACCCATTATCCATTACCCAATTCGCCCCTGCCTGTCACCCATTACTTAGTTCGTCTATTTCCTATTTCCTGTTTGCGTATTATCGCTTTGGAGGCTTTGTGTAGCCCATTATCCAATTCGCTTGTTACCCATTACCCAATTCGCCCCTGTCTGTCACCCATTACCCAGTTCATCCATCCCCCATTTCCCTGTTTGCGTATTATCGCTTTGTAGGCTTTGTGTAGCCCATTACCCAATTCGACTGTTACCCATTACCCAATTCGCCCCTGTCTGTCACCCATTACCCAGTTCGTCCATCCCGCATTTCCCTGTTTGCGTATTATCGCTATGGAGGCTTTGTGTAGCTCATTACCCAATTCGACTGTTACCCATTACCCAATTCGCCCCTGTCTGTCACCCATTACCCAGTTCATCCATCCCCCATTTCCCTGTTCGCGTATTATCGCTTTGTAGGCGTTGTGTAGCCCATTACCCAATTCGCTTGTCACCCATTATCCATTACCCAATTCGCCCCTGCCTGTCATCCATTACTCAGTTCGTCTATTTCCTATTTCCTGTTTGCATATTATCGCTTTGGAGGCTTTGTGTAGCCCATTATCCAATTCGACTGTTACCCATTACCCAATTCGCCCCTGTCTGTCACCCATTACCCAGTTCATCCATCCCCCATTTCCCTGTTCGCGTATTAGCGCTTTGTAGGCTTTGTGTAGCCCATTACCCAATTCGACTGTTACCCATTACCCAATTCGCCCCTGTCTGCCACCCATTACCCAGTTCGTCCATCCCCCATTTCCCTGTTTGCGTATTATCGCTATGGAGGCTTTGTGTATCCCATTACCCAATTCGACTGTTACCCATTACCCAATTCGCCCCTGTCTGTCACCCATTACCCAGTTCATCCATCCCCCATTTCCCTGTTCGCGTATTATCGCTTTGTAGGCGTTGTGTAGCCCATTACCCAATTCGCTTGTCACCCATTATCCATTACCCAATTCGCCCCTGCCTGTCACCCATTACTCAGTTCGTCTATTTCCTATTTCCTGTTTGCATATTATCGCTTTGGAGGCTTTGTGTAGCCCATTATCCAATTCGACTGTTACCCATTACCCAATTCGCCCCTGTCTGTCACCCATTACCCAGTTCATCCATCCCCCATTTCCCTGTTCGCGTATTATCGCTTTGTAGGCTTTGTGTAGCCCATTACCCAATTCGACTGTTACCCATTACCCAATTCGCCCCTGTCTGTCACCTAGTACCCAGTTCGCCCATCCCGCATTTCCCTGTTTGCGTATTGTCGCTTTGTAGGCTTTGTGTAGCCCATTACCCAATTCGACTGTTACCCATTACCCAATTCGCCCCTGTCTGTCACCCATTACTCAGTTCGTCCATCCCCCATTTCCCTGTTTGCGTATTATCGCTTTGGAGGCTTTGTGTAGCCCATTACCCAATTCGACTGTTACCCATTACCCAATTCGCCCCTGTCTGTCACCCATTACCCAGTTCATCCATCCCCCATTTCCCTGTTCGCGTATTATCGCTTTGTAGGCTTTGTGTAGCCCATTACCCAATTCGACTGTTACCCATTACCCAATTCGCCCCTGTCTGTCACCCATTACTCAGTTCGTCCATCCCCCATTTCCCTGTTTGCGTATTATCGCTTTGGAGGCTTTGTGTAGCCCATTACCCAATTCGACTGTTACCCATTACCCAATTCGCCCCTGTCTGTCACCCATTACCCAGTTCATCCATCCCCCATTTCCCTGTTCGTGTATTATCGCTTTGTAGGCTTTGTGTAGCCCATTACCCAATTCGACTGTTACCCATTACCCAATTCGCCCCTGTCTGTCACCCATTACCCAGTTCGTCCATCCCCCATTTCCCTGTTCGCGTATTATCGCTTTGTAGGCTTTGTGTAGCCCATTACCCAATTCGACTGTTACCCATTATCCAATTCGCCCCTGTCTGTCACCCATTACCCAGTTCGTCTTTTTCCTATTCCCTGTTTGCGTATTATCGCTTTGGAGGCTTTGTGTAGCCATTACCCAATTCGACTGTTACCTATTACCCATTACCCAATTCGCCCCTGTCTGTCACCCATTACCCAGTTCATCCATCCCCCGTTTCCCTGATCGCGTATTATCGCTTTGGAGGCGTGGTGTAGCTCATTACCCAGTTCGGTTGTCACCCATTACCCATTTCCAAATTCGCCCCTGTCTGTCACCCATTACCCAGTTCATCCAACCCACATTTCCCTGATCGCGCATTATCTCTTTGGAGGCGTTCTGTAGCTCATTACCCAGTTCGCTTGTCACCCATTATCCATTACCCAATTCGCCCCTGCCTATCACCCATTACTTAGTTCGTCTATTTCCTATTTCCTGTTTGCGTATTATCGCTTTGGAGGCTTTGTGTAGCCCATTATCCAATTCGCTTGTTACCCATTACCCAATTCGCCCCTGTCTGTCACCCATTACCCAGTTCATCCATCCCCCATTTCCCTGTTTGCGTATTATCGCTTTGTAGGCTTTGTGTAGCCCATTACCCAATTCGACTGTTACCCATTACCCAATTCGCCCCTGTCTGTCACCCATTACCCAGTTCGTCCATCCCGCATTTCCCTGTTTGCGTATTATCGCTATGGAGGCTTTGTGTAGCTCATTACCCAATTCGACTGTTACCCATTACCCAATTCGCCCCTGTCTGTCACCCATTACCCAGTTCATCCATCCCCCATTTCCCTGTTCGCGTATTATCGCTTTGTAGGCGTTGTGTAGCCCATTACCCAATTCGCTTGTCACCCATTATCCATTACCCAATTCGCCCCTGCCTGTCATCCATTACTCAGTTCGTCTATTTCCTATTTCCTGTTTGCATATTATCGCTTTGGAGGCTTTGTGTAGCCCATTATCCAATTCGACTGTTACCCATTACCCAATTCGCCCCTGTCTGTCACCCATTACCCAGTTCATCCATCCCCCATTTCCCTGTTCGCGTATTAGCGCTTTGTAGGCTTTGTGTAGCCCATTACCCAATTCGACTGTTACCCATTACCCAATTCGCCCCTGTCTGTCACCCATTACCCAGTTCGTCCATCCCCCATTTCCCTGTTTGCGTATTATCGCTATGGAGGCTTTGTGTATCCCATTACCCAATTCGACTGTTACCCATTACCCAATTCGCCCCTGTCTGTCACCCATTACCCAGTTCATCCATCCCCCATTTCCCTGTTCGCGTATTATCGCTTTGTAGGCGTTGTGTAGCCCATTACCCAATTCGCTTGTCACCCATTATCCATTACCCAATTCGCCCCTGCCTGTCACCCATTACTCAGTTCGTCTATTTCCTATTTCCTGTTTGCATATTATCGCTTTGGAGGCTTTGTGTAGCCCATTATCCAATTCGACTGTTACCCATTACCCAATTCGCCCCTGTCTGTCACCCATTACCCAGTTCATCCATCCCCCATTTCCCTGTTCGCGTATTATCGCTTTGTAGGCTTTGTGTAGCCCATTACCCAATTCGACTGTTACCCATTACCCAATTCGCCCCTGTCTGTCACCTAGTACCCAGTTCGCCCATCCCGCATTTCCCTGTTTGCGTATTGTCGCTTTGTAGGCTTTGTGTAGCCCATTACCCAATTCGACTGTTACCCATTACCCAATTCGCCCCTGTCTGTCACCCATTACTCAGTTCGTCCATCCCCCATTTCCCTGTTTGCGTATTATCGCTTTGGAGGCTTTGTGTAGCCCATTACCCAATTCGACTGTTACCCATTACCCAATTCGCCCCTGTCTGTCACCCATTACCCAGTTCATCCATCCCCCATTTCCCTGTTCGCGTATTATCGCTTTGTAGGCTTTGTGTAGCCCATTACCCAATTCGACTGTTACCCATTACCCAATTCGCCCCTGTCTGTCACCCATTACTCAGTTCGTCCATCCCCCATTTCCCTGTTTGCGTATTATCGCTTTGGAGGCTTTGTGTAGCCCATTACCCAATTCGACTGTTACCCATTACCCAATTCGCCCCTGTCTGTCACCCATTACCCAGTTCATCCATCCCCCATTTCCCTGTTCGTGTATTATCGCTTTGTAGGCTTTGTGTAGCCCATTACCCAATTCGACTGTTACCCATTACCCAATTCGCCCCTGTCTGTCACCCATTACCCAGTTCGTCCATCCCCCATGTCCCTGTTTGCGTATTATCGCTTTGGAGGCTTTGTGTAGCCCATTTCCCAATTCGACTGTTACCCATTATCCAATTCGCCCCTGTCTGTCACCCATTACCCAGTTCGTCTTTTTCCTATTCCCTGTTTGCGTATTATCGCTTTGGAGGCTTTGTGTAGCCATTACCCAATTCGACTGTTACCTATTACCCATTACCCAATTCGCCCCTGTCTGTCACCCATTACCCAGTTCATCCATCCCCCGTTTCCCTGATCGCGTATTATCGCTTTGGAGGCGTGGTGTAGCTCATTACCCAGTTCGGTTGTCACCCATTACCCATTTCCAAATTCGCCCCTGTCTGTCACCCATTACCCAGTTCATCCAACCCACATTTCCCTGATCGCGCATTATCTCTTTGGAGGCGTTCTGTAGCTCATTACCCAATTCGGTTGTCACCCATTACCCATTACCCAATTCGCCCCTGCCTATCACCCATTACCCAGTTCGTCAATTTCCTATTCCCTGTTTGTGTATTATCGCTTTGGAGGCTTTGTGTAGCCCATTGCCCAATTCGACTGTTACCCATTACCCAATTCGCCCCTGTCTGTCACCCATTACCCAGTTCGTCCATCCCCCATTTCCCTGTTTGCGTATTATCGCTTTGTAGGCATTGTGTAGCCCATTACCCAATTGGCTTGTCACCCATTATCCATTACCCAATTCGCCCCTGCCTGTCACCCATTACTTAGTTCGTCTATTTCCTATTTCCTGTTTGCGTATTATCGCTTTGGAGGCTTTGTGTAGCCCATTATCCAATTCGCTTGTTACCCATTACCCAATTCGCCCCTGTCTGTCACCCATTACCCAGTTCATCCATCCCCCATTTCCCTGTTTGCGTATTATCGCTTTGTAGGCTTTGTGTAGCCCATTACCCAATTCGACTGTTACCCATTACCCAATTCGCCCCTGTCTGTCACCCATTACCCAGTTCGTCCATCCCCCATTTCCCTGTTTGCGTATTATCGCTTTGGAGGCTTTGTGTAGCCCATTACCCAATTCGACTGTTACCCATTACCCAATTCGCCCCTGTCTGTCACCCATTACCCAGTTCATCCATCCCCCCATTTCCCTGATCGCGTATTATCGCTTTGGAGGCGTTGTGTAGCTCATTACCCAATTCGCTTGTCACCCATTACCCATTACCCAATTCGCCCCTGCCTGTCACCCATTACCCAGTTCGTCTATTTCCTATTCCCTGTTTGCGTATTATCGCTTTGGAGGCTTTGTGTAGCCAATTCGACTGTTACCCATTACCCAATTCGCCCCTGTCTGTCACCCATTACCCAGTTCATCCATCTCCCATTTCCCTGATCGCGTATTATCGCTTTGGAGGCGTTGTGTAGCTCATTGCCCAATTCGGTTGTCACCCATTACCCATTACCCAATTCGCCACTGCCTATCACCCATTACCCAGTTCGTCAATTCCCTGTTTGCGTATTATTGCTTTGGAGGCTTTGTGTAGCTCATGACCCAATTCGACTGTTACCCATTACCCAGTTCGTCCATCCCCCATTTCCCTGTTTGCGTATTATCGCTTTGGAGGCTTTGTGTAGCCCATTACCCAATTCGACTGTTACCCATTATCCAATTCGCCCCTGTCTGTCACCCATTACCCAGTTCGTCTTTTTCCTATTCCCTGTTTGCGTATTATCGCTTTGGAGGCTTTGTGTAGCCATTACCCAATTCGACTGTTACCTATTACCCATTACCCAATTCGCCCCTGTCTGTCACCCATTACCCAGTTCATCCATCCCCCGTTTCCCTGATCGCGTATTATCGCTTTGGAGGCGTGGTGTAGCTCATTACCCAGTTCGGTTGTCACCCATTACCCATTTCCAAATTCGCCCCTGTCTGTCACCCATTACCCAGTTCATCCAACCCACATTTCCCTGATCGCTCATTATCTCTTTGGAGGCGTTCTGTAGCTCATTACCCAATTCGGTTGTCACCCATTACCCATTACCCAATTCGCCCCTGTCTGTCACCCATTGCCCAGTTCGTCCATCCCCCATTTCCCTGCTCGCGTATTATCGCTTTGTAGGCTTTGTGTAGCCCATTACCCAATTCGACTGTTACCCATTACCCAATTCGCCCCTGTCTGTCACCCATTACTCAGTTCGTCCATCCCCCATTTCCCTGTTTGCGTATTATCGCTTTGAAGGCGTTGTGTAGCCCATTACCCAATTCGCTTGTCACCCATTACCCATTACCCAATTCGCCCCTGCCTGTCACCCATTCGTCTATTTCCTATTCCCTGTTTGCGTATTATCGCTTTGGAGGCTTTGTGTAGCCCATTACCCAATTCGACTGTTACCCATTACCCAATTCGCCCCTGTCTGTCACCCATTACCCAGTTCGTCCATCCCCCATTTCCCTGTTTGCGTATTATCGCTATGGAGGCTTTGTGTAGCTCATTACCCAATTCGACTGTTACCCATTACCCAATTCGCCCCTGTCTGTCACCCATTACCCAGTTCATCCATCCCCCATTTCCCTGTTCGCGTATTATCGCTTTGTAGGCGTTGTGTAGCCCATTACCCAATTCGCTTGTCACCCATTATCCATTACCCAATTCGCCCCTGCCTGTCATCCATTACTCAGTTCGTCTATTTCCTATTTCCTGTTTGCATATTATCGCTTTGGAGGCTTTGTGTAGCCCATTATCCAATTCGACTGTTACCCATTACCCAATTCGCCCCTGTCTGTCACCCATTACCCAGTTCGTCCATCCCCCATTTCCCTGTTCGCGTATTATCGCTTTGTAGGCATTGTGTAGCCCATTACCCAATTCGCTTGTCACCCATCATCCATTACCCAATTCGCCCCTGCCTGTCACCCATTACTTAGTTCGTCTACTTCCTATTTCCTGTTTGCGTATTATCGCTTTGGAGGCTTTGTGTAGCCCATTATCCAATTCGCTTGTTACCCATTACCCAATTCGCCCCTGTCTGTCACCCATTACCCAGTTCATCCATCCCCCATATCCCTGTTCGCGTATTATCGCTTTGTAGGCTTTGTGTAGCCCATTACCCAATTCGACTGTTACCCATTACCCAATTCGCCCCTGTCTGTCACCCATTACCCAGTTCGTCCATCCCCCATTTCCCTGTTTGCGTATTATCGCTTTGGAGGCTTTGTGTAGCCCATTACCCAATTCGACTGTTACCCATTACCCAATTCGCCCCTGTCTGTCACCCATTACCCAGTTCATCCATCCCCCCATTTCCCTGATCGCGTATTATCGCTTTGGAGGCGTTGTGTAGCTCATTACCCAATTCGCTTGTCACCCATTACCCATTACCCAATTCGCCCCTGCCTGTCACCCATTACCCAGTTCGTCTATTTCCTATTCCCTGTTTGCGTATTATCGCTTTGGAGGCTTTGTGTAGCCAATTCGACTGTTACCCATTACCCAATTCGCCCCTGTCTGTCACCCATTACCCAGTTCATCCATCTCCCATTTCCCTGATCGCGTATTATCGCTTTGGAGGCGTTGTGTAGCTCATTGCCCAATTCGGTTGTCACCCATTACCCATTACCCAATTCGCCACTGCCTATCACCCATTACCCAGTTCGTCAATTCCCTATTCCCTGATCGCGTATTATCGCTTTGGAGGCGTTGTGTAGCTCATTGCCCAATTCGGTTGTCACCCATTACCCATTACCCAATTCGCCACTGCCTATCACCCATTACCCAGTTCGTCAATTCCCTATTCCCTGTTTGCGTATTATTGCTTTGGAGGCTTTGTGTAGCCCATTATCCAATTCGCTTGTTACCCATTACCCAATTCGCCCCTGTCTGTCACACATTACCCAGTTCATCCATCCCCCATTTCCCTGTTTGCGTATTATCGCTTTGTAGGCTTTGTGTAGCCCATTACCCAATTCGACTGTTACCCATTACCCAATTCGCCCCTGTCTGTCACCCATTACCCAGTTCGTCCATCCCGCATTTCCCTGTTTGCGTATTATCGCTATGGAGGCTTTGTGTAGCTCATTACCCAATTCGACTGTTACCCATTACCCAATTCGCCCCTGTCTGTCACCCATTACCCAGTTCATCCATCCCCCATTTCCCTGTTCGCGTATTATCGCTTTGTAGGCGTTGTGTAGCCCATTACCCAATTCGCTTGTCACCCATTATCCATTACCCAATTCGCCCCTGCCTGTCATCCATTACTCAGTTCGTCTATTTCCTATTTCCTGTTTGCATATTATCGCTTTGGAGGCTTTGTGTAGCCCATTATCCAATTCGACTGTTACCCATTACCCAATTCGCCCCTGTCTGTCACCCATTACCCAGTTCATCCATCCCCCATTTCCCTGTTCGCGTATTAGCGCTTTGTAGGCTTTGTGTAGCCCATTACCCAATTCGACTGTTACCCATTACCCAATTCGCCCCTGTCTGTCACCCATTACCCAGTTCGTCCATCCCCCATTTCCCTGTTTGCGTATTATCGCTATGGAGGCTTTGTGTATCCCATTACCCAATTCGACTGTTACCCATTACCCAATTCGCCCCTGTCTGTCACCCATTACCCAGTTCATCCATCCCCCATTTCCCTGTTCGCGTATTATCGCTTTGTAGGCGTTGTGTAGCCCATTACCCAATTCGCTTGTCACCCATTATCCATTACCCAATTCGCCCCTGCCTGTCATCCATTACTCAGTTCGTCTATTTCCTATTTCCTGTTTGCATATTATCGCTTTGGAGGCTTTGTGTAGCCCATTATCCAATTCGACTGTTACCCATTACCCAATTCGCCCCTGTCTGTCACCCATTACCCAGTTCATCCATCCCCCATTTCCCTGTTCGCGTATTATCGCTTTGTAGGCTTTGTGTAGCCCATTACCCAATTCGACTGTTACCCATTACCCAATTCGCCCCTGTCTGTCACCTAGTACCCAGTTCGCCCATCCCGCATTTCCCTGTTTGCGTATTGTCGCTTTGTAGGCTTTGTGTAGCCCATTACCCAATTCGACTGTTACCCATTACCCAATTCGCCCCTGTCTGTCACCCATTACTCAGTTCGTCCATCCCCCATTTCCCTGTTTGCGTATTATCGCTTTGGAGGCTTTGTGTAGCCCATTACCCAATTCGACTGTTACCCATTACCCAATTCGCCCCTGTCTGTCACCCATTACCCAGTTCATCCATCCCCCATTTCCCTGTTCGCGTATTATCGCTTTGTAGGCTTTGTGTAGCCCATTACCCAATTCGACTGTTACCCATTACCCAATTCGCCCCTGTCTGTCACCCATTACTCAGTTCGTCCATCCCCCATTTCCCTGTTTGCGTATTATCGCTTTGGAGGCTTTGTGTAGCCCATTACCCAATTCGACTGTTACCCATTACCCAATTCGCCCCTGTCTGTCACCCATTACCCAATTCATCCATCCCCCATTTCCCTGTTCGTGTATTATCGCTTTGTAGGCTTTGTGTAGCCCATTACCCAATTCGACTGTTACCCATTACCCAATTCGCCCCTGTCTGTCACCCATTACCCAGTTCGTCCATCCCCCATGTCCCTGTTTGCGTATTATCGCTTTGGAGGCTTTGTGTAGCCCATTACCCAATTCGACTGTTACCCATTATCCAATTCGCCCCTGTCTGTCACCCATTACCCAGTTCGTCTTTTTCCTATTCCCTGTTTGCGTATTATCGCTTTGGAGGCTTTGTGTAGCCATTACCCAATTCGACTGTTACCTATTACCCATTACCCAATTCGCCCCTGTCTGTCACCCATTACCCAGTTCATCCATCCCCCGTTTCCCTGATCGCGTATTATCGCTTTGGAGGCGTGGTGTAGCTCATTACCCAGTTCGGTTGTCACCCATTACCCATTTCCAAATTCGCCCCTGTCTGTCACCCATTACCCAGTTCATCCAACCCACATTTCCCTGATCGCGCATTATCTCTTTGGAGGCGTTCTGTAGCTCATTACCCAATTCGGTTGTCACCCATTACCCATTACCCAATTCGCCCCTGCCTATCACCCATTACCCAGTTCGTCAATTTCCTATTCCCTGTTTGTGTATTATCGCTTTGGAGGCTTTGTGTAGCCCATTGCCCAATTCGACTGTTACCCATTACCCAATTCGCCCCTGTCTGTCACCCATTACCCAGTTCGTCCATCCCCCATTTCCCTGTTTGCGTATTATCGCTTTGTAGGCATTGTGTAGCCCATTACCCAATTGGCTTGTCACCCATTATCCATTACCCAATTCGCCCCTGCCTGTCACCCATTACTTAGTTCGTCTATTTCCTATTTCCTGTTTGCGTATTATCGCTTTGGAGGCTTTGTGTAGCCCATTATCCAATTCGCTTGTTACCCATTACCCAATTCGCCCCTGTCTGTCACCCATTACCCAGTTCATCCATCCCCCATTTCCCTGTTTGTGTATTATCGCTTTGTAGGCTTTGTGTAGCCCATTACCCAATTCGACTGTTACCCATTACCCAATTCGCCCCTGTCTGTCACCCATTACCCAGTTCGTCCATCCCCCATTTCCCTGTTTGCGTATTATCGCTTTGGAGGCTTTGTGTAGCCCATTACCCAATTCGACTGTTACCCATTACCCAATTCGCCCCTGTCTGTCACCCATTACCCAGTTCATCCATCCCCCCATTTCCCTGATCGCGTATTATCGCTTTGGAGGCGTTGTGTAGCTCATTACCCAATTCGCTTGTCACCCATTACCCATTACCCAATTCGCCCCTGCCTGTCACCCATTACCCAGTTCGTCTATTTCCTATTCCCTGTTTGCGTATTATCGCTTTGGAGGCTTTGTGTAGCCAATTCGACTGTTACCCATTACCCAATTCGCCCCTGTCTGTCACCCATTACCCAGTTCATCCATCTCCCATTTCCCTGATCGCGTATTATCGCTTTGGAGGCGTTGTGTAGCTCATTGCCCAATTCGGTTGTCACCCATTACCCATTACCCAATTCGCCACTGCCTATCACCCATTACCCAGTTCGTCAATTCCCTATTCCCTGTTTGCGTATTATTGCTTTGGAGGCTTTGTGTAGCTCATGACCCAATTCGACTGTTACCCATTACCCAGTTCGTCAATTCCCTATTCCCTGTTTGCGTATTATTGCTTTGGAGGCTTTGTGTAGCTCATGACCCAATTCGACTGTTACCCATTACCCAGTTCGTCCATCCCCCATTTCCCTGTTTGCGTATTATCGCTTTGGAGGCTTTGTGTAGCCCATTACCCAATTCGACTGTTACCCATTATCCAATTCGCCCCTGTCTGTCACCCATTACCCAGTTCGTCTTTTTCCTATTCCCTGTTTGCGTATTATCGCTTTGGAGGCTTTGTGTAGCCATTACCCAATTCGACTGTTACCTATTACCCATTACCCAATTCGCCCCTGTCTGTCACCCATTACCCAGTTCATCCATCCCCCGTTTCCCTGATCGCGTATTATCGCTTTGGAGGCGTGGTGTAGCTCATTACCCAGTTCGGTTGTCACCCATTACCCATTTCCAAATTCGCCCCTGTCTGTCACCCATTACCCAGTTCATCCAACCCACATTTCCCTGATCGCGCATTATCTCTTTGGAGGCGTTCTGTAGCTCATTACCCAATTCGGTTGTCACCCATTACCCATTACCCAATTCGCCCTTGCCTATCACCCATTACCCAGTTTGTCAATTTCCTATTCCCTGTTTGCGTATTATCGCTTTGGAGGCTTTGTGTAGCCCATTACCCAATTCGACTGTTACCCATTACCCAATTCGCCCCTGTCTGTCACCCATTACCCAGTTCGTCCATCCCCCATTTCCCTGTTTGCGTATTATCGCTATGGAGGCTTTGTGTAGCTCATTACCCAATTCGACTGTTACCCATTACCCAATTCGCCCCTGTCTTCACCCATTACCCAGTTCATCCATCCCCCATTTCCCTGTTCGCGTATTATCGCTTTGTAGGCGTTGTGTAGCCCATTACCCAATTCGCTTGTCACCCATTATCCATTACCCAATTCGCCCCTGCCTGTCATCCATTACTCAGTTCGTCTATTTCCTATTTCCTGTTTGCATATTATCGCTTTGGAGGCTTTGTGTAGCCCATTATCCAATTCGACTGTTACCCATTACCCAATTCGCCCCTGTCTGTCACCCATTACCCAGTTCATCCATCCCCCATTTCCCTGTTCGCGTATTATCGCTTTGTAGGCTTTGTGTAGCCCATTACCCAATTCGACTGTTACCCATTACCCAATTCGCCCCTGTCTGTCACCCATTACCCAGTTCGTCCATCCCTCATTTCCCTGTTTGCGTATTATCGCTATGGAGGCTTTGTGTAGCCCATTACCCAATTCGACTGTTACCCATTACCCAATTCGCCCCTGTCTGTCACCCATTACCCAGTACATCCATCCCCCATTTCCCTGTTCGCGTATTATCGCTTTGTAGGCGTTGTGTAGCCCATTACCCAATTCGCTTGTCACCCATTATCCATTACCCAATTCGCCCCTGCCTGTCACCCATTACTCAGTTCGTCTATTTCCTATTTCCTGTTTGCATATTATCGCTTTGGAGGCTTTGTGTAGCCCATTATCCAATTCGACTGTTACCCATTACCCAATTCGCCCCTGTCTGTCACCCATTACCCAGTTCATCCATCCCCCATTTCCCTGTTCGCGTATTAGCGCTTTGTAGGCTTTGTGTAGCCCATTACCCAATTCGACTGTTACCCATTACCCAATTCGCCCCTGTCTGTCACCCATTACCCAGTTCGTCCATCCCCCATTTCCCTGTTTGCGTATTATCGCTATGGAGGCTTTGTGTATCCCATTACCCAATTCGACTGTTACCCATTACCCAATTCGCCCCTGTCTGTCACCCATTACCCAGTTCATCCATCCCCCATTTCCCTGTTCGCGTATTATCGCTTTGTAGGCGTTGTGTAGCCCATTACCCAATTCGCTTGTCACCCATTATCCATTACCCAATTCGCCCCTGCCTGTCACCCATTACTCAGTTCGTCTATTTCCTATTTCCTGTTTGCATATTATCGCTTTGGAGGCTTTGTGTAGCCCATTATCCAATTCGACTGTTACCCATTACCCAATTCGCCCCTGTCTGTCACCCATTACCCAGTTCATCCATCCCCCATTTCCCTGTTCGCGTATTATCGCTTTGTAGGCTTTGTGTAGCCCATTACCCAATTCGACTGTTACCCATTACCCAATTCGCCCCTGTCTGTCACCTAGTACCCAGTTCGCCCATCCCGCATTTCCCTGTTTGCGTATTGTCGCTTTGTAGGCTTTGTGTAGCCCATTACCCAATTCGACTGTTACCCATTACCCAATTCGCCCCTGTCTGTCACCCATTACTCAGTTCGTCCATCCCCCATTTCCCTGTTTGCGTATTATCGCTTTGGAGGCTTTGTGTAGCCCATTACCCAATTCGACTGTTACCCATTACCCAATTCGCCCCTGTCTGTCACCCATTACCCAGTTCATCCATCCCCCATTTCCCTGTTCGCGTATTATCGCTTTGTAGGCTTTGTGTAGCCCATTACCCAATTCGACTGTTACCCATTACCCAATTCGCCCCTGTCTGTCACCCATTACTCAGTTCGTCCATCCCCCATTTCCCTGTTTGCGTATTATCGCTTTGGAGGCTTTGTGTAGCCCATTACCCAATTCGACTGTTACCCATTACCCAATTCGCCCCTGTCTGTCACCCATTACCCAATTCATCCATCCCCCATTTCCCTGTTCGTGTATTATCGCTTTGTAGGCTTTGTGTAGCCCATTACCCAATTCGACTGTTACCCATTACCCAATTCGCCCCTGTCTGTCACCCATTACCCAGTTCGTCCATCCCCCATGTCCCTGTTTGCGTATTATCGCTTTGGAGGCTTTGTGTAGCCCATTACCCAATTCGACTGTTACCCATTATCCAATTCGCCCCTGTCTGTCACCCATTACCCAGTTCGTCTTTTTCCTATTCCCTGTTTGCGTATTATCGCTTTGGAGGCTTTGTGTAGCCATTACCCAATTCGACTGTTACCTATTACCCATTACCCAATTCGCCCCTGTCTGTCACCCATTACCCAGTTCATCCATCCCCCGTTTCCCTGATCGCGTATTATCGCTTTGGAGGCGTGGTGTAGCTCATTACCCAGTTCGGTTGTCACCCATTACCCATTTCCAAATTCGCCCCTGTCTGTCACCCATTACCCAGTTCATCCAACCCACATTTCCCTGATCGCGCATTATCTCTTTGGAGGCGTTCTGTAGCTCATTACCCAATTCGGTTGTCACCCATTACCCATTACCCAATTCGCCCCTGCCTATCACCCATTACCCAGTTCGTCAATTTCCTATTCCCTGTTTGTGTATTATCGCTTTGGAGGCTTTGTGTAGCCCATTGCCCAATTCGACTGTTACCCATTACCCAATTCGCCCCTGTCTGTCACCCATTACCCAGTTCGTCCATCCCCCATTTCCCTGTTTGCGTATTATCGCTTTGTAGGCATTGTGTAGCCCATTACCCAATTGGCTTGTCACCCATTATCCATTACCCAATTCGCCCCTGCCTGTCACCCATTACTTAGTTCGTCTATTTCCTATTTCCTGTTTGCGTATTATCGCTTTGGAGGCTTTGTGTAGCCCATTATCCAATTCGCTTGTTACCCATTACCCAATTCGCCCCTGTCTGTCACCCATTACCCAGTTCATCCATCCCCCATTTCCCTGTTTGTGTATTATCGCTTTGTAGGCTTTGTGTAGCCCATTACCCAATTCGACTGTTACCCATTACCCAATTCGCCCCTGTCTGTCACCCATTACCCAGTTCGTCCATCCCCCATTTCCCTGTTTGCGTATTATCGCTTTGGAGGCTTTGTGTAGCCCATTACCCAATTCGACTGTTACCCATTACCCAATTCGCCCCTGTCTGTCACCCATTACCCAGTTCATCCATCCCCCCATTTCCCTGATCGCGTATTATCGCTTTGGAGGCGTTGTGTAGCTCATTACCCAATTCGCTTGTCACCCATTACCCATTACCCAATTCGCCCCTGCCTGTCACCCATTACCCAGTTCGTCTATTTCCTATTCCCTGTTTGCGTATTATCGCTTTGGAGGCTTTGTGTAGCCAATTCGACTGTTACCCATTACCCAATTCGCCCCTGTCTGTCACCCATTACCCAGTTCATCCATCTCCCATTTCCCTGATCGCGTATTATCGCTTTGGAGGCGTTGTGTAGCTCATTGCCCAATTCGGTTGTCACCCATTACCCATTACCCAATTCGCCACTGCCTATCACCCATTACCCAGTTCGTCAATTCCCTATTCCCTGTTTGCGTATTATTGCTTTGGAGGCTTTGTGTAGCTCATGACCCAATTCGACTGTTACCCATTACCCAGTTCGTCAATTCCCTATTCCCTGTTTGCGTATTATTGCTTTGGAGGCTTTGTGTAGCTCATGACCCAATTCGACTGTTACCCATTACCCAGTTCGTCCATCCCCCATTTCCCTGTTTGCGTATTATCGCTTTGGAGGCTTTGTGTAGCCCATTACCCAATTCGACTGTTACCCATTATCCAATTCGCCCCTGTCTGTCACCCATTACCCAGTTCGTCTTTTTCCTATTCCCTGTTTGCGTATTATCGCTTTGGAGGCTTTGTGTAGCCATTACCCAATTCGACTGTTACCTATTACCCATTACCCAATTCGCCCCTGTCTGTCACCCATTACCCAGTTCATCCATCCCCCGTTTCCCTGATCGCGTATTATCGCTTTGGAGGCGTGGTGTAGCTCATTACCCAGTTCGGTTGTCACCCATTACCCATTTCCAAATTCGCCCCTGTCTGTCACCCATTACCCAGTTCATCCAACCCACATTTCCCTGATCGCGCATTATCTCTTTGGAGGCGTTCTGTAGCTCATTACCCAATTCGGTTGTCACCCATTACCCATTACCCAATTCGCCCTTGCCTATCACCCATTACCCAGTTTGTCAATTTCCTATTCCCTGTTTGCGTATTATCGCTTTGGAGGCTTTGTGTAGCCCATTACCCAATTCGACTGTTACCCATTACCCAATTCGCCCCTGTCTGTCACCCATTACCCAGTTCGTCCATCCCCCATTTCCCTGTTTGCGTATTATCGCTATGGAGGCTTTGTGTAGCTCATTACCCAATTCGACTGTTACCCATTACCCAATTCGCCCCTGTCTTCACCCATTACCCAGTTCATCCATCCCCCATTTCCCTGTTCGCGTATTATCGCTTTGTAGGCGTTGTGTAGCCCATTACCCAATTCGCTTGTCACCCATTATCCATTACCCAATTCGCCCCTGCCTGTCATCCATTACTCAGTTCGTCTATTTCCTATTTCCTGTTTGCATATTATCGCTTTGGAGGCTTTGTGTAGCCCATTATCCAATTCGACTGTTACCCATTACCCAATTCGCCCCTGTCTGTCACCCATTACCCAGTTCATCCATCCCCCATTTCCCTGTTCGCGTATTATCGCTTTGTAGGCTTTGTGTAGCCCATTACCCAATTCGACTGTTACCCATTACCCAATTCGCCCCTGTCTGTCACCCATTACCCAGTTCGTCCATCCCTCATTTCCCTGTTTGCGTATTATCGCTATGGAGGCTTTGTGTAGCCCATTACCCAATTCGACTGTTACCCATTACCCAATTCGCCCCTGTCTGTCACCCATTACCCAGTACATCCATCCCCCATTTCCCTGTTCGCGTATTATCGCTTTGTAGGCGTTGTGTAGCCCATTACCCAATTCGCTTGTCACCCATTATCCATTACCCAATTCGCCCCTGCCTGTCACCCATTACTCAGTTCGTCTATTTCCTATTTCCTGTTTGCGTATTATCGCTTTGGAGGCTTTGTGTAGCCCATTATCCAATTCGACTGTTACCCATTACCCAATTCGCCCCTGTCTGTCACCCATTACCCAGTTCATCCATCCCCCATTTCCCTGTTCGCGTATTATCGCTTTGTAGGCTTTGTGTAGCCCATTACCCAATTCGACTGTTACCCATTACCCAATTCGCCCCTGTCTGTCACCTAGTACCCAGTTCGCCCATCCCGCATTTCCCTGTTCGCGTATTATCGCTTTGTAGGCTTTGTGTAGCCCATTACCCAATTCGACTGTTACCCATTACCCAATTCGCCCCTGTCTGTCACCCATTACTCAGTTCGTCCATCCCCCATTTCCCTGTTTGCGTATTATCGCTTTGGAGGCTTTGTGTAGCCCATTACCCAATTCGACTGTTACCCATTACCCAATTCGCCCCTGTCTGTCACCCATTACCCAGTTCATCCATCCCCCATTTCCCTGTTCGCGTATTATCGCTTTGTAGGCGTTGTTTAGCCCATTACCCAATTCGCTTGTCACCCATTATCCATTACCCAATTCGCCCCTGCCTGTCACCCATTACTCAGTTCGTCTATTTCCTATTTCCTGTTTGCGTATTATCGCTTTGTAGGCTTTGTGTAGCCCATTACCCAATTCGACTGTTACCCATTACCCAATTCGCCCCTGTCTGTCACCCATTACCCAGTTCGTCCATCCCCCATTTCCCTGTTCGCGTATTATCGCTTTGTAGGCATTGTGTAGCCCATTACCCAATTCGCTTGTCACCCATCATCCATTACCCAATTCGCCCCTGCCTGTCACCCATTACTTAGTTCGTCTACTTCCTATTTCCTGTTTGCGTATTATCGCTTTGGAGGCTTTGTGTAGCCCATTATCCAATTCGCTTGTTACCCATTACCCAATTCGCCCCTGTCTGTCACCCATTACCCAGTTCATCCATCCCCCATATCCCTGTTCGCGTATTATCGCTTTGTAGGCTTTGTGTAGCCCATTACCCAATTCGACTGTTACCCATTACCCAATTCGCCCCTGTCTGTCACCCATTACCCAGTTCGTCCATCCCCCATTTCCCTGTTTGCGTATTATCGCTTTGGAGGCTTTGTGTAGCCCATTACCCAATTCGACTGTTACCCATTACCCAATTCGCCCCTGTCTGTCACCCATTACCCAGTTCATCCATCCCCCCATTTCCCTGATCGCGTATTATCGCTTTGGAGGCGTTGTGTAGCTCATTACCCAATTCGCTTGTCACCCATTACCCATTACCCAATTCGCCCCTGCCTGTCACCCATTACCCAGTTCGTCTATTTCCTATTCCCTGTTTGCGTATTATCGCTTTGGAGGCTTTGTGTAGCCAATTCGACTGTTACCCATTACCCAATTCGCCCCTGTCTGTCACCCATTACCCAGTTCATCCATCTCCCATTTCCCTGATCGCGTATTATCGCTTTGGAGGCGTTGTGTAGCTCATTGCCCAATTCGGTTGTCACCCATTACCCATTACCCAATTCGCCACTGCCTATCACCCATTACCCAGTTCGTCAATTCCCTATTCCCTGATCGCGTATTATCGCTTTGGAGGCGTTGTGTAGCTCATTGCCCAATTCCCATTACCCATTACCCAATTCGCCACTGCCTATCACCCATTACCCAGTTCGTCAATTCCCTATTCCCTGTTTGCGTATTATTGCTTTGGAGGCTTTGTGTAGCCCATGACCCAATTCGACTGTTACCCATTACCCAATTCGCCCCTGTCTGTCACACATTACCCAGTTCGTCCATCCCCCATTTCCCTGTTCGCGTATTATCGCTTTGTAGGCGTTGTGTAGCCCATTACCCAATTCGACTGTTACCCATTACCCAATTCGCCCCTGTCTGTCACCCATTACCCAGTTCGTCCATCCCCATTTCTCTGTTTGCGTATTATCGCTTTGGAGGCTTTGTGTAGCCCATTACCCAATTCGACTGTTACCCATTACCCAATTCGATGTAGCTCATTGCCCAATTCGGTTGTCACCCATTACCCATTACCCAAGTCGCCACTGCCTATCACCCATTACCCAGTTCGTCAATTCCCTATTCCCTGTTTGCGTATTATCGCTTTGGAGGCTTTGTGTAGCCCATTACCCAATTCGACTGTTACCCATTACCCAATTGATCTGCGTCTGTTTTGTCTGAGGCTGTATTGCGGTTAATGTATGATGTCGTGTGTTTTTGCTCTCACCCCTATTTTCAAATGGACTAATCCTCTATATTGACCTAGTTTTGAATCGGGAACTGGGTAATGGGTGACAGTTTCACGGACATAATTTTTCCTATATTATTATCTCCCCTTATCGAACTCTACTTTCCCATTCTTTAGTCAAACGTACAGCTTTTTCCTCAAAAACAAATTTGAAGCTGACTATATCTAGTTAAACTACAAACTAGGGTCATTTTTTTCACATCTAGGAATAATATCAAAATACAAGAAATAATAACAGTAAATAGAGTATTTTGCTAGTACTTTTATAAACTGCTGAGCAATTCTTATTAAGAAGTTCCAATGAAACAAACTGATCCAATAAACAAAGTGACATGAATTGATAGCCTTTTAAAAACTATTGTCTTTAGATCCTATTGTGACTATGAATGCACTCTTTTTGCAGTTGTAGATCTCAGACAACCTTAATGTTATGCGTGCTACCCATTTTGCCTCATGGTAACACCGCCAAATAGTTACAATGTACATGTACTAGTGCAGGGACTGTTTCTGAATACATTCACCGCCTACACAAGTCTAATACATTATACAAGGAGTAAATGTCATGGCTTGCAACATAAACCCTCAACATTATGAGTTTTTGTTATAACCAGGCTTAAGGTAATGATGGGAATAAATGATATGAGAAACACTCCACAGCTCGAAATATATATATGTGAAATTCGAGAAACTGATTAAGGCTGATATATATAGAATCCCCAAATGTTTGGATTATTAATTTATTAAAAATATATACATGTATTTATATATCAAAATAATGTATACTAACTTTGCTGAATATCTCTAATGGTTTCTACGGTGGCTCAAATGTGACATTTCAACATTTTCTTAGTTTTCACCTGGGTGAAAAGTATTATCACCTGGGTGAAAACATTATCACCTGGGTGAAAACGTTATCACCTGGGTGAGAACATTATCACCTGGGTGAAAAGTATTATCACCTGGGTGAAAGTATTATCACCTGGGTGAAAAGTATTATAACCTGGGTGAAAACGTTATCACCTGGGTGAAAACATTATCACCTGGGTGAAAACATTATCACCTGGGTGAAAAGTATTATCACCTGGGTGAAAACATTATCACCTGGGTGAAAACGTTATCACCTGGGTGAGAACATTATCACCTGGGTGAAAAGTATTATCACCTGGGTGAAAAGTATTATCACCTGGATGAAAAGTATTATCACCTGGGTGAAAACGTTATCACCTGGGTGAAAACATTATCACCTGGGTGAAAAGTATTATCACCTGGGTGAAAAGTCACGTGGTATCCTTAGCCTCTTTTTGATGATAACAAAGATGGAGGCAACACTTTTCACAAACTAAACGTTTTATATGTCTCATAAAGCTACCTGATAATGCTTTAGCAACATAAAACATCTATAGGATGCGATTTAAAATGGACAAGGGTATTGTCTTGGTCCAAAACGTTTGTAGAGTTCAGAACTGTATATAAGCGTGTGTTAGAGTTCTAACTGTGTCGCTCACGTCCGGCACTGAAGAGGATGGATTGAATGATTGATGTTTTTCGGACCGCTCTAGAGTATTCCAGTTACATGCTGGTGTTGCCAGGCTTAACATGGAGAGGAAACCAAGCCCATTACGTTCGGCAAGTATCTTGCAAATCTCCCGCATAGGGTGGTCGAGTGAAACGGAGAAACTGCGAAGCCTTCTGGCTCACTCGGGCAGAGAGTTAGTCTCTCGGTCCTGCGAAAGCCTTTCATTGATGGATCGTGCGTTCGAATCCTTTTCAGCCCCCCCCCCCCCCCCCCACCGCCCCCTCTTCCAAAAATAAAAATACAAACAAAAAAAAACAAGTGGAAAATAAAAAAGTGCTTAGTGGTTTTTCACTAGATTGCCATACACGAAAGATTTGTAAGGTACCTGCCGATGGACGGGACTTTCCTACCCCGTTTCCTACCCCTAATAGGCGATATATTCTTGAGGGCGACGTATAACACAAATCAATCAATGAATTAATCAATTAGACATATGCTGGCAAGCTCTCAAGGTTTCATTGGTTGGTCTAAATACGAAATGTTAGAATAAGAAATAAACTGGTTGGTTTGATATATTGTAGGTGGCTGTCGTCGTTATTCTGGTAACCGTATTATACACGTATCCCAGCTTTGCTACTCTGCCTGATTATCTTCCCATTTTCAACACTGGAATCACAGAGAAAGGTCAATTAATTGAGACTTATTTTCATTTTGGATTTTCATACAAGGAAATTTTGAGTTTCTTGGGAATATATCATGGCATTAAATTGGGATGCAGACAACTTCTACGAAAGTTCAAAGAGAAAGGATTAAGGCGAAAATCAGTACGCCCTGCAGATAACTCATTAGTTGATGCCATACAAACCGAATTGTGCACAGCAAGCAGGGACCTAGGATATCGGTCCATGCATCAGAGAATTTTGCATAAATATGACATTGCGGCATCTCGAGAGTCGGTGAGAATTACATTAAAACACCTAGATCCTATTGGTGTGACCAGGCGGCGACAAAGGCGATTGCATAGAAGAGAATATTACGTTAAGGGACCAAATTTTCTCTGGCATATAGATGGATGGGACAAACTGAAGCAGTTTGGGCTCTGTGTCCATGGCTGTATAGACGGCTAGTCCAGACGATTGATGTGGCTTGAAGTTTCTTCAACAAATAACGACCCAAATGTAGTTTCCAGATATTTTGCCAAATGCATTCGTCAAATTCAAGGTCTGTCATGTACTGTAAGGGCTGACCGAGGAACAGAAAACGTTAACGTAGAATCGATGCAAACTGTCTTGCGCCAAATCAACACAGTAGGATCCAACCATGATATGGTTGCATTTCTTTACGGAAAATCCACAGCTAACCAACGCATAGAAAGCTGTTGGGCATGAATGTGTGGATAGATCATTTTAAGGCTATGAGTAACATGGGTATAATAGACACATCTGACGAACTGGACATCCAATGCATAATATTCTGTTATGTACGATTATTGCAGGAAGAATTGCAACATATTGCACAATTATGGAACACTCACTACATTCGCAAATCACGTAACGAGCACCAACCACATGGGAGACCGGACACTATGTACCATTTACCAGAAATGTTTGGTGGTATTAATGGCCTTCAAACGTTCCATGAGGATGATGCCGATGTTCTCTCAGACATACTTGCTAAACCTATCCCATTATGTAAAGACAGTTACAGGGAGCTATTTTGTCTTCTTATAACGGAAAAGGCTAAGTCCCTCCCTAAGTCACTTGAAGAAGCCCAAAACTTGTTAGTATTTTTATTGGATACAATTCATAACAGCCTTGACCAGCAACCCTAAGAATCGGTTAACGGACTCATTTGTATAATTATAGTTATGCTATGTATAATTGTTACACCGTTTAGTGTTGCACTGTTTTGGACGTTCAGGATATATCGGCGAATGGTTCATCTGCCACAAAAAGCAAGAGGGAAGGGGGCTATAAACTTAATCTCAATCATTGTTGGAAGGGTGGTTTACACTGTATTAATCCATTTTTTGTGCGCTTCGTTTGCTTAATTCACAAAATCGATATTTCCCAATTCTGAATTTTCTGTGGATAAATAGGCAGATGTAGTTATGGTATCCACATATAGCCATACAAGATCGGGCATCAAGATGTAAGAATTTCTTCTTTTCACCAGGGTTTACTTCACTATCAAAATATTCAGTGTTATTGTACAAAATAAAGTTTTAAAAGGCTGCGAGAATTTTGAATTAACTCCGGAGTTTGCCCATATCTAGATTGTTATTGCAGATTTTTAATGAACATTTAAATCTGTGACTAATTAAATAAGACAGACAATACCATGCATATTCAGATTTCTGAATACGGGTAATTATAAACATAATCTTCGGGAACCCGCCAGTTATTCTTAGTCAAGCTTAGCTAATACCTAAGCCTAAACATTAGCGGCAGGTTGGTGAGGATGTATAAACGTGAAATTAACCAGCTTTCCTTATAGAGTGCTATCATCGGAAAGCTTACCATTTGGACGTCTTTGATAGATAGTGGAGGGTTTCTTAATTCTCTTTTAATTCAGAGCCCCGGAAAACTCGTGAATGTTTAACTTTGGCTTTACAGGATAGAATTAAAAACTATTAAACCACAGGTAAGATTAAAAGGCTATAATTCTTTCATTTCTTTTGAATGATAAAATGTAATTTACCAGCAGAACAATGGTCATTCTTGATCATTATAATTCTTTATTAGTATAACTCTTAATTATAACTCTAATGAAGGCAAAATCCAGCCTAAAACAATAACAGTTGTTGTAAATAAAATTTCAGACTCTTGTTTGTTCAACAAATGAAATTAACTTTCCAAAACAACAATAAAACTGCTATAGGAATACAAACTTTATAAATGTTTAGAGTTACAAGTAAACCACAATACTACAACAACTCAAATGTCTTAGGTTTTTACAAGACACAATGATAAAAAAGAAAGAAAAAAAACCTAAAAATACACAATGTAAAATTCTCCTTAAAGGAAGAAACAGAGAAAATCATAACCAATAAAAATTTCTTAAGGCATAAAATTCTAAATAGAAACTATATATTCTAAGCATAGTATAAAGCAGAAACATCAGTGTCTGAAGATTTAAACAAGCTAAACAAGAAGAAGGGTTTAAGGTGATAAAAGGGAAGTTAAACTGAAACGTTATCCACAATACATAAAATACAAGGTCCTTTAAAAAGGTGTATATACCAGATATCAAGTAACTGATCTAGGCCGCCACCATAATGCATAGGCAGTGTTTGATAAAAACAGAACTGGTATTCATGGGAGGCAACTTGTACTTGTGGTGCATAAGGGTGTAGCAAAATTTGTCTCCCCTTTCATTTAATTTCAGCTCTTTGTCAATCTGTTAAAAAACACAATATTGCCACCGATTGCTATCTTTTTTTAAATGAACTGAAAACAGGTGTACAACATCACCATAGGGGAACCTGTAAGTTTTAGAAAGATCTGGAAATTTGAAGAAAATGGCCAAGAGTAAAAATTTGGGTTACCGGAAAGACAATTATTTTCTTCCAACAGGACGTTTACATCTCACGTTATGGAGCAAAATACGTCAAATGGAGTTGCAACGTCAAAAAATTCTTAATAACGTCATCTGTCACCGGATATCACGAAATCGCGTAGAAATTCTTAAGAGACTTGAGAGGTTTTTTTTTGTGTAGTGTGAGAAATAGATTATCCAACTCGAGCCAGTGTGTTACAAGAAATATCTAACTCTAACTCTCGTTTATTAATTTTCAAAGTCACTCGCCAGAGGCTTGTGACTTTGAAAAGTAATAGACTCGAGTGATCAATATTCATCGAAACACACTGGCTCTCGTTAAATAACCTCTATATATAAAACCAGCTGACAAAAGAAAGTGATCTGGTGAGAGTATTTATGTTATTCATGGGTCAGGAGTCTTTATAGACAGAAACAGAAATATATGGGGTGAATAAAACGCAAACTGAACTTGCCTGATGGTCCTCATTATGGATATAACTATATATTTCTGTAGACTGTGTAACTTAAAGTAATTTAATTATCTGAACTCCACCTATGCATATCCGAAAAAAGCATTTGAAAATGCCAAATCAAATTTTTCAAATACTTTAAGTTTGTCCACATCAATTGTAGGGTATGTAGGCAAAGTAAGTTGACAAATGCAGGTATTTGTCCTCGGTACATCCCAAGATAAATCATCAGTGGCGGATTTAGGAAAAAGAGAGAAGGAAAAGAGAAAAAGAGAGTAGGACAACGAAAATATCTTACATTACAATACTATGAAGAAAGAAGCTTTATATGGAGCTACGATCACATTTAAATTTTTCGTATAATTGCCTCATTGGTACGGGCCGTGCCTATGTGTGTTGAATATTTAAAACACCAGGTTCTTGGAGAAGTGGTAAGGAGAGTGGTTGGAGGGGGGGGGGGGGGGGGGGGGGCAAAGCCACACGAAGCTAAGCGATGTGGACGGGTAGCGTTTTTACTCACAATTAGACCAGATAGACTAAAAATATAATTTCTGGGGTTTCATCAAGAGAGAAATCGCTAAATTTTCTCCGCTTCGCCGCAAATCATAACTATGTACTCTTATAAAAGTCTAGTGTCAAAACTATATATAAGCGTTGCAAATGGCGGGGACATTGGGCCCATGGATACTCGGCCAAACACCAAAAAATGAGTGATGAGGATTTAACTGAAATGTTTCGTTTCGTGCATGCACTCGTATAGGACTGTTGCACCCGATTGAAAGCACATGCACTTCCACTGTTCGCTTAATGTTATCATAATTATCAATGCGTCATCACTTAAAAATCAGATGGGATCATTAACTTGTAGATAGCATAAAATAACATTTGAAAACTGTGGACCATGGGAGAGGAGAGAATGAATGGACTTGCTCATCTGTATGTACATGTAAATAAAGATTTGCCGCTGAAATATTCCAGAGTTATGGATGAATTTTCGCGCAAAAATCGCAAGCTGTCGTTTTAAAGCTATACAGAACTCTGAAACTGCCATTAGGCCCTAATCGTGACATTGTGTTTAAATTGTTACTGAGAGTATTACGTAAACAGGCAAAACATACACAGTTCCATTTTGATTATTTTTTTCCGCAAATAAAGTTAGCAACCGATAATTCATTATCAGGGACTTGAACAAAAACAATTTTGTAACGTTTTATTTAGGTTGAATTTAAAATACTTGATTAAAATAAGTGATACTCGAGAGGGAATAGAGGTATCACGCTTACGATGTAGGCCGATTGGACCTTCTCTTTTATTCAGACGTGGCTCTAAGGTAAAACATCTTTCTGGTAGACATATTTTTCCGCCATCTCCCTTAGAAATTTTTACACCGGCTATATTTATGAAGATATACTCTGAAAAATAATGTCTAGTTTTACACGCCGAAATGGCTTAGAACGCCTCTCCGGCGATCTAGGATCCCAGAGCTTCTGGACCCACGCCTTATGGTGCTGTGATATTTGCCCCCCGCTACCTACTGCATATAGGGTTTGCGCCCCCCCCCCCCCCCCCCCCCCTTTCACAAAATCCTGTATCCGCCCCTGATCATCTCTAAAAACCAAAGAAGGACTCAGAGTGAAACCCAGGCATGGCTCCAGTTCACTCCCGGTTACAAACTGCAGTACAGATCCTAGTGTTAATCCAGGCCGCCTTCCAGCTGAAAATATTTTTAAAAAATCAGTAGAAAGACTGTTTGCTTTGTTGATTACTTTGAGTATTACATTATTAAATACAAGTACTGTATTTCAGAAGTAATAAAGAGATTTCAATTAGACACCAGTAAACCTCAAAATGAAACCATAAATAATGTATGTAACAGGTGAACACTCTTACCATCTGAGAGCCATGATTTGATTATTCATAAATTAGTATTTTATTTCGCAAAACTTTCATATATTGACAAGGCCTACATGTATAAATCGAAATTGTTTTGGGCTATCAAATTTCAATCAGTCTTACCTGCAACTTCTTTCATGTAAGATACAAATAGGCTGTATGTGTTTTCTTCTTTATTTCGGCGATTGGAGCCCTCTTCAGAAAACTGTGGCGTCAGCATGTGTAAAATGCCTTTGAATGTGACATCTTTGATGGCACTAGGTCTCATCAGGAACACAAAAACTGGCACCTCTCTGATCAGCTAGAAACGATAATCAAACGATAAAATCTTTAGTATGAACTTAGGAAAGAAATTGACCTACATTACATAAAAACGTATCTTTGTATCTTTTAGACATTTGGAAATACATAAATGTCCAACTATAATATGTTTGGAGCCATCTACCCATCATCACAAACACTTATGGAAATTATGAGCTTTAGGTAATATCCTGTGTAAAATTTACGACACGGCCAATGTCAGACGCACACCCGCTCGCACGGACACTGAACTGTCAAAAGTGACAAAAGTGACAAAAAATTTACCAATTTAGTTTTTGTTTTCAAAATTTTTAGCATAAAGATGATAGAGTCTGGTAGGAAATTTGAATCTTCGAACTTCAGATGTTTGCAGAACCGACTGATCTTGGCTATGAAAAATAAAAGCATTCCATATCCAGGGGTTTTGGGTTTTCCTTTTGATCAAGGGGCCTCGGTGGTCCAGTGGGTTAGAGTGATCGTCCCTCAGTCCCACACAGGCCTTCCATCGATGCGGTGCGGGTTCAAATCACACTTAGAGCAAATAAAAATTGAAAAATTTCTGAGTGGATTTTTCACTCGATGTGGAAGAGATTACAGGTATTCGCTGAAGGTCGGGGGTTTTCTCCGGGCAATGAGCCCGGTTTCCTCCCCCACTAAAAAATAATCATCAACATATTTCTATCTTGAAATGTTTTTGTGCAGTCAAAACAAAATTCCTAAGTTGGTTATGATTTCCTTTTTTGTTTTGACTGCACAAAACATGTCAAGATAGAAATAGCTCAGATATGGCTCAGAAATAGCCCCTGTCGTAAGGTCCCTTTTGTAAATTCTACTTACATCAACAATACCAAGCATATTCAACCCTTCTTCAAACTGATGTTCAGCTTCAGACTTGTCTGCTTCCAAAGAGATGATTTTTTGCAGCTGATCTTCATGCAGGAAACAAGGCAATGGGCTCTGTTGTAATAAGCTCAGCCCTGCGGCAAACAATGCAAATCACTATTATTTGATCTCATATAAAAATACTACAGACATTGTTATTCAAAAGTTTATTGAACTTTAAGAGTAAAGAGAAAATGCTTTATAAAATCACCTGATCATCTTTCTTCAATCAACCGTACATGTGTTTTATTATTCCACAAGCAAATTTAAGCATTCTTATTGGTTGACCAAGCGGGTCTTATAAATTCATATTACTCGTTTAATCACAGCTCTCTAGTATTTGACAGCTGTCGAACGAACAGGTCATAAAAAAAACCAACATGGCGACAATTTTGTTTCATATCAACTCAAGAGTATAAAGACTTTGAAAACCAAAATGATGTTTCATTAAAATCAGATAAGAGGCTGTAAACTTCTGGAAATATACATTGGTTTTATTCAATCTTAGTAATTTCAGGCCGACCGAATTGATCAGAAGCAAACAAATGAAACTCAAAATTATCGATTTAAATCCAGCAATAAATTGCTCATGTTGACAATTCAACCATTTTTGGATGTATAGACAATGATGTGCAGAAAAAAACTTACCACATAATAAACCAGCTGCGAAGTAAAAGTGGTGCTCCAAATGTCGTGCAGTCTCCATCAGGACATGACCCCTACCTTCTAAACTTTTTTGAAAAAGCAGGTTTTTTTCGTCGATGAGTTCTTTTAATACTAGGGTAAAGAACTCCCTTCGTGGGCCACCAATGTCTTGTGCTTTTTCCCCATAAAAGGTCACTTCCAACACTGTATGCATATCAGACACATCCAAAGATAGGACCTCCTCCATTGTCGTGTTTAACAGGTTATACCTAGATACAAATATCGGTGTGGTTTCCCTAGATACTGTCACCTCTACATCAGAAGCGGGCTCTAAATATTCAACCCGCATCAGCAGGCTTTGGAATACCCTTAATACCTCAATAGGATCTTTGATGTCCTCCATAGAGCTGTAAGTCAATGAAATACATACATTTAAAAGGGCCTTTGTCACCTTTTAAACAGCAAGGAAACTACTATCAGGGTTCTACTTTTTTGCCATATAGTTACATGTCGTTATTCTGTAAGATGTAGCTATTTAAAACATTTGACCAGCACATCTAACTAATATCAATAAGATTAGGAATAGGTGTTCACCATGACAAGAAGAACAAAATTTCATCAGCAAAAATAACCCCATAAGCATTAAGGTAAATAAAACAAAGTGCCCCAATTTCATTTTTAAAAGATGAAATTATAACTGATTTTATACTTTAGTTTTTATGTCGATAGTAATTAATTCCAGCCAAAACTTTTTTAAATAAATAGTTTATGTACAGTTAAAACAAGATATGTGTAATATGATCTCTGCAACCACCATGCACAGGCAGTGTAACTTGAGGTAGACAAAAATACAGCAAAAGTTGTCTCCCCTTTCATTCTATCATTAACAAAATATGGTACTACCCTCCTAGGGTCATAAATATATGTCCAACTTACACTTTCCGGACAGTATCTCTAACAGATTTGGAAATAAGTTCAGGGCCACAAGAAGCACCTTTGGAACTGAAGGAGAAAACAATAAAGGCACATTGTAAGCAAACACATGAAATTGTGAAGAAATCCAACAACATTGATGAAGAATTCAATTGTATTTATGTTTGTTTAGAGGACCAGAGGGAATCCATGAGATAATGTAGTGTACATTATCTTACATGGCATAGATCTACAAGCATGCTCCATCATACAGCTTGAGAATAGTGGTCACCCATGGTGTTAGCCACAACATTTGAGTTAGTGTCCAAAGTGCACTTTATGAAGTAATTTTCCTTGAAGGGGGTGTCCAAAGTTCAAATGTTACTATATCTCTCCCATTGTTAAAAATGCTGAGAACAGACCGTCCAAATCGGTCCAGTTTTCTCAACTACTTTGTGCACTTTGGTGGATGGGTAGCTGGCTTACCCCATGTGGACAGGTCACTGCAGACATTTTCGAAGTATCAAAAAAAAAGTCCGTACTGGTACACGTATATTGAAAAATCACAACAATACAGCAAATTAAAAGAGGAGATAACAAAAAATCACTTTAGGGTTCAGAAGAAGCGCACTAACTTTTCCTTTCCAACGATACCAAACACATATTTTTGCGATTTTTTTACTCCTAACAGTGAAGTTAATAAAATTCCACAATAAGAAAAACAAATTGGTCAACTTTCAAAATCTCCCATTTAAGCCTAGGTTAAATTCATCCTCTTCAAGGCCTTCGTAATTCACCAATATGGCACGCAGACCATTTTTTTGCTAGTCACATTTTCCTCAAAGCTTCTTTTGTAATTCAATATAAGTTTCGTGAAACTGAAAGCAATTTGCTGGACATAGAAATACTTTGAAGAGAGTGAAATTAACCTGGGTTTTAATGGGAGATTTTGAAAGTTGACCAATTTGTTTTGTGTGTGTAACATAATACGGTATTTTATAAACTGCATCATGTCCCATGAAAAAATCGCAAAATATGTGTTTGGTACCGTTGGAAAGGAAAAACAAGCGCGTGTTTTGAACCATACAGTATTTTTTTGTTTTCTTCTCCTTTAAGTAGTAATTTTTTTTCTGTGCGAGAGCCATAGTTTACATTGTACCAGACATCTGGCGTTTTTTTTTTATTCTACTTCGCTTGTTGTATGGATATTTGTGAAATTGTAACTTCAAATATTTCAAATGTTACCTCAAAGAAATCTTACCAAATTTTATCAGTTTAGTTTCCAAACCAGATGCCTCACTCAATTTGTTGGGACTACGCAATTTGCTAAAATAAAACTATCCTAAAGCTCGGAACATACTACTTTATCGTTTTAAAACTGCTACAATTTTTGGAGATAGATGATAAAATATAGTAGGGGGTTATTATGGGTTTAATTTGAGTTTGTAATTTGTAAGGTTAACAAAAATTGTTCAACTGCAGTTGACAAAAAAAAACCAATTAATGGCTATTAACACTATTGTGCAATTAGTTTTTTGGGAATAAATGTATATAACAAGGTTTTTAGGCTACGATAAGATAGCATTTAGAATAAACGTGCTTCCCGCTTTTTTATATATTTTTTTAGTTTCGTTTACTTTTTGTGTCGGGTTAGCTAAGTTACCTGGTGGTTGGGATATCCTCTACATTACTGTATCGGAATACAACTTCTTGGCTGGGGCTGGTAACTACTTCTACTTGAGTTAATACAGTGGGCAGTTCAACTTCACTCTCATCATCTGAGCTAACTTCCACGATATCACAGCTGGATCGTACAGTTGTACAAAGTAAGTAGCACTTTGGTGTGCCAGGAATTTTCTTCTGATTTATATAATCTCCAACCGTGAAAACGTCTTTCATTGTGCTTTTAAGATTTTGGTTACGGGCATTGACCACCTCCACTTCGAAATCATTCACTGAACCAATGACGGGATTTATCCCGTCCGTAAAAAATGCTTCCCTTACAATATTTAACAGACCGTCATAATGGTCATCTACACCCACTTGTATAGATATTTGGTTTTTATCACCGAGTGGACTTTTAACCAACATCCCAACGCGGTCTCCCTCTGCGTTTTTCTGGTCTCGGTCTTCGGAAAGCCTTAAGCCAAATGAAATCGCACGAAACATCTTCTTAGGGCGACCAATTATACGCTGTGGCAAAACGCTATGGTTGTTTTCTTTCTTGTCTCTTCTAGATTTTTTTAGAATTTGCAGTAATTCATCCCTTCTTTCTTGCATTTTTTAGCATGATTTTCTGTATCTGTGGTTCTGGGTGAACAGAAGTCACGGAGAGTTATAATATACCCCATAGCAGTCAGTCCAAAGTTCTTCAGCTGTTCATCCGATAGTAGTTGAACTACATGGCCATCTACCTATAATAAAGAGCCACTTGTTTCAATGGAAACATTCGTAAACAAAAGATATTTGACGAATACTATTAACCTTGTTTTAGCTCATGTAATGTAGTGACGTATAGCAATGTTTCTATCCAATATTTCTCTACCCAAACTGGGGTTGGGAGGGGGTGGGGGGGGGGGGCTGTCGGCCCTCTGAGTATTTTCTGATTTGATTTGTTTCAGGGCTCACATACCGTCCAAGTTAAGTAACCAAGTGCCAAAGGCGGACTGGATATATCAACTTAATTTAGAAAATATAAATCTGTTTCTTTAAACTGTTTTGCTACGTACTTTATTAGACACAGAAGGTTATACATTTCTCTCCATAGTTATTTTAGTCCAGATAAAAGAAAAGAAAATTTCGGGCGCAGAACACACAAAATTCAATCTTACATTTACCGCTCTGCTATGGTTACGAAAGTTAATATGGAGTGCAAGTCTCGTAGGAATTCCACAAATTCACTGCATTGCGCATATGACTGAGCGTTTTTCGCTCTTATATAACGTTTACATCCAATGAACTAAACACATGTAGTTCATTGTTAACATCTGATATTATGGAACAAAACACGTCAAATGAAATTGCAGCGTCACCAAAAACGTCCTTAATGGCGTCATCTGTCATCGGATATCACGAAATCTTGTAGTAATTCATACTAGACTTGCGCTCCCTATAAGCTAAGTGACGTTAATATGACGACCTCAGCTGTGTGCCTACCCTCATATTTTGTTCATAAATCTTTTAAAGTTAATTTGAGGTAAGACCCGCGTGAACATATCTAGACGCAGCGAAAGACAAAGTAAAGACTATATATAAGGTAAGCCCAAACATGATGCACTTGTATTAAGTAAGCCCCTACATGTGTATATTAATTAAATTCAATATCAATACTATTTGTGGCCTGTGTGGACCATAAAGTGTTCGGAGAGTAAACAAAATCTAAATGGTTGAGACAAACGTACATTCATTATAGGCCAAAGTTATTCTTAACACTTTCTCAAAGCACATTCTCAGACTATAGTATTACTCAAAAATTCCAAGTTCTACTTCTAGAGAATCAATCGACATCAAAATAAATAAGTAGATATCAAAATATTACTTTTTGCCTTCGGAAATTTTCTATTACATCCTCTCCAAGCATTCGGGAAAATAGAAAGTCACACACCTAGAGAAAAAAAAACATGCATATGATATAGGTACAGGCATTAGGCCTATAAACACGTCTAGGCTTTTGTGTTTAGGCTGTCCTTTAAAAAAAGTTTGTTTCGCGTAACCCGACCGTCTCTGTAAAGTTTGGGTAGGTAGGTAGGCTTTTTTTTAATATATATATTATCCAAATTTTTATACGGTGTGTAGATCTGATTATCCCAAGGAACTAAAGTCTTAATCCTAATGAAAAGGGTCACACATACATACAGACATACTGCTTCAGAACAAAATGTTCATGTTACTGCAGCAATTCTATTCATTTTGTATTCATTGCTTGAAAAAAAAATTGAGCAGAAGGTGGATAAAAACTTTTGAGTAGGCATGTTTTTGGTAGGGGCGGACGGGTTACGATAAACAAACAACTTTTAAAGGACAGTTTGCATACATTTGTAGTTGAGTGTTCTTGTTTCATCACATCTAACCAGACCTGCCAAGATTTCCAGCGAGATATCTCTTGTGAAACGTAGATTAATTTCTGACAGTGATAGGAGTTTCAAGCACTGCAAAAGGGGGGATTACTTCTCGTTACGTATCAAAACAGAATCCTTACAAGACAAAAAAAGAATAACGATAAAAACTACGTTTTGTGAATCTGTGTTATTGGCCCAATAGTAGGCCTATAAGAGGCACTTATTACGAGTAATAAGACCGTTTTGATCACTGCTTTGGACATGGATTTTCCTTTTTGTCGTAATGATTATGTGCTAATGGAATTAACTCGTTAAAAATCGTGCCATTTGAGCAAAACTGGGGTGGGGAGGGGAAGGGGAAGGGGGCACATTTTTTGCCCATCCGATATATAGCAAGAGACATTCTTATCGGTTGATCACGGGTTGAAATAGTTGTGAAATGCAACTCTAAAACAACTTTTCCAACTCTTTAATGAAACATTTCAAATAATTGATATAGTTTAAAAATCATCACCCTTTTAGATCATAGGCAAAGGATAACACTTAATGTTATATTAAATCATAATTGTGTTCCTTGTGTGCTAACTTAAAATTCAGCGATTTGTTTTCCCTTCCAACATTAGGAATTTAGCGGGAAATGAAGATTTAAATGGGCTGTTTTTACCCCAGCTTCAGATCTTTACTTGCTTATCTCCCTTAGTTTTATTCTCGTTATTTTGGGATTACACTTTCTTGAAAATATGGTAGAAATTCCTCTACCGATTTTGGATGACGCCCGAAACGGGAATCGAACCTAGGTCCCAGAGTATGGCACCTATCGCCAGCACTAAATGCCGGCTGCCTTATCCATTCAGCCAACCGGCCTGGATAATGGATAAGGCAGCCGGCATTTAGTGCTGGCGATAGGTGCCATACTCTGGGACCTGGGTTCGATTCCCATTTCGGGCGTCACCCAAAAATCGGTAAAGGAATTTCTACCATATTTTCAAGAAAGTGTGATCCCAAAATAACGAGATCACTGTTATACCCACTTTCTAAAAGACACTAATTAATTAAATCCCTTAGTTTTTATGAGTTTATGACGTCAAAGAATGACGTTTATGAAGTCACTATACACCTGTCATATATGGCAATACTTGTGATTACATCGCTTCAGCCATTTCATATGTCTAAGTCACGAATTCAATATCGTAATGCGAGCGGCGTTTAGTAGCTATGTGCGATCAGGTGATGCCGCACTCTGATGTAGACCCTACCTGTCCCTGAAGGACCCTGCAATTTGCGCGTTGTGATTGATTGATTGGTGTTTAACGCCGCACTCAAGATTATTTCACTTATATGGCGGCATTGCCAGTTTTATTGTGGGAGGAAACCGGGCTCTATGCCCGGAGGAAATCCACGACCTTCCGTTGGTAGGCTAACTGGCATCCATCCCACATAGGTCGTTCAAGTGAAAACCCAGTCAGAAAATTTTCCATTTTTTTTTTGGACTGAGTGGGATTCGAACCAGTGACCCATTGGTGGAAGGCTGTTCGGATTGAGCGTCCAACGCTCTACCTATACTGAGCCACGGAGGCCCCCTTGCGCGTTGTGAGTCGATAAACTAAAAAATTAACCATAAGCCTGTTTCGGTGATATTTTGTCAATAACTATGGGATTTTATTATAATAAAAACAATCTAACTCAGCCTACCGTTGAGGCTATACGACGAATGTAGTAGCAAGATAATCAGAATATGTATATGCCTAGATTCTTCTGTTCTTTCACGTTCTTTCTCCAGATTTGTCTGAGTAAAATAGTTAAACATTTCTTATTTGCGGCGCCTTTAAAATACAAACCTGATTTTGTATTATTTGATTTGATTTGATTTGATTTTTTATTCACCAGTGATTTATAGACATAATACATATTTATACATAAAGACATAAAATATAGTATATAAATATAAGTATATAACAGAATGATATCTGGCGGGAATAAAGCCCCATGAGGCTTGTTCTATCCCAGAGAATAAATAGAAGGTACAAATAAGTTTATAGATGAACAGAGGTGAGATAATATTGTGAAAGGATAACTTTATTTTCGCTCAGCAGAATTTAGAGAATCTGCACGTCGATTGGAGAGTGGTATCGGCGCCAGGTATAGCAAGTGCTGTTTTTCAAGATTTTTGCGTACGACGTAACTTTGCGTCTTTGTACCTATCGGAGGTCTGGGGTTTCCTACGGACAGAAATCCGATTTCCCTCCCCACTAAACCTGGCGACCCCACTATTTTGCATGACATACCTATGGCCTAATCTTGAAATGGGCGGAAAACATCAATCGAGTCAAGTAAATTCCCCCCCCCCCCCCAAAAAAAAAAAAGTAAAAAAGAAGAAATCAAACAAAACATACAATTTGAACAACATCGGGCATGTGATCGACTGATATTTTACGCCGCGCTCAAAATTATATTTCACTGATATCGTGGAGTACCCCTGACAGCTCTTACACGTGCAGCGATCGAGGGAAAAATCCACTTTTTTTTTCATCGGAGAGGGGTCCGATCCCGCGCCGCATTGATGTAAAGCCTGTGTCAGACTTTGGGACTATCACTATATAAAGGAAAATAAGAAAACCTGTCTTGTACAAAGTAAATTCGGACAATAATTAATGATCTTGATAATAAAAAATAAAAAATTGTCCCCAAACATTAGGCCTATCTATTTTTCTTGAACAATAACTGTGTTTTAGGCCTACACTATAGGACTCTAATTTAGCGTTCGTCTCTGTAAGAAATTTAAAAGATCCTTGAAATGAATTAATATAGGCTATCTGTGTGAAAGGCCTACATGTACTTTTAATATGAGTTAGTTTTGTTTTATTTATTTTGTCTACCATTTATAGTTTGTTTATTTGCTACTGCCATGGCAATTACAGTAAGTTATAACTTCTATTAGCTTTATATACGTATATATTAATTCGTTTCACTTTACAGCTGATGTACAGCTTATTTGAGACGGATTTATAAATATACAGCTGAATATTTATGTCTAAATCGATCTTCGGTATATCTTTGTCTTCTAACTCATCACTCAAGTCCCTTTAAAAAGCCACACAAAAGTATAATATCGCACATGATATGTGCAGCGAGCTGAAGTCGTATAGAGAAGCCTGTTCTTCTTTGACGTCACAGGCAAGTAAATAAGGGGAGGTAAGTCATGCGTTGTATTTTTATTTATTTCAAAGAAAAAATGTTTTAAAAAAACCAAACCAGACTTTTTACTTATCATAGGTGCCAATCCCTTTCTAAAACATTGTTTCTATAAATGAAATGCCTATTATGGTGATTTAAAGGAGATAATTTAAGGACATGCAATCTGCAGCACAATCTTCTGTGCCAAACGCTTGTGCTTATGAAGTTATGTACAGGCTTAATCAAAAAAAAAATCACAAGACACCAAAAAACTAACAAATCAAGTAAACTTTTTGTTTGCTCATGCAAAATATTTTATTTACTCTTCCCGTTATACCAATTGTCCTGTTCACTATGAGACCTTTCAATCGTACATCCGGCTCAAGACGGAAATTCTTGCTAAGGGTTGTCACAAACTTTCTGGGGAGATAATGCCATTGATTATTTTATTGTCTCTTTTGTGAAAGACCTGTACAGAACACCACTGCTCCAAATTATGATATTTTTTATGCTCACATTTAAATTACAATTTTGTTATTGTTTGTTAACTTTTGTCAACAGTAAAAGCCTATGTACAGAAATATTACCTGAGTTAGGCTATGTGAATCTCAATAATAATGTGTAATACTGACCCTGTCATGTTTTGTGAATATGTGTAAAATGTGTAATATTATCTCTGTCATATTTGGTAAATGTGTGTAATCTTTAATACTGCCTCCGCCATGGTTTGTGAATGGGTGTATAATAATGTATAATACTGTCATGTTTTCTCTTTTGTTGTGGACCTATACCATTGCATAAATATACATTATGTTAGCAGAGGGATAAATAACCTTACCTGTTTCTCTTCATCTTATTATATATTTCTTTTTCTCTCTGTTTCATTGTAAGTGAATGTTGCAATTATAATGTATTATCTATCATTACATGTCAATGTTTGTCTTTATGTTACTACTGTCTTTGTCGCCCGTATCCCTTGATCACGAGGGTCTGTAGGGCGTTTGTAAAATCGTGATCTTTGTGCCAAAATAAATGTTTAAAAAAAAAAAAAAAAAAAAAAAAAAAAATCTACTGCCTATAATTCATCTAGAGGTGGATGGATTGTCTATCGCGAAATAAATTACGACACAGTTACCGCTAAATTAGCGGCAAATCTATTCAACTGGAATAACCTATCAGTATACAAAACCACAACAACAGTTAACCATCAACAGCACCGTGGCATAGATCTAAACATCCCACTGTGATGCAAGTTGCAATCTGAAGACAAACAACACTATCAATAATAGGCCAACGGCGTACTTCAAATAAAACTAGCTTAAGCCTACCTCATTGACACTTCTCTCAACCATTTTTTTCGAGTATGTAGAAGGTGTCATTCTATGGAAGCCGAATACGGACATTTTATTCTCTAGCTTCGCGACCCCGCCAGACCCGCCAAAGCAATTGATTCGCGACTTTCTCTACCCCGCCAAACTCGCCAACCACGCCAACCACGCTAATCAACTTAGTAAAAAAATAGTATTTTTTTTTAACATTTCATTTGCGTCCTTCGCTACCTTGGCGAGGCTGGCGGGGGCGAGAAGGTCGCGATTCTATATCATTCGCGACTTTCTCGACCTTGGCGGGGTCGCCAAACACGCCAGGGTCGCGAAACACGCTAATAAAGATAGTATTTTTTTTGCAATCCCGAATCGCGACCTTCTCGACCTTCGCGTGCTTGGCGGGGTCGAGAAGGGCGCGAAGGTCGCGAGGGTCGCGAAGGTCGCGAGGGTCGCGAGGGTCGCGAAGGTCGAGAAGGTCGCGAAGGTCGAGAAGGTCGCGATTCGAAGCTATACATCAAGTCCACTCAACAATTCACTAGTTGGCGACCTTCGCGTGGTTGGCGACCTTCGCGACCCTCGCGACCTTCGCGACCTTCGCGACCCTCGCGACCTTCGCGACCTTCGCGCCCTTCTCGACCCCGCCAAGCACGCGAAGGTCGAGAAGGTCGCGATTCGGGATTGTAAAAAAACTACTATCTTTTTATTAGCGTGTTTCGCGACTCTGGCGAGTTTCGCGACCCCGCCAAGGTCGAGAAAGTCGCGAATGATATAGAATCGCGACCTTCTCGCCCCCGCCAGCCTCGCAAAGGTAGCGAAGGGCGAGAATGAAATATTTAAAAAAAATACTATTTTTTTTATAAAGTTGATTAGCGTGGTTGGCGTGTTTGGTGAGTTTCGCGGGGTAGAGAAAGTCGCGAATCATTTGCTTTGGCGAGCCTGGCGGGGTCGCCAAGCACGCGAACTAAAATGTCCGTATTCGGCTTCCATAGTCATTCAGTTTTGTAATACTAAGTCACATGACTTTTCACCCAGGTGATAATACTTTTCACCTGGGTGAAAACGTTATCACCTGGGTGAAAACGTTTTCACCCAGGTGATAATGTTTTCACCCAGGTGATAATACTTTTCACCCAGGTGATAATGCTTTTCACCCAGGTGATAACGTTTTCCCCCAGGTGATAATGTTTTCACCCAGGTGATAATACTTTTCAACCAGGTGATAATGTTTTCACCCAGGTGATAATGTTTTCACCCAGGTGATAATGTTTTCACCCAGGTGATAATGTTTTCACCCAGGTGATAATACTTTTCACCCTGGTGATAATGTTTTCACCCAGGTGATAATACTTTTCACCCAGGTGATAATGTTTTCACCCAGGTGATAATGTTTTCACCCAGGTGATAATACTTTTCACCCATGTGATAATACTTTTCACCCAGGTGATAATGTTTTTACCCAGGTGATAATGTTTTCACCCAGGTGATAATACTTTTCACCCAGATGATAATGTTTTCACCCAGGTGATAATGTTTTCACCCAGGTGAAAACTAAGAAAAATTTGAAAATGAAATGTCACATGTAAGCCACCGTAGGTTTCACCCCGGATCAGCTTCAAGTCAACTGAAACTCCATCCTCAGTTCTCAAATAGGCCTACTAGAAGATGGAATCACTGTAAACTTCCGCCTGGTGAAAATATTAAAAATGGATTACTTAATTTCGAATTAAGGAAAAAATTGATCACCAGGGTCGGGCTTTTTTACCTTTTTTTACAGAAGCAGCTTTAAAGCTAGGAATCGTAAGGAAAAGAAAGTGTAGTATAGATTTGGGGGGAGGGGGGAGCACTCGCGCAGACATTTCATTATTAATTTTTGAAACCTTATATTTGCTCAAATTGAAAGTTTTTGGTTAACCTGTTTTGCTTGAATGACATTTTTACTCAGTGATAAACTGATCAATTAGTTTCTGATAATTTCCAACAGTGTCAATACTCCACCAATTGGAAGTCATTAACATCAATTAACATACTTTTTAATGCCCCCGTCCCAAATGACCCATGATCTAAATTTGTCTGTGCCCAAAGACTATTTGAATTTAGATGTACACAGTACAGTGTACATGTACTTGTACTGTTGTAGAGTACACTGTACCTATATTTTACACATAAATACCAATGAGAAATAAATAAGGAATATAATATTTATATTATTATTAATAATTTCATCATTTGTAAATTGTAGAACATAATTAAGATATATAACTAGAAGTATAACACAGCACAGTCATAAATCTATGGTGGCTGATTTGTGCCATTTCGCGTTCTCGCTTTTTCGCTTGGAGAATTAAGAAGCGAAAACACGAGAATACAAGATTTAACTAAAATCTCGCCGCGAGAATGCGAAAACGCGACAATGAAATATAATCTCGCCGCGAGAATGCGAAAACACGACAAAAAATATAATCTCGCCGCGAGAATGCGAAAACTCGAGAATTAACCAAAAGTGCTTTATTTGTGCCATTTCGCGTTCTCGCATTCTCGCAGCGAAAACTCGACATAAATTTAAATTCTCGCCGCGAGAATGCGAGAATGAGAAAACAAGAAATAAGGAAATAGCGCTCTTTTTGTGCCACTGCTTTATTTGTGCCACTATAATCTCGCCGCGAGAACGCGAAAACAAGAAAACGAAAGTAACTTGCAAGCGGCTTGCACGCTTGCGCGAACACTTTCTCCACTTCCGCCTGAATGGACTGCTTTCATTTTCATGAACGCCAATGGAATAAGCTACGGTAAGTTTTGATTTAACAGAATAGCAGGATAGTCACCTCGGGCTAACTGCTACTGCTAGCTATTCGGTGTTTACAAACGAAGGCCTAGCATAGCCGGACAGTCGTGAGCCACTGTTTAATAAGTTTTAAAATTAGGCAAACGGTTTTCAAATTTCAATATCATAATTCAAAACACCCCATAATTCATAAAATGATATGATCACAAACCAAATCAATTTTTTTCTGCTAAAGCAGTAAAGGGACCAGTCAATATTTCTTCAATTTTTAAGTGAGAATTGGTCATACTTTTCCACTGAAACGCTACATTTACTGCTAGAAAAGTTTAGTTCAATTTACCGAACTTATGGTGATATTACATATACCAACGTTCAGTCTGTGAATTCTGAAATGCTGCTCGGAAAACTCCGACAAACTTGTGTCGGAAATTACAAGCCATGAAAATAATATTGTAACTGCTCTGTATGGACAATTCCTACCCCAGAGTTCTTTAGAACTCATAAAAGATTATTCTTTCCTCTTTTATTTATTTTTATTTATTTTATTTATTTGACATGCACCGTTTGACCCAGTTCGAACGTCGCGCAAAATGGCGGCAAAGTCTCCAAGAAATGACAGTTTGTTGTTGTTTAAGACCAGGTGTACGCCCTTTGGAATAGCTACATGTAATAAAAGCGGACAAGAATAATCTTTTATGAGTTTTAAAGAAGTCTGAGGTAGGAATCGTTCATACCGAGGAGTTACAATAATAGTTTCATGGCTTGCAATTTAAGCATCATTTCCACCTTGTATTTCTAATTCACAGACTGAACGTTGGTACATGTATATGTAATATCACCATAAGTTCGGTAAATTGAACTAAGAAAAGTTATGCTGGCCAACATCAACTAGTTACAGCTTTTAAATGAAATATGTCGAGGTTATTCGCATTACCTATTCGAGCTAAGTCTTAACTATCCTTAATCTCACTTACCTTTCAGTTATTACCTCCTGTTATACCTTTGAAACATTCCTCTTTTCACCGAACCCGTTGATTTCTTCGAATTCCGTTGTTAAACTGTTAAATCCCTCGATTCAAAAACCGGTGTAAAAAATTTGTCCCTCAGATTTCAAACTCTCATCGAACAACGACAACATATCACATGATTCGGGTTTTTCCGGTACTTTTCCAAGTAACGTGACCTTTTTTCGGAGGGCTTCCCAATGAATTGTATGCGTGGAATGGAAGTCACGTGGTATTTGATATGCATCGAATGCCGCCATTACTAGGAAATGATGCGACTTCTATAGAGGTCTGTTATAAATGCACGCGCGCTTCAACTATCAATGGCGGCACATTTTACTAAGTCAGATCAAACCAGCCAATGAGACGTGTCCATTCCCGCATATAGTTCATTGGGGCTTCCCCATCGAGATCTTAAAATAACTGGCCTTTGCACACGACACGAATCCTCGCATCCCGTGACTCCTTGCTTTTGAACAGCCTGTCGATCGAGCCAACGGATATAATGGTGGTCTAATGTGTGGCTCTACCTGACCGTCAAAGTAAGTAAACCAGGATAGAGACACATGTGTGCGGCTAAACATCAACAAGCTTTCATTTTCTGTCGAACTGAGTGAGGGCATGTAGGTAGAAAATGTTAACTTTTTTGAATTTGTGACAAACATCTGTTATTGTTTTGTTATTTGCCAAGAATAATTTATCAACCCGCAGCTGTGAAAAAAACTGAAAGATGGGAAAATGAAAAGTAATTGTAAATTGCGGTCATTTTGTGACACTCTTAGAGATGATCACGTGCAGCCTGTGGACTTGACTACATGGTTTGTACAAGAAATAAGCCAAACACTATAGGATTTTTTTTAATTCTTTTTCTAGATCAAGCTATTGAAAGGCAGATTGTTATTTTTAACATGAAAATGAATAAAGTGTCTCACGACTGTCCATGTCAGTCTCATGACTGTCAGCTGATGCTAATCACTAATCAGCGTATAAAGTAATAACTAGCTTCGACAACCTTTGTTTTACTACTGGCAAGTCCAAATGGACCCCTATTCCGTATTCAGAGAAAATCCCTAGTACTAGTTCGTGGAGCTTTTAGTTGAAATGGGAGTTTTCGTGAAAATTTCTGGGTCACTTGGTGGTATAATAATTAATATATAGCCGGGGCTACGGTACATATAGTTTTCAATATGTTGAGTGGATCAAAGTTATTCTGATACTGCCGCATGGCCTTCTTCGGTATTGAAGAAGCCTGTGCGGGCGTATCAGAATAACTTTAATCCCCTCAACATATTGCGGACTACATGTACCAAAGCTTAATTTTCTAGACTAGACATTAACCACATAGGGGGCCTACAAGGCTACGTGTAAATACTTGTGAAATTGTACAACATTTACAAAATGTAAAATGAACTGAAAACTCAAAGCAATGTTGTTATATCACTTATAAATCATTCACCCTATACGTTTGAAAGTGGTTTAATTTCTTACTAGATCCAAAAGTATACAGTTTGTATGCAAAAACATTATCAGTTTGTCACCCCTAACAATTGGCTGACCCTAAGTTTGACAGGTGGTTACAGTGTTACTATAATGATGCAACTGTTCTACATGAATTTCAGAATATTGGTGAATACAAGTCATACCTCTAATTATAAAATCTTGTTGATGCTTTTGCATATCTAATTACAGCTATGTCGAGGTGCCCAAAAATCTTGCATGACTTCTTCAGCTCCTAGACTTCCAGATGGCAGAATTCAACAGTATCTTTTGTATATATATATATATACATTTCAAGTGTAGGCCCTATTGAAATACTAACTTAAGTTTGTTGCAACAAAAGGCCTGGTGTGCTAGATTAACAACTATAATTTGAATAGGGGTCGGGGGAGATGCCTATATTCGAATGTTCAGTTTTTGTTACATTTGTCGCCTTTGGAAAATGATTAAGCATATCTCCTTTCAGTAAGCTGTCTGAAAGCAAGATTGTTTTATCTGAAAGCCTATTTTAAGAATGTGGCATTATCCATCAAATGTCTTATCCTACAATTTATAGATATAATATTTGAAAACTGAGGTTTCTTAATTTGCGTGAAGGGAAATTTGTTGAAGAGTTAAGTGCCTGACGTTAATCATATTAGCCTTAACAATTGAATAGGAAATGAGATTATCAAAAGTTATTTTGATAAAGGCTTTACCAACAGAGAAATATTAGATGCTCTGCAGCTGAGACATGAATGCCAGCTCAGGTAAACACTTTTATACATACGCTTATATGTACTTGATGTATATGAGTAAAGCATAAAATTGAAATAAACTGTTTTTCAAATGATATCAATTAAGGATTTCAATCAGATCTGATTAAAATCACTTATAAAAATTGAGCTGAAATGTGATGATCTCACTGAAATATGTGTGCTTCCCTGAAAATTTGAATACTGTACTCCTTTTTTCAATGATATTGATAGGTTAATGGTGTGCCCCATTTCTTTGGCATCATGATGTCAACTCAATTTTTAAATGCAATCTTAAATTGTTTAAAAAACTCTTGTTGACAAATCGATTTCTTAAAAGGTAACAGAAGTGTAACGTGGTAAACATTTAATTAGCCTACTAATGTTTTTGTATTTGACTTAAATGTCCTCTTTGTTTCTTGTTGATAAACTTTTATAATAGCTATATTTCTGTGTCATCACTTCATTAGACAGAGTATGTTAAGTATTCTCAAATGAGTCGTAGAAATTAATGTTTGCAGGGTATTAAAGTTCACAAGAGAAATTTCTCACTTAGAAGCACTTATCCTGTCAATTACTTTTTATTTGCATTCTTACTAGATTTTTTTCTTTTATTAGCTCAACACATATTTCCATTTTTCAAAAAGCACCCACTAATAACTTACATGCATAAAATTATCCTCTGATTAGTTTTTAATGATGCCCTTGATTTATTTACTTGTTAGAGACTAATTTTATTTAAATCAAGGCATGCATGTCTATCATCTATTCTAGGTGTTATATTTGCACCCATAATAAAATAGTAACAATATTTTGTTTGTATGTCCAGCAATAGACAACTGAACAGAATATTGTCACAGGTATGTATTTATTTTTGAAGAATTTATTTATTTTGGGTCTGTTGTCATATATAAGCTGTGTGGAATATAGGACACCTCTATATGTAGATTAATTTAGGATAGAAAGCTGCAGGTGGCATTTTCTGGACAAATTTACAAAAGAAGAGTAATTTAGGAAAAAAAATGCAGTGCTTTTGTTTATGTTTCAAATTCTATGATGCCCAGCAAAATAGTCTCAGCACTGGTGGGCTCTACAGCACTAGGATTTTTTAGCTGTTTTCTCTGCTTAATTTCATTGATAAAGTGTGAATTAAGGGCCTTATGTCTGTCTCTACAATTTTAAGTGATAACACGAGCAAGAAAAGTGTCCCATGCTGTTATTGCAGCCTTTTAGGCTATATGCGAGTCCAGTAACAAATACTCAATATTGAGGTAACGAATGTTATCATGGCACTGATCATCCGAAAACCTTATCCTTGTGTGATAGACAAAAAATGAATTGCTTTTTATTTTCATGAAGAGCAATGTGCCCTTTTATATAACACTTAAGATACCTTGAGCATTGAATAAAGAAAAAATAAACCATTGTCAAACAATCAAAACATTAAATATGTACTGTTCAGGAAAGCTGTAAAGTCAGTAGTCTCATATCAAACTGGTACATGTAGTTGTACTTCTCAGAAGTAAGATATTCCCCAATTAATAAATTTCTTGTGTCAATTATTATTTGCGCCAACTGTTAACTTGCACTGTTTTACCCCGAGAAACAAAGTTACATGTAATTGATTAGGATTAGTTTGAACACATAAACAAGACAAGGTACAATGTATGTTAATTTAGCATTTTAATTATTCCCAAGTATCATTCGGTGTAGGTCTAGTCCGCCATTTACCATGGATAAATCCTATATGTTTTTGTTTTTGCTTTTCAGTGTAATCTTCACAGACATGGAGGCTTGCAGCGTTACGGTGTCGACAGAGTAACAGCTGCTATACAGGTGCCCAATTATATACTTTTTTTGAAATTTTATGTGTGTTATGAAACACTCCCCAATAACTGTTTACATTAGCAAAAAATACATGTTTCTGTATTTGTAATAGTTCTAACTATTACAAGTGCAGAAACAATCACATATAGCTGTGGTCTTCTTGGATTTATTGAGTAACAACAAGTGAATACCAGGAGGTGGAGGCTCAGAGTAATAAATGTCAATCACAAGTTATTATGGCTATTATGATCTAACTGGCTTCCATAGCTATTATCACTTGTCATATGATACAGTAGACAATCATTCGTTTAAAAAAGAAAGTTTCATTTGTCAATGAATTTAAGGTTAAACATGTTGCGTATGTCACAAATATGACTAATCCATCCATTACCATTTTAACTTTTTAACTTTTCCTGTGTCTAAAGGTGAAATTGATTGGTGTGGCTTACTTCCGTTACCAAAGTCGACTTGGCCTCATGAATCTTTTGATATGCCTTTTTATTCTCATTTCGTCCAATGCACTGCAGAATGTTTTGTGGTGATGTCATAATACTACACTGTATCAGGATATAACGTTGGCAAAAGATCAAAGAAAATTTGACGCAACATGTGACAATACTCAGAAAGAAGTTATGAACTTTTCATAATCCTCTAAAACCTAATTATGAACACTGTCAAATATTATCCATTTAGTTAGAAAAATGTAGAAGCTATAAAAAGGTAAAGATTCATGTTCCAAACCATTAACTATATAGACTGTTTTTTTTATGAATAAGTTCCCCCTAAATGCACCATACATCTTTTCTTTTTGTTAACTTGTAGCCAACAGTTTTTAGACTACATGTAAGTTGATACAATGTGGTCGGATTCTTCGTAATATATGGGATAATATTAGGTGATCGTTTAACAAGAAATCATAAACATGTGTGGAAATGACAACAAACAAAATAGCAACAAAAATACTGCTAGTGTCTAGATAAATGCATGATTCAGGGACATTTTTAATCCTTATTTTGAAGTTGTTATATTTTTCCAAAGCCTTGCGATATTTATTGGAAATTCTCATCACAAGCCCCAATCAAGTGTAACGTAAGTTATAACACATGTAATATTTCTCATCCTGTGCAGATAGCTGGATGGAAGTGGGAGGTGCTTAGGTTATAGAAGCATGACAGCCAGATTGAGGTCTGTTCATGGAATAACTGTACCAAGGTAAAAAAAAAAAAGGAAAATGATGATTCAGTTGTTGAAAGATACCAACAGATTTCTTTGTGATATCATTTGTACTATCCTCTGGAACCCATGGGCGAGTTTAGGATTAATTATTCGAGGGAGTGACAACATAATTTCAAGCTGAATTTTGATTGGTTGTGACGTCTCACAACTTGCAAAATATAAAAATAAGCCTTTCACAGATCTTTGACGCAAACCGAAAATATGAAATTAATGAACAACCCTTTCAATTTCAGTATTGTGTGATAAGTAATTCATAGCATATCATATGTCAAATATATTTGAATATAAATCCATCTTAAGGTCAAACCCCTCCCCAAGTGAAGCGCTTCAGTTATTTTATATTTTAGAAAAAGATGATGTCCTGTTCAGTTGTATGTTGCAGAATAAATGCTTAGTGGCAGAAGTAAGGACTATTTGATTGACTGATTGATTGATTGATTGATTGGTGTTTTACGCCGTGCTCAATATTATTTCACTTATATGGCGGCGTTGCCAGTTTTATTGTGGGAGGAAACCAGGCTCTATGCCCGGAGGAAACCCACGACCTTCCGTTGGTAACTGGCAACCATCCCACATAGAGGACTATTTGAGGCCAAAAGACGTAAGGAAAATAATCATAGTTTGATTGATGAGTTTTTTTACACCACTTTAAAACTATTTCTCTTATATGGTGACGAATTGAGATTTAATCAAACTGAGCTCTTGAACACCCAAACAGAACAGAAATTCTTGCATTAGGCCTACATAGTTTGTTCCTGCTGTTTGATGCTACATACATCATCTTTTGTTTCTTGAGCTGCTCCGTGGTCTTAATAATTGTTTTCAGAGATTGCGTGTGACAGCTGTTGAGAGAAATGGACCAGGATGGTGTGGATGCGCGAACGACCAGACGACTTTCGCGAAGACAATACCACAACAAAGGGCCAAATTATCTGATCCATGTGGATGGCTATGACAAATTGAAGCGATGGGGTTTTGCTGTCCATGGTGCAATTTGTGGGTAAGAGTTCACATACCTAGTGAATCATACATCTGTACACTATACAGCAATATTTTGAAGGTCGTTTGCAATTTTATTGTGAAAGGATTGATTTTTTTCCTTTACCACTTGTGCTTTCCTTTCATACATGTAATACCCATGGAAACATGGACAATATCTTAGTTTACAAATATACATGTAGGTCTACTGTGCATTTATTTTTTTGTTACTTACATTCTGATTGGGGTCGTATAAAAGGGATTTCTGTGATACGTCTGTCAACGTATTGTTGTTACTATGTTGGGAAAAAAAACAATCTGATCTTAATCAAACTTGACACACATCATCCCATATGATCTGGTTGTGCACCTCCCCTTTTCGTCTCATTTGCATATTAAGTATGCCAATGACTAGCCCGGATTATCGGTCTTACGGCGACTGGTATTATATGGCTGCTAATGTGTCTTGTCGCCTTAGCCCGAATCACTAGGGGGTAAAATAATATCAATATAAGTGTGGAGAAATATAGGCCTATACATGTAGTATTTAATACTCCACGAATATTTAATATTCGGCCTAGTTCATTGGTGACGACAGAAGATTTACGACAAAAGATTTCCGAAGATATATGAGTTACGTATTTCTAAGACCAGTTTTTAGGTCGGTTAAATGTTTTACTATGGCGGTTACGTCAGGTTGAAATCCAGTGGACTTAGAAGCAAATATTGACTGCATAAAGGAAAGCTTACCAAATTACAGCCGCGTAAAGTTGACAAACTCCTTCTTCTAGGTCTATACTATCGGAATGTAGAGTTAAATACTTTATTCTTTGCTTATTTGTTGTGAAATTTGCTCCGCCGATTTTTTCGGCGGGTCTCTTTCAAAAATATAACTTTTTTACTATGGAAGTGATCTGGGCTATGACAAACACGGAGAGAATTTGGCAGAGCCCAGATTTTTCGGCTAGCCAATGACTATTTCAACAAAAATACTGATCCTGTCTAACACCATCTCCATCAAATTTGTAGTTCTGCTTCTACCATTTTCAACTCATTTGCATTATAAGTATGATCACCAGCACATTTTACAGGGCCTTGCACCCAGTGATAATTTTCTTTCATGTTTTTGTGTTGTAGGTTTTCAAGGCGTGTGCTATGGCTGAGAGTGGCTTTCTCAAACAACAACCCAAAAATTGTAGCTTCTTATTTTATAAACTATGTATCAGAGATTAAAGGTATGCGTACTATTAAAATTGAATACTACTAGATGTTTTAGATATGGAGTTGCCACTGGTAAAAGCTTAAATAGTTTACCATACATTACATGTAGGTACAGGTACAGCTTGTGACTCAGTCCCAGAAGATATGTTATGCCAGTTCGGTTTCATTTCATGTGAAAGCCTGTTCTCACACTACATCCCCGATATTTCCACTCCCAAGCAGTGTGTTATTTTTTGCATAATCAACATGTAAAATCATCAGCCATTATAACGTTAAGATCAAGAGTCCAGCAGCAACCCTATATTGACGGGCCAGGGCCCTGTTTTACAAAGGTGGCGTAAGTTACGTCTGACGTAAATCAGTGTTAAAACTATAGTAACTTACACCCTAGACGCAACCAGTCCATGTTGTAGGCCTATGCGCAAATTTACGCCAGCTTTGTAAAACAGGGCCCTGGGATGCTGTTGTTGATGTCATTTCTGACGTCACAATGCCTTATCAAGTCTTTCTTCACACAGCCATTCTCCAAAATAGAGCGAAGTCACCAAATATTTTTTTTAGTAGAACCGTGTTTTTAAAAGGGGCATTAGCTGCCGAAATGTTGTTATGTTGACGTTAAAACACATTGTTGAAATTATTGGCTATTTCTCTGAAGAGACGTATAATTCAGAAGCTTCTTAGTGTTTCCAGTCTCGAAAATGTTCGATAAAGTATTGTTTTGAACTAACTTTGACTTAGAATGAATGAATGGTTGTCCCGGTTATTTAAATTTTGTTTACTTTTCGAACACTATTCCGGTTCGTGTAGGCCACATACTGTATGGATTTTTCTCATTCCAACGCCAATCATTTAGTATTTCGATGGCCTTTAAATTCTCTTACTGTCATGACGATCAGAAATTATGAAAAAAAATTGAATTTTGGCAGCTCATGCTACTTTAATAAAACGCTGTATTTTTTTTGTAGTGTGAGAAAAAGATTATCCAACTTGAGCCAGTATGTTGCTAGTGAGCGAGTGATATTCATCGTAACACACTGGCTCTCGTTAGATAATCTCTGTTTAACAACTAACCAATTCTTATCGTTTCGTAGATTGAACAGCTTTACAAAAATAACTCACAGACAACTGTTTCCTGTTTAAAGCTGTCCCAAGATGTATACGAATGGATGAAGGTACGGAAAACAGGCAAATTACCAATATCCAACGATCCTTTAGATCTGTGCATACAGATGAGATGTCAGGTGACAGAAGCGTTCTTTTTGGATGTTCTCATTCAAACCAGGTAAGGTTACGAAACTATCGATTCGGAACTGTGTATAGATGATACAACAGCTTGTGTCCTATAAAATCCTGTCTTAGTTGGCTTTTAATATTTTATTATTATCACCCCGGCATATAATGCGGTCAACTTGTCTGTCTGTCCGTAATCATTTCTTGTCATTGCATCTCCTCCCACAGTTTTTATCGGATTTTCTCGAAACTTAGTTGACATATTGGATATCATTCGAGGATGTGCACCTCCTATTTTGGGGTTGCTGGATTCATTAATTTTAGAGTTACTGCCCTTTTCTGACAGTATATGACGACATAGACAATTAGTGGTTGTCATCGCATCTCCTCCCACAGTTTTTATAAGATTTTTTTTAAATGGATGTGCTGGATATCATGGAAGGATGTGCACCTCTTATTTTGATGGCACTGGTCTAATTATTTTCAGAGTTACTCCCCTTTTCAATGGATGCTTGTAATCGCATCTCCTCCCACGGTTTTTATTTTTTCGAAACTTAGTTGACATGCTGGACATCAATTAAGAAAGGGCACCTCCTATTTTGGCTGCGTTGTTTCATTTTTTTCAGAGTTATTTCCCTTTTCCAACAGTATAGCATAGATACATGTATCTTATAATAGCTTAAAATAAATAATAAATCTTATGCGGGGCCGGGGGGGGGGGGGGGGGGGGGGGGGGGGTACGGCATCTTCTGATGACTCTTGTCTTGTTAGTTGATGATATTACCTTGATTTCAGCGCATTGAGAGGTGGTGGCGCTCTGGAAGGGAGCAGGGCGGTCAGTACTGGAGGACAGTGGGTTGCTGCAGATAACCGCATTACATAGGTAAAATCCCAGCCAGCAATGGCATCTCCTATAAACACTTACATGTTTACATGTAAATAAGTTTGTATGAAATGTCATTTATTTTTTCAGCCCACAGTATTTCTGCTTGTGTATTTTAACTTCAAAACATAATGCTTATGGAGCAAAATAACCTGAGCAAAAACTCTGGCCTTTACCAGGTTATTTGATAGTACGTAGTTCATCATGGCATTTTTCAATATTTTCTTTTGATTATCTGCTTTTAGAGAGCTATTGCAATTCTGCTTTATGGAAATCATTCAAAGAGACTTAGACAAGATCCGAGCAGATTGGAATCAACATCGTGTGCGTGACTCTAGACTGTCTGGATGTCCTGCAGGGAAACCAGATGTAATGTTTCAGCTACCTAAACTCTATGGTAAGAAAAACGTTATTCAGAATGTTCTGACTAGGTATATGGGATTTCTGCCTACTGTGTGTTAATACGTATAAACTTTTTTTTACTTATAATAGTATTTCCAAGTAACATGTTTCTGGGCCTTGCAAAATAGATATTATTGCATCTTTGTACAGAATGATAAATTGATGTAGTTTCAGTTTTATTAAAGAAAGAACTTTCTTTGTATCATTTTCAGGAACAGTTAATTACGCAATTCCTGTTGAGGAAGGGGACATTCAAGCCATGGCAGCTGAATGTGAAGAGCCGCCACCAAGAGGAAGTGATCAAGAAATAGAAAGACTTTGTCTGCAGCTCATGGATATCAATGGCCTTGAAATGCCACAAAATAATAGTAATGCTCTTCAGCATTTTCAGTGGTTACTAGCCAACCTGCAAATGTGAATTTTTTTTAAATTTTATATTCTCTTTAGTCTATATCTTCATTCCCTTCCGCTCCATATCTTGAAGAGTTTTGATCCAATCTTTACAATTCTTTCACAGCATATACCTGTTGTGCAGATCGTTGTTGTTGGCCATTTATGAATAATCGGTTACATAATATGTCCATATCTTCTTTAGTTTTTACCTGATCTTGAAATTTTTTTCAGTGTAAATATAACAGTTATGGGTGGATGGTTTGTCTGGAACCATTTAAGACGTCCCTGGTTTCATAATACAGCATCCATATTAGATTATGTTATATTCTCTTTTAATCTGTCTTGGTTGCTTGCACTCCATAAGTAGAGGAGTTTTGATCTTTACAATTCTTTCACAGCATTTACATTGTACCTTATGGATACATGGTGTGTTGTCAACCATTTATGACAGTTTTTGTTGCATGATTACATAATAAGATATCTATATTAGATTATGTAATATAATCTTTTTGTCCATATCACCCTCGGGCTGGGGGAGGTGTGGTTTTTGCCGTAGCCATTTTCGCCTACCCAGCATGGAGGAAAATTAAGTATGCCAAATACATAAGCCTTCCTGATGTTCATATGGTCTGTGGATGTTTTATGTTAAAATTGAGGTGGGATGGGGGTAAGATCTTTTGGTCGGTTGGTACTTTTGTCGCCATGTAACCTTAGCTGTTGAGTGCGACGTTAAACCCTAATCAATCAATCAATTTAGTCCATATCTAATTTAGTTTTCACCTGATCCTGACAATTTTAGAGTATATATACCTATGGGGTAGATGGTGTGTCGGAAACAATTTAGGATATCGTTGGTTACATGATACTGCATCCGTGATACGTGTATGTTCATCGAATAGAGAAATGAAAATCTTTCATATGAACATAGGATTTTAATTGCTGAAATTCAAACAAATATTTTCTATAATGTAGAGTAATCAGTCATAGCGGAGGGCATATGTTGTTCAGATGCAAGACCATTCAAATGCATATTTACAATGTATATACCACAAGTATTGTGATAACATATTGGAGAGAATTGTCAAATCAAAGTGTTCAATAAAAATCCACAGCTGAAAATACTGATCACCTTCTGGTCTTTTGACTGCTCACTTGGTAGAGCAATTTATACTCGATTCCACAAGCCTATCACCAATGTGGATTTTTTAACTTGCAAAATACATTAAACTAATAAAAGAGAACAAGAAAGTTACAAGCTGCTCTCTCGCAGTTCCAATTTACTGTCCTCTAGTAAACTCAGCAACCTTCACTATACCGGGAGCCCCCTTGCCCTCTAATCCAGAATCAGAACACACTTGATCAGGTCAAAACTTTTAGTTATTGAACACTTAATTGGGATTTGTGGTTAAGATTTCTCATGTATGGCAAAATACACGTGTGGCAATTTCAAAATGAGCTGCAGTGGGACAGATGGTCTATCTTTAGGACCATGTTTTATCCAAATTAAGTGTTGAATAACTCACATAAAATCTTATGCCATTTGTTGCTAAATTTTTGACCTGAATAATTGTTCCAGTGTTTTTTCTGGGCCACTTGGTACATTATCAAGTTTTCGAAAGCGGAATCATTACCTGGAATTAACTCCCATATTTTATGGCAACCAACGGAAGATTGGTGGTTTACTCTGGTCACAGAGCCTCAATAAAACTGGTAATACGGCCATAAAGGTGAAATATTTTTGATTTCGCGATAACACGCCAATCAATCTTATAAATAAAATATAAATACACATCATGAATGTCTATTCAAGAGTAGGTTTCTTAATCTACAAGAAAACTTGGCTACTTTTAATCTTTACATCAAAAGTATGGTGGCTGATTTGTGCAAACATGAAACATTAAAAACCTTGTCACATAAAAGGAAGAATAGGAGACAAATAAAATCTTCTTCCCAGAACAAGAAAGTTGCTAAAACATGACGGTTTTGTAGCTCACTCTTGAAATAATTCTAAATCTCGCCACGGAATCAAGAAAATTAGTGACCGGAAATAATATCTAGACACTAGCATTGGGTTTTGGATGTCAACTAATTACTATTTACCGAACGATTAATATACTCATGTCTATATTCATCCAGCTTATTTTCATGGGATAAAGTTATTTTTAGATCACAAACGGTTATTCTGGGATTGTTAACAGACACACATGCATGCATGTCGCTAACAGTTACTTTCTTTTTCTTGGCGAGATATAAGTGGCACAAAAAACACTTTGGGCTGCATTCTTGTGAGGATATATATGGATTTTTTTTCTTATTTTTGTCTTTTCTCTGTAACAACTTAAAAATAATTTCATGTTCTGGCGACTTTAAAATAAGAAATTGCACAAAAAAGCACTTTTGGCTAATTTTCTTACTTTTGCATTCCCGCAAGGTCCGATTTTTTCCTTATTATTGGGTTTTGCCTTCTAATTTTCGAAGTGAAAAATGGGAAATGACACAAATCAGCCATCACAAATATAATTAATTCTATGAAAGTCAGAGACAAATTCTTGATAAAAAAATGTGAAGCTTTTAATCAGATGAAAATACATCTTTCAGATACATAACATATCAAATGTATAACTAAAAAAATTGAACCAGCAAAATCCAAATAGGATAAAAATATCATCATTACAGGAACCATTTTTAAGAGCATTACCACCATCCAGAAGTATGCCCCGGACAAGAAATCCGGAAGGACGGACAAAGCAGCGACTATATGCTCCCCGAAATACTATACTCAAGAGAAAACGTCAAGCCATTAGTTTTATCATCTGGAAACCCTTCGTACTGACAGACCAAACTCTATGTGCCCCCCTTCCCCCCCCCCCCCCCCCCCCCCATATTGCATAAAAAGTTATAATGCAGAGGTAGTTGGAAGTTATTCTACCCCTCCTGCATGTGCGTGCCGTGTGCAAATATACATGTTAAGTAGAGATGACTTTTCAAACGACATCGAGTCTGTAGTGCATCACCGTTGCACGTGACCAAAGCTTATCGTTGATTGGTTAAAAGTTCCCAATCTGTCCGTCACTTTTTCCTCATTTTTCTCAATTATCGGGGTAGAATCGACTTTAATACCTTCGTCTTGGTGTTTATTGCGTAACCCGATACCGCTGGACGTTGGTTCGTACCTCGTCAAACCCCTCGAATGCTGCGCATTCTCGTGGTTTGACTCGGTACGAACCAACGTTCAGCGGTATCGGGTTACGCAACAAACACCGCTACGGCGGTATTAAACCCTTAAATATATACCGTGGCCGACATTAACTTAAAGCTGTCAAAAATTTTAGATGTATGGGTAAAACTAATGGGAATAACTCATTTTGTCATTATGAACAGAATTACCAAAACACGTTTGATAGCTTTATCAGCACCGTTTATAATGGCAGAGATAAAAAACAAATTTTTATCAGTCTAAGATTCAAGAAAGTTGCCGGTTAAGAGATTGTAGCAGGACTGCTCTTTAGGTCTAAAACATTGTCATTTGAAAGCTATGCTCAGAAGAAAGCACTTTCTTAAACTCTCTTTTAAGATCATGGTATGAACTGTAGCTGGTAGGCAGTTCAATTAGATTACTACAGGTGTGGGCGATGGGCCGCCTACAAATGCCAGTGAGATGTGTAAAGGTTACAGTGAGTTTGTCTGGCATTGAGGTTGATCCTGTGACAAACAGAAGGAACTCTGCCAGCTCATCTGCATCAAGGGATTTTATGAATTGACACAGGTTGTGAAATGCAGTGTCCTGATCAGCTGTCAAGTCGCCTTCTGTCTCCATCACAGAAACAACTTTCATACAAGTAGGAATTTGTCTTTTAAAGATAAATGTAATAAGGTCATTTGTAAGTTGACCCCAGAATACATCAAATTGAGCATCAGGGATGCCCTTACGCATTAGGGAAATGAAAGGAGATGGCTTAAGTATCAATTCGTTATAGGCCATTGCAGCCACCTGTTGTTTGATCTCATTCTCATTTGGCATTTCCTGTAGTCCATGAGAGCTAAATATCGACAACATTGTCCCTCTTTCCTCTTCACTTAAGCTCTTAAAGTTGAACATGGCTTTGCCAACCAAGTATCTCTCCTCAGATGGGAGGAAAAGTCTGCAACAGAAAAAAACAAACAAATGTAACATGTAATGTTGCATCTGAGCAAGACAACACTAGAGCCTAATAACAGTGAAGAACCATCAAACCCTCCATTTGGCCCCGTCATCAATAAGTTACTATGGAGCCCATGTTGATACAGCAAAAATCCTATATAGATGATTTCAAGTACCTGAGCTAGACAACCCCCACCCCCACCCCAAATTTACCCACTTTCTGCACAAATTCTTTCACATCTGGTTAGCGAATACTCCACATCAGAAATCCCCCTTCATTAAACTTTTACCAGATGCTTTTGCATATCAAATAATATTGTTAATGTGAAGCTTGTATATTATCATTACCTGAAATCTTGAAGAAGGATTTCGTCATCTATACTCTCCGTTCCAAACACAAGGCTCGACATCAGTGTCACACGGCTAAGGCGGGTTGGTATATCACCCAGTAATGCTGCTGTGTGTGTCAGTATACGGCCAATGCAGATAAATGATTGGCTTTCCTTCCTCAGGCGGTAAAGTTGGACAAAGGGCACAAGACAGTCCTCACCAACAAAGAAGTCATCAAAAAGTGACCTCCACGAACTTGTGTACAGGTCCTTCGTTAAACCACCAAAATCGTCTCCAATTTCCCCATTGAAAACCACATGCACACGCTTGAAAACCAAATCTGGATCTTCGTACAATTTTAAAAGTTCCACTGATGCGGTATCTCTATTTATGCAGATTTCTTGTTCGCCATTTAGGAGACCCTGCAATGACTGGAACCCTGTAACAACATTAACTACATTTTTACGCATCATCAAAACTTTTCATAGGCCGCCATCAAATCACTTACATGAACAAAACATAAAGTGCAGTAGGTTATTGTATTTCGCTTCAAAACCTGAACAATATGTCATTCATAGATTTACATTTTTTGACAACAGGTTTTCTGCTAAAGCAAAGCTTTCATATCTCAGCCAATCACAGCTTTGGTTGTATAATCACTGCCCATCCAGCATTACATGTCAAAGCTTCCATATCTCAGCCAATCACAGCTTTGGTTGTATAATCACTGCCCATCCAGCATTACATGTCAAAGCTTTCATTTCTACCTCCAACATGACACACGATAAGCTTAATAACAATTAGGTTGTACAGACAAACAATACATTCAATAATTCATACATATTTGTTCTCTTGTTTGGTGTTGTTACATCGTAGTAAAGGTTATTTCACTTCAAGTGGCGGGTAATATTGGGTAATTTGAACTTAAACATATTGATGGAAAATATTCTCTAACCAAAGAGTCTGCTCTAGAAATCATATGGGTATACTAGTAACTAACCATGCTAACAACACTTTCAGTTAGTTCATTTTACACTTATCCAAGTATTGTGCATACCTTTATCTACCTCAGCCGACATATCATTATTTGTCAAGTCCACAAATTCATTTATTTCAACATCGTTATTCCTAAATGTCACTGTTGGCGTTCCAGCATCATGGAATACATCAGTTTCGGATGCATGCACTCTCTGTAGAAAAAAAAAGAGATAGTAAATGACAACAGATACAGTGTATTTACAGTTAGTTAAGAAATTTTAAGGTTACAAGTCCCAATAGTTTCAGTAAAGAGCTAAAGCCTTATAGAATAATGGTAGATCTAAATGTAGCAACTTCATGTTAAATATCCACCATGCGTATCGTTCGCATAAAAACCAAAATGGGAGTCAGACATTCCAAAATACAGATCAGTGAATACCTAGAGATTGTGAAGAATTTTACAGCAGATTGTTATCTTATGGTTGTTTTGTTTAAATCTATGAACCTTCTTTATCATATATCATATGTGGGCTTCTAGCCTGATAGTACGGAAATAGAATCAAAGTTTATTTATGTTATTATCTTTAAAAGCTTGTCATCTATGTTCATAACCAGCATTAATACTACTTGTACCTTTATCGAGTGAATCAATGAGAGCAAATTTGTAAGTTCTCCTGGGAAACAAAGAACCCTCTCGCAATTATCTGGGAACATGATTAAGAATGACCAGTCTATTGAAAATAAATTCAGGTATTCAGGTAAACAGAACGTAATCTGCCACATAAACAAATAACCACTTACCAGTCTAGGACGGCTTAAGCTGAGTCTACTTCTGCCTTGGCTTCCTCCCTGTTGCTGATGGGCAATAACAGTTTCTCCTTCATTCTGAAATAAAAGAAAGCCATATTTAACTACATGATAAATATACATCCTGGTTTGTGATGTTGCAAGTAATTTATATCTCATCACAGATCCTCTTACCGCCAACTAATGTGACGTCCAAAATTGAAGTATTACATGTAGATATTTATTCTCATAAGAAAAACAGCTTCTGACATTGATTAAAGCTGTTATTTTGATGGTATTTCCATTATTTCCTTAAACGACTTGAAAAAAACGTTTTGGGAATCTCCACATGTTATTAAGAAGGCATGAGCTTTATGTGTTATTAAAGAAACATTCAAATTGCCTACCATTCTAGAGGTGTCTGTGGAATTTCCTCCCTGTATTTCCAATGGTCCCTCATCTAGTTGTCTTTCTGCATCCTGGAACCAAAACAAAATCTAATTGCAAAATTGCTAAAAACATTTTAAGTCAACTAACTAAATAATCCACTAACATGGGGAGGTGACATGCATTTTTTGTACATTTATATTATAAAAGAAACTTATTTTCTCTGCTTCAAGGTTATGTTGGACAATTCACAGAAATATTTCAGCTCCATAAAATTGAGGCTTAAGCTGTTAGAAATCTGTCGCTATCAGGACCCCTCCATGCAGCAAAAAGTACTTGTAAAAATTTGCCAATGTGACAAAACTCCCCCTAAACATCTGATCAAACACTTTCAATACCATTCTTGTATTTTATGTAAATTTGTAGCTTTTGAGTGCGTTTATAACGCTGCAGGTATTGTAACAATTGGCACAACTTCAATCAATTCCATTTTCTATAGGCTTATTGTAGATGTTGTATTAAATAAGTTCAAAAGTTGTGAGTGAAAAACTTCAGTTATCGCGGTTACAGGGACATTTTTGGCTGACGGTAATGTAGGGGGCATAACTCTTGAAAAATATTTGATCACACCAATTTTCAACAAACTTCCTGTGCTTGTCACATTGAACAAACTCTGTGAAGTTTCAATGTCTTAGTGAAAAACTTTTTGAGATAATGTGTTTACAGAGTGCAAAGGACATACAATGTATTACATGTATTCCTGGCGGCAATGGATAAAGGGGCATAACTCCAGTAAAAAAAAAATGGATCACCCTGAGTTTCAAAAGACTTTTTGTACTTGTCCTATGAAACAACTGTATGAAGTTTCAAAAAGGTGAGTGAAAAACTTTTTACGAGCACATTTTTGGCTGACAGTAATGTAAGTGGCATAACTCTTTAAAAAAACTTCTGATCATGCCAATTATCAATAGGCTTGTCATATTGAACAACTGTGTGAAGTTTCAAAGTTGTGAATGATAAAGTTCTTAAGACAAGGTACAATGGACAGGCGACTGACAGGGGAAACAACAACACCTTTTTAAAATTGTTTAAAAATGCCAGAAGTGATTGTTCAGAATGTATCAAGCTGTTTGAAGGATAATTCTCAACAGGACAAAATATAAACTTAATCATAACCATACTATTATAGAGTGTGAGCTTTAAGTGCCAGGTGTCATTTGAATTGCTTACCATTTCAAATGTGTCTGCAGGTATGTCTGTTGAGTTTTTCACAGTATTTCCTCCCAGAACTTCAGGCAGCTCATCGTCTGATTCTTCTCCTGTGTCCTGTAACAAAAAAGCAGATTAAAAAAAACTTATGCAAATTTGATTAACTAATTTATCTATTTCTCCAAATCAAGGCTAAGAGAAACATTTCAGCTCTTTCAGCATTAAGGCTAAATTAAGCTGTTACCAGGAAATCAAAAAAATTAAAGCCAAAAATTGCGAGAATTGAAAATCCTCATTTAATTGCTAATAAATTTAAAATATAGACAAATAAAAAAGTTAAGCACCCCCCTGGAAAGTCTGCACCCACAGATAAAATCATTGGTGTAGGGAGATTGTTGGCAACTGATATCAAAAAGGACAACATTCAGGCGATAAGAAATCAGCATTAATGACAATAAGCTATACAATTTATTCAGGATATCAAAAGCCAAATCAAGAGTGTATTTTAACAAAATAAAAAGATGCTTGTAAGTATGAAACTTCAGTCCATCTGGCTTCACATGGTGAACATATTGAAGTAAAAATGTCACTTTGAGTGTGTAGAACTCATCCCTATAGCAGAAGGTCAATAGCGCATATAGCCTGCATTAACTTCCAACCCTTCCAGTGAGATGTCAGATCTGTTGAAGGGGTAACTTCAATATGTTCGCCCTGTGAAGCCAGATGTTAAAATACACTCTTTATTGGGCTAATGATATCCTGAATAAATTGTATAGCTTATTGGCATTAATGGTGCTTTCATATCGCCAGAATGTTGCCCTTTATGATCACAATCGTTTCTGCAATATCAGTTGGCCAACAATGTCCATATACACCAATGATTTTATCGGTCGGTGCAGAATTTCCAGGGGGTTGCTTAACTTTTTCCTTTGTGTATAAATAACCTTTGGACTTGTGTGTAGATAGATGCGTACTGGATTGCACCCTATTTCAATGCAGTATAAATCCAGTGTAAACAACTGGTTTCTCAAGAAGTCAGCCAACGGTCGGCCTGAGAAGCTGGCGGTAAAGTAGTCAAGGTCAGACAGCTGCAGCTGTTGGGCCTCCGACCTTCCCCCAGGAAAATAGACCTTTGAAATCTCCTTCGTTAGATCTTCTAAAGAAAGATCTTTGGCCAGATCCATGTGAGCAGTTCCACCACCTTTGTTCAGGGATACTGCCTGAAAACCTTTCTTCTCGTCAAATTTGTGTTTCCAGCCAATGTATATCCTTTTCGTTGACTTGATTTTTCGGTTTGCGCCAGTTGTTTTCTGAAATACCACCCAAATATCAGAAATTTAAACAGACTAGTCAATTAATATACAACCTGACTAGTGAGTAGAAGCCCCTGGTGTCAAGTTTCAAAACAAGAACACTGAAATTACCAATCACTGACCTTCACTAGCCCTGCCTGGCTTAAGCCAAAAAATCATTAAATTTGAGCCCTGTGCAGTGTAGCTATGTCAGAATCACCCCCCCCCCCCCCCCCAAAAAAAAAACATTTTGAAAACAACTTACACGTGCTGTTGATGAAGAATTTTGCAGTAAAGATTTTCAAAAACAATTATACAAAAATACCATTCAGGGCTTGTCTGCACATTTGTCTCAGTCTTGCTCTATCACCTATGCTGGTTACCCCTAATAAGCCAAACTCTTCCTCTGTCAGGGTCAGAACTTCCTTTTCAGTAACCTGAAACATTTGCATAAATTTGTTTATAACTAAGACACTCTACCACTATTCTTGACACAAACAATATAATTTTATCAGACCTCATCATCCCCCAACTGTCAGTTCATTTCCCCTCTACTAGTATACATAAGTTCATTTCAAACCTAATGACCATTCCAGTCAACAAGGTACAATATCCTCAGACAAGTCAATTCAGAATTCCCTCAACTGCACCCCATATTCATTGATTAAAGAAATTCCATGGGTTATATCTGATATTTGGGATGGTTGCCAGGTACCACTAGAAGGTTGTGGGTTTTGTTCCCCCCCCCCCCCCCCCCCCCCCCCCACACACACACACAATAAACCTGGTAACGCCGTCCTATAGTTGAAATAATCTTGAATGCTAAATACAATGTGAAAGTGCTTAAAGTGGCATGATATTTCATGAATTCAGATGATCAAGATAAAGGGGAGAATTTGATTGATTTATTATCTAGTGTTTTATGTAGCACTCAAGATTACTTCACTTACCATGGTGGCTTTGCCAGGTTTATTGTGGTAGGAAACTGAGCTCTATTTTCCATTTTTTTTAGAGTGAGAGTGAATTTGAAGATGGCCAAAAGTTAAATCAGTCAAGCAAAAGTAAACATTATTCGTTGACTCATAAGAGTGCCCCTGCTAAAAAAGTTGATATGCAGCACTGGTTGTTATTACACAGTATCCACAAGTACACTGCATAACTTACATACAGTGTTATTTATCAAAACAAAACATTATCCAGAATGTTTACAACAAGTAGCAAACATCGTGCCATCGTGCAAACATCGGTAGCCAAAAAGAAAGTGCTTAACATTGTGGGTCTAACTTTCATTTACCCAACACGAACTTTCACAGATATATCTATAGGAATGTTTTGATCCTTTTCCGTCTTTGAAATCCCGTTTTCAATTTGTGTGTTTTGTATCTATATTATATTGACAGAGTGTTGATTGACATTCAAAAGTAACTCTTGAACACAACAAAACATGACGAAATATAAGTCAATCACAAAGATTTGTCTAAACGCTGAATGACTGAGAGGAAAGAGTAAAAATGCTACCAAATTCTGAATTTATATCCCTGCCCACATGATACTTATCATGAGGTCACTACTCACATTACAATATGAATAATTACAAATACAGCATGTCAAGTGTAACATATGCTGGGTGAGTGGGAGGGTGGAGACCACGAGGAATCCAACACGCACCCATTCCCCGCCCCTTTCCAGCATACCACTTCATTCAACATGCTCATTTACAAGACATATTTTAATAAGGGTGGGGGAGGGGGGGGGGGGGTCATATCTATGTCCTTCAATTCAGTTGTAATACTAGAAACGTGGTGGTTGTCCAGTTAAGAACAACAAGGGCACTCCCAAAATCTACCGGACGTAAAAATATCGAATGGAATGTTCACACATCCTCGGTGAAACCACTTGTAACATGAGTCACATTCAGCCATGGCCAGTAGAGGGTCAGTGTCATCTTCAGAATAGGGGGCCCGGCAGTCACAAAAGAGAGGAATGTGAATTATTCCAGGTTTGGCTCTGGGAAGCTTTTCAGGTGAGTGTATTGACGGAAACGGGGTGAAATGTCCACGCTCTAAGCACTGAAGCAAGTGTGGCCGCATTTTTACCTCATCAAATACAATTTGACCAGGTTCCTGTCCAAAAAGAAGAGCTGTAGCATTGGCAATGGCATAAACACCACAGTCTACATAATTGCCAGGCTGCGGATACTTCCACCCATATCTCTGGCCCTAGCTTCGTTTGTGGCTGATCTCCTGCTGTTGTTGAAGTCTGTCTGCTGATAACCCTGCAGACAGACTTCAACAACAGCAGGAGATAAGCCATGATTATATTTGTATATCCTTAACCAAGTATACTTAAAAATCAAAGCCATGTTACTCTTGTCCTGTATATATATGCCATGTTGATGTATTGCAATTCATGATTTGAAAACAGTCTTCGGAGAAAGACAGAAACGTCATCATTAAATAAACCTAGAAGTGTGTTACCCATACGAAAGTCTTACGTTATTTAAATTATAGATAGCCTACCTCCAGGCAAGACAACCAAATGTTTGTAAACCAGTTGGCGAATTTCTTTTGATTGGTCCAAATTTCTGATTCTCTTAGGATGTTTAGGTTTTCTTCATACTGCTCCTCACTTGACGACTGGGCGATCCGCCTGAGATATGGAAGCAATGTTCCTTGGAGGTCGTTAACACTGGTTCTCTACATCGGACCCACCTTGTTCAGGCTTGTTCGCGGTGGAAATCGCAAACGTATACATGACAGCCTAGTTTAAAAGAAAATGAATAACCTTCTTTCAGTGAAAGTTTATTCAAACAAGGCCGTTCCTATTCTTATCGGAGCGGCTCATTAAAAAGGACAGAAAGAAACTAGTTGCAATTAGGTAAGGGAGTGTAAACTACGTTTATAATACAACCCCCCCCCCCCCCCACACACACACACACACACCCTCACACACGCGCGCACTAACACGCACACAGTTATCCTGATTTATTAAGGAAGGGTAAATTGGCAGCATATTCATAACCAACATCCAAATCAGAGAAAAAAATATTTTATTATTTAATGATACCTGGAAAAACTTTCTCCACAGCGCTGATCTCATTGCCATACCTGGCCAAAACCTTTTGCTGGTTGAGGTTCTGGTGTATAAATAACAGATTTTCTTTCCTCTCTGTCCTTGAATCCTTGTTCAATCTAACATCCTCATCATCTTGGCCTTCCCAATCTACATTTGTGCCCATTTCATTATTTTCGTGCGATTTTTGTACGAGAGGTCTGAACAGGATTTTATCTTCTGGGTTATCCTGAAATTCAGAAACGCATATGTATAAAAGTTTGCCACGAGTTATATTTTCTCTGGCTTCAAAGTGGGAGTAGGCCCATAACTGTTAAGTGCAAAATAACCTTTGTATACTCATGTTTAGTAAATATTCTGGAAAAAAACAACCGGAAATGATTTATGATCTTCTTAACTGCATAGGTCTGTGAACTGAAAACTGTTTTGGGTAAGTATAATCTCATTGAAAACGTTTTTATTTCAACCTGATAAAGTGTCCGTTTTCTCCTAGTTAACCCTCATGTAATGCACCCGATGCCACCTTATTTTCGCACAATGAAAAGTTTTTATCAAACCTTTGAACTAGGAGTCAAAATAATAAAAAAACTTTGTAAAATTGAGCCAGGCCACTATTGAACTGAAGGAGCTCAAATTAATATAAATTGGAACACATACCCAATATATTTTACATTTTTGTTCTACCAATAAAAGTTCTTCTGATAAGGCGTCTCGTTTTCTTACGAAAAAGTTAGGTCAGTTATAAACGAAACGAAAATATGTTTCACCACTTTCCACTTCTTTGTTAGCAAAAGCAAGTTTTCTTGATCTATGTTGCTGAGTCTGTCTTTTGCAATACCTCTCTGCATGGCATTATGAATGTCTGCTTTGGACGGGAAGAATCGGGGATTAGTTCGTGATGGCATCTCTTGATCTGGAAAAAGTTGATGTTTGACAAATTGTTTCACGTGTCGTTCCATCTCGGAGACAGTCGAGACACCAGTGCGCACCACTTCCTGTATGTGGGCAATGATGCGTTTGTCCAATGGCAGAACAAGCCCAGAAACCTGAAAGTACAAAAATGCTTTAGAATATTCATCTTATAGGATGGTTGGTTGGTTGTTTTAGCTTATTGGCGCGTCCATTGGTATGAATAATGTACGCCATCTATTTTATAGGAGAATAAACGTTTGTACCTATAGTTTATCCCCCGCCTCTCCCTACACTGTAAAATGTAACCCGTAAATTTTACGGTAGAATACTGGCAGCTGGGCTGCCAACTTTCTACCGTAAAAATAAGGGTAGACCGTAAAATCAACTAGCCACATTCCTAATCAGTGAATGTAAAAAACATTACGAAATCAGCAGGCTAAGAAATACAGGACTTTAAATCGTCAACCCAAGCATGGATCTGTTAATGTAGATTTTCAAATGTTACGTACCCCCAACGAAATAGTAAAACTGACTACTTCTATAAGTTGACAAACATATATTTATTTGAAAAAATTGGAAAAAATGCTGATGAAAATTCTCCCTCAGGGCAGGCAGGTATCTCAATCTACGCTTTAAAATACAGCTATGTTAAATTAACTATCTTAGCCTATAATGACAAATTGTTCTTATATTAAATCACCTACGGCGGGATTCGAACCTCTAACCTCCCATACAGGAGCTGCGCAGAACTATATGCGCACTAGCCATAACCGTAGCCTTTAACCACTACACTAACTACAAATATGAAGGGATGGTGGCCACATTTCCATGCCTTACTAGCGCTTCGGTGTGCGCATGCGCACTTCCGTTTTTTTTTTCGCACCCTTTGATCCGCAATGACGTATTTTGGACGAATCCTTCACGGAAACAACCGAGTAGATCAGATCTCGTTAGCTCGGAAACGACAACTCTGTCTCAAAGTTATTTTACGGTACACGACCGTAAAGCTTCCACTGAAGTATAAAACGGCAATTTACCGTTAATTTTAAAATATTCTACTGTAGAATTGACGGTAAACGGTTACAGTGTAATGAAATGTGTTATATACCACCAGCACAAGACACTCAGGTTAATTTTACACTTAAGCACTTGAAGTATATTTTTCCAATTTTTTGACTCTTTTATTAAAATGTCAAGGCTCTTTGAAAGTAATTGTCTCTGAACATGCAGGCATGCGTACTTACGTGAGACTAGCGGTATTAAATTATTTGGTTTATTGTCCAAAAATTATATATTATACATATATACGAAATTGCCAGACAACCCTTACCTCAGAAATACAGTTTGGCATGCGATCTCTAGTGGCTGGAAATGTTACAACAATCCGACGATCACCTGAAACATTTCCTTTTGCAATGGCTTCCCGTAAATCTTTGGAAGTCATTTTTCTCTTCCACAATGATGAGGACTGAATCTAAAAATTTAAGATAAATTCTCTGATCGAATCAACGTTGTTTTTGTGTAGGTGTAAAACGACAAAAAACAGTATGATTTGCATCCAACTAATTGCTGGACGCACATTATGGAAACAATACTTGAAAACCATGCAGAGCTTTTATAATTTATTACACACTTTCCGAAAGAAATTGAAGGATTATGAGATTTTCTTTTGATGAACGTGATTTATGAAAAAAACATTTAAGAAATCATTTAAACCGAAATATCCCCCCCCCCACCCCTTCCCTGCACAAAAATTAACCTGCCCATTCCTGATGCTCTTTTTGTGCAACAACTAATATTGTTTGTATACTCTACATGGTATTAATATGGCTGAAGGTGTTTAATAGTTAACACGAAAAGGTTTTAAGAGTTAACAGATGTACATAATTAGTCTGTTACAAACCTTGTGAGATGGAAAAATAAAAACATCCCGCATTACCATCCGGGCAGAACATCCGATTTTCTTGGTGTTTTGAAGTTGAAGCTTTCTACGCTTACATGCATGATCATCGGTCTAAAATGAATGAACACGAGTATATATACAAATGTATATAATAATATATATTGAAAGAGATTCAAATTCTGTAAAAATAATTGCTATAATATGAAACATTCTTGAGCACTTTTTCTTCTAAATAATACGGGAAACCATATCTTAGGTTGTTTTCAGTGATTTGTTTGTGAACTTTTGATAAGCTTAGTATAAGTTATCTGTGTTAAACTTTTATGCCTGGCAAATATCTTCAAAAGCAAAAATGTAACACCAGTATGTTAACGTCCATAGTCGTACCAAGCATTTATTTCACTATAAAGTGGATTTTAAATCCTCGTCGAAACATGCGATTGAATACATGAGACTCACTGATGACTTTTCAATTTTACGACACTCATTCTTTCCACGATGGCAATCAAGGGTTTTCAGTCCAACTAAAACAAAGGGGATTCCGTCAAACGCCAACGTTGGTTTGCATGAATTATCTTCAAAACGGAGGAGGTGTCTTTTTGAAGTCAAATCTGTAAACAAATTAATCAATAATAATGAAGGCCTAATGAATTTAGTCGCATACCTGAGTAGACCTATGCGCGTTAAATCAATTACACAGCTCATCCGAAATAGGCCTGTTGCAACCGATACTCGAATAATGTACCTCTCAATTTGGCATCTATCTAGGCCTATTATTTGACTGTATGTATCATGTGTATGCGCATATGTAAACTATTAGGGCATAACCCTAACCCTAAGGAGGAGAAAACAAAAAAACAGCATGCAATCGTATCGAACGGGCTCCCATAGACCATCGTATTCATGTGTGTGAGTCTTGCACGTGGTTTACGGTGTGAAAATACAATGAAAATGAATCTGCCCGCAAGCTCGTGCTCGATCGTCAGTGGAGCGCGCCATTGACGGTTTGAAATTGACCGGAAAAAGTATTAGTAGATTACTTCCCTTGCGAGCTTATCATATCTTGTATGGTTATAACCTGCAATGTCAGCGGTAAGACTACCTTTTTTGAAAATACTACAACGATCCCCACAAGTCGCGTAGACAACATAGCAGCCTGTCACGTCTTCCCAAAAGGTTGATTTACTAGCTAGTGTACATTTCAGAGCTGTTAGATGTTTATCCTCTCTTATTAGCGCGTCGAAATGATCAAAATTAACCTAGGTTTAAATGGGAGACTTTCAGAGTTGACCAATTTCTCTTATGCTAGTGAGTGACTGGTGGCCAGGCGTATGCTGATTGGCCGATCGAGACACACAGCTAAGCTCTGCTGTGAAGATGGCAGCCGAGTCAGTTTAGACGTTCTCTGATAACGATTGTTAACTTTCTTATAGCACAGTTGGGCGAGGAAAAATCGTAGAAATATGGTTTTGGTACCGTTAGAAAGGAAAATGTGTCGCGCCTGTACTGTATTTACTTAGTTTTTTCCTTTTCTTCTCCTTTAAGCTATAGTAAGAATATCGTCAGACTATATATTATGGGGTCATGGGAAAAGACAGTGAAAATTTGCCCCCACCCCCCCCCCACCCCCCATACCCCTTTCCCAGAAAACCTAGGTAGAAGGCAGACAGGGGAGTTTAGCCCTGACCAGTATGTCTTTCAAACTCTTGTTCTTTTTATAAGCAATGACTGGCTTTTGGGTCAGAGGTCGAGCAAGTTTACTTTGAAGTAGTTTGTATTCTTCTACTATAATCTTGGCCATAGCGATGCTAGCTTTGTTATACTGAAACACAAATGGTATTATAGTTTTTTCACGACATCTTCCGGGGTCCAAGTTCAAACCCAAAGGATAATAAGTTTGTAATGTTTGAATCCAAAAACTTTCCCTTTCCAAACGTTTGTGCTTGGTATCTGCAGCGGAAGTGAGAAATGGGATTTTCTCAATAGGCATGATTTCAAAATGGTCCTTGACCGAATGACCTTGAGTATTGAAATGTTGTGCCATGGGTACATCATGTTTAAGTCTTATACTAGATAAATGGTTGGCTGCTCTTTGTCGTAGAGAATTCTGAGTTTCTCCGCCCTGCTGATTACATACACGATATTAGAGGAGTCACAATTAAGATTCTCTGCCATTTGATATTTGTTGCGAATTTGTTCTCCGAAAAAGGTTCCGCGATCGGGTACGTATATATCGAGTTTGCATCGCGTCTTAAGGCATTTCATTGATGTACCTGAGAGAAATGTTGGACGGTAATGGTACACTCGTGAAGGGGAGGTAAGCGTATCGGGGGATGAAGGGGGAAACATGATTTGTCTTACTGTGTTAGATTTGATCCTTCGGAGTAATCTAATAGAATACTTCCTAGGGAGGAGAGCTTGAAAAAGAACAGTACAAGCCTGGTTAAAAAATCTAAAGAACTACAGTTTCTATAGAATCTAAAAATCTGAGATTTAATGACTCCCTTGAAAGTGTGAGGAGGATGGTATGACCCAGCATGTAGTAGCTGATGCGTGTCAGTAGGTTTGAAGAATACTTTGTAATCTAGATACCCAGTAGTATGATATGTATGACCCTTGTAAATAGTTACATCCAAAAAATCCACAGAAGTGTGATCAATAGTAGGCTGTAATTTAATGCTTGAGTCGTGAAAATTAAGAGTATCAATGAAAATATGAAGGTCTTCCAACGTATCTTGCCAAATGATAAAAATGTCATCCAGATACCGAAGGTAAATAAAAGGTTGTTGGTGACATTTGTGAAGAATATCACTCTCCCACTCAGCCATAAAAATAGAGGCAAAGTTAGGACTAAAACGTTTCCCCATAGCACACCCTTTAATTTGCTGAAAGATCTCCCCATTGAATTCAAAATCGTTACCTTTTAAGCTAAGTTCCAGTAATTCTAAAATGTCTTTATCCGGACGACGGTGGTCAGGATATCTTTGGAATGCTGATTTTATGGATTTAAGACCCAAATCTATGTTAATGTTTGTATACATAGACTCCACATCCAGAGTAACCAAAATCACATCTTGTGGGATGGATTTCTCAGACAATTTGGCCAATAAATCATCTGTATTTTTTATAAAGCTAGGATGCCGATTCGCTATAGGTTTTAGATATTAATCAATTAGCTCTGATATTCTATAACTTTCACTGCCACAATCTGAGATAATAGGACGCCCAGGGGGCATTGTAGGCTTCGGCCATTTTTCAATGGGTTTGTAAATTTTCGGAAGAATATAGAAGACCCTGTTTTTAGAGTTATGATCAGATTCCAAATAGCGATACTGTTTTTCAATAAGCCTTTATCTTGAAGAGAAACAAGAATTTTATTAAACTTCCTAACATTTTCAGGCTAAATTTCCTTATCAAGTTTTTTGTAATGAAGAGGGTTGCTTAGCTGCCGTTCTATCTCTTCAATATAATCCTGTTTTGACATAATAACTGTTGCCGAACCTTTATCAGCAGGTTTAATAACTATGTTTGGATTTCTCCTTAGCTTACTTAAGGCAAGACATTCTGAATGAGTAAGGTTATGATGGTTTCTCTGATTAGTTAAAGCATCACACTTCCTTGATACAGAGTCACGACTAATGTTTATTTCTGGATCATACATGTGAGAAGGGGGTGTATAGCCGCTTTTAGATGTAAACGGCTTGCATACCCCACTAGAATCTCGGTAGATATCAGCCAGACTAAGATTTCTGGAGAGCTCCATAACATGCACTAATTTACTAATAGAAAAGTCCCTTTCAGATAATGATTTAGGGCAAGGCACAAATGAGAGTCCTCTATTGAGTAGAGATATATCATCAGCAGTAAGTTCCTCGTTACTAAGATTAACAATATTACTTCCTAAGCCGAAAGTAGGGTGGCACATGCCCTGTCCCAAATTTAGTTTAAATCTAGTGTCTGAAGCCAGTGGGTATACAAGCAATTTGTTGTATCTTCGGTCCAGTGAATTTTGTCCATGGATACTCTAAATTTTGAATTGGGGATTTTTGGATATATGGTGATTATATCCAATGTATAATGAGCAACTAGTTTCCAAACAACATTTATGGCGGGGGACCCATATGCTATTACCTCGAGGAAGTGAGGCGGCCACTTAGTTATGGCAGTTTTGGTCACAAACGGAGGCCACAAATGGTCGTTTATATAGAGTTAGAAGTCCAGAATAACTTCCCACAACACCAAAGTTTCCTATTGTACGTAAAATTTTAACTCTTACCGCGCATCTTATTCAACGTTTAATTAGTGCTGGTCAATGTTTCCAATTGTTTTAGGTAAGACTACAGATATCGCTTTTGTAGATGCCACTCGTGGCCCTCAAGAAACTGGGTCAGGACATTCTCCTATCAGTCAAGAAAATATATATCACAATCCCTGCAGCATTTATATTTCATATAGGAGTATAGATACTATACTCTTTGGTCAAAGAAAGCTTCTAGGCATATAGTGCTGACCAATCAGCGCCCTGGAATTGTGAAGTGACAGTTTTCTAAATGGTTGTTCGAACTTGTAAATTATCGAAGAGCTTTCAGTGATTTTTCACCCTATGAACATACATTTGAAAGTAAGTAGCTTTCGTTTTGGTAAGGGTAAAGAATAGCAGGTAATCGAAAAAGGTCAGTTGGCAAACAATAGGCTAACCCTAAGTTCCACGGGGGGTCGCAATGTTGAAGAGATAGGCCATCACTGAGCCACCCACGTGATACCTGCTATTCTTTACTCTACCGGCCTTAGTGGTAAGTTTTCTTTACAATGTTGTATTTGAGCGTTTGAGACAGTTGTCAGGCTCTCATTTTATTCAACTGACGATCTGAATGGGAAGTGGGTCACCGTAATGTTGTTATGTTGTTGTTGTTCTCTTTTGACAGATCAATTTTGTCCTAGTAAACTAGTATTTTCTTGACTGAAACTCATCAATTCGTTTACCAATGACCAAAATAAGTGACCGTGAGTAGTTCGTAAGACATTGATAAGCTGTTGAACACGAACTAGGATGTAGTTCCACATTGTATTGATCGAAATAAGGGTTTGTGCTATGAACGTTAAAAACGACAACATCTTTTGAACGTCAGATTTTAAACAATTGTCATTTCTCTAGTTTAGTTTTTAATATAGTTGCTTCTTGAATTTGTCACGAAATCGTCCTTTTTAGTGCTCTTTGTTGGCTGTTGAATAGTCTTTAAATTATACCCAACCTGTAATAAAGCGTGTTGTTTACTTTCTGATTGTTTAAGGTATGAACTGATGAATGGAGTACCTACATGTAAATTCAGAAGATTGCGAGACAAGTCTCTGGCCCTAGGGGATATACTCACCAGGCTGTGCAACTGAGACAGAAAAATCCTAAATGAAACATACCTGGAAGTATTCATTGGGAGAAAATAAGGGAAAATGCTAAAGCAGCTGTTCTTTGACAAGGAGGGGACCCAACAAACAACACACATGTTTTAAGCCAATATGAGGTACAGTTTGGGCAGTTTCGAGGGGTTAGATTTCAATGGTTGGTTGAAAATGCTCTGAGATATGCGGCATACTTTGAGTCTTTTGAGAATGGAAGAGAGGCAATTCAAATGAAAAGAACTGAGCAACTTGAGAAGTTATCAAGACCTACACAAAGCACCCCGTATTCCCAAACTAGAAACTCCAGAGAAGCTATCCAAAGTCACAAGTTATAGTTAATACTTACCGCTTAAAACTATGACATTTAGGTAAAGCATGAAAACCTGTACATGTACATTAATAGTTATCATGGTTTGGGATATGAAGTATTTACATGGTCAGCATGGTAATTGATAACGGTTGAGTGGTTAGGCGAGACAGCTATCACTTATCACGCTGACGATGTAAATACTTCGTATCCCCCTACACGCACCATGGTAACGATTTTATTATCTTGATGAGCTTTACTTTTTTGTGGAATCAGCCAAAAAATTGCTCATTAATTCAATCGCACACACACCAAGTATGTGTAAAAGGTGACCTGATACGAGTATGCGCTACGTCATCAAACGACGTTGCCAAACAATGTAACTGACCATGTTTTAAGAATTACTAGTTACGATAACAATTCATATGTTTGCAGGTGTTATAGCATCTCCCGGTGAAATTGGTGATGCTGACCTTTTATCCCATGTTTTACACATTGAAGCAGGACAGGACACCCCTTTTTCTAAAGGTGAAGTAAACCATCACTCATATTGTTATTTTTTTTAAAGTATTTTTTTGTCCAAAACAATACAGTAATGATAAATAATGATCTATGATCTCAATTGATCTCAAGACCTAACCAGATAAATAATGTGAAAGTGTTGCCAGGTATGCGCAGAAGGTTTGAGATTTTCTGCCCCACTTAGCTTGATGCTACTATTCAAGTGATATAATCTTGAGTAGGACATGACATAACAAGGAAGCAATAGATTGTCAACCAATATAAATGTGTCTTGTTCTTAATTACTATTAAGTTCTTAAATTCTATTTCTATCCATATGCTTTGCATATGATGAGCCATCTATAGTTTAGTAAGTAATCTCAGTTTGGTAGTGGTTGTGATGCTTTCTTAAGTTGGATCCAATTTTTTTATGACATTCTATGGAATATAAGAAATTATTCAATCTAATTTGGAATCGTTTCTTATCATAACATTATATGGGTTTTTCAGAGGCTACCATTACTCGTTCCAAAATCCAGCAGAAAGGAAAGAGTTCAAGTTTTGCCCACCAATGGGTCGCGGGTTCGATTCCCACTCAGTCCAAAAAATTTGAAAATTTTCTGACTGGATTTTCACTCGAACGACCTATGTGGGATGGTTGCCAGTTACCAACGAAAGGACGCGGGTTTCCTCCGGGCATAGAGCCCGGTTTCCTCCCACAATAAAACTGGCAACGCCACCATATAAATTAAATAATCTTGAGCGCGGCGTAAAACACCAAACAATCCATTAAGTTTTGAATCTCATGAGAAACAAGATGAAGGTAACTAAAATCAATATAACTATAGTAACCAAGTAATTTTAAATTTATAAACTCTAAAATTGAGCCATTTTTTTCCTATCAGAATATCCTTTACTTTTTGGCTGGGAACTGACTTTGCCTCCAGCTGATCATCGCTGGGTTTCTCGGGCTTTATTCAAAGTAAACAAAAAGTCAGGAAAACCAGAGCTCATCTTTTCCAGGGTGGATAAGCTGTGGTGGGATCCTCCTCAACCAGCTCTTATTTGTAGCCAAGTTACATATGTAGATAGATACTTTGCTTCTCGATTGCTGATGTGAATGCCAAGAAAAGTTTGGCAGGTCAATTTCCATTGTCCACATGTGGAATGTGAAAATCATCTTTCAACATCTGCAGGAATATATCAAAGGGTTAGACAAGTTCTGGACATAAATATTATTATTTTTAGGGGCTGGTGGTGGGGGGGGGGGACACGTACCAGTGGCTTAAGCTAGCTGGGCCTTACACAGACAGCCCATATAGATACCATCAATAAGAATCAATATGGTACCTATATGGGTCCTTTGAAGAAACCATATCGTCCCCACATTCATCCCATATAACCCCATATAGGTCCTATACCCAGCCCATCCAAGTCCCATATTGTCAGCCCACGTGGTGCCGATATGGCCACCACTGACACATAGAGCTGGTCCCCACTAAGACAGCCCACATGGGTACCACAAATCACACTTTATGGGTCCCACTTGGGACCCACCAACCGATGCTGACTAGGCCTATTCCCAAACTAGAAACTCCAGAGAAGCTATCCAAAGTCACAAGTTATAGTTGATTATGCAAAAAAATGATCGGGGATGCAATCATAATGTTAAAAAACTTATTTCTCTCTGAAATCTCCCAATACATGTATGTCTTCATTTTTTTTTCAGCTGAGTGCAAGTATTGTACCAAAGAAGGTAGGCTGTTTAAAATTTATCATGATAAATAGCTGCAATGACAGCTGTTGAAATTAAAAAAAAAATTTAACAGATTGATAAAAAGACATTAGAACATAATCATTTTTGCATTGAATATATACTATGATATTAAATTATTATACATTCTCAAACTTTTCTGATCCACACCTGCACATTATGTTTTGGCATTTGAAAACATAATAATAGCAAGTTGAACATACACTTAATGTAGCCTACACATGTGAAGCATTAGAAATAATATATATCCTAGCCATAAATGGTCATAACTAAATAGCAAACGATCGCTTGTCCGCACGACGTGTAATGAAATTAATCGCAATAGAACTACATTCATTTACTTACCTACTAAAAGACACGAAAAAATTTTCTGTATTTATAAATCCAGAAAAATTGTTGAAGTTCATGTCTTATCCGTGCCCTACTACTTACCTACTATTTCACAGTTAAAATCCTGTGTTTCATTATTTTACCCAATGCTTATTTCAATATTTGGGTAATAAGCTCTTAAGTAATTACTGGGGTTTTTTTTCTCTTAGTCTCGTACCAGAGGACTCAGTCCGATGGAAGAGGCAGAATTCTGGATAGAGAAGGATTTACTGTAAGATTCATTTCTGATGACATTGGTGAGTTTCTAAGGTCTAAAATTTAGCAAAAGTTTAATCAGTGCAGTATGCACTTCAGACCTATAGTTCTGCTTAAACGCCCATTTGCCATTTATACCCACAGAAATCTAGTGTATGCCCATTGTAATATGTATTTATCAACACTAAAACACACGAGCACAGGGAAAATCTTCTTGATTAAAATAACCATGGAGACAAGTTTCTAATTGTGTTAAAAAGAGGGTAGGCCTACATGTATGTTATATTTAAACTGTTATACCCAATCATAGGTTGTTGTAATAAACCAAAACTCATGATATTTGAAGACACTTTTTTATATAGTGGTAGGTGCATACAGAAATTTACATATTATTAGCAAATACAGAATTTTACACAACCCTTCTCGGGGTTTATCAACCACTTATAAACATAGAACAAAATAATGTTAGCGGTTGTTTCTGAAAACAAATAATTAAGCCTCTTTTAATATGCTTCTTTTATTAGACGTACAATTTGTCTAGTTTCACTCTCAAACAGATATTACAGTTTACCCATCTAAGCTGCTCTCTGGAAAAAGAACCTTGCAAAATAATATTTCCCTCTCAAAATTAAGAGTATAAAACAAAATGCATTTCATCTTCTACCTCACCACTTTAACATAAATCACAAGTGGTGTGATACTTTTTTCACCTTTCCGGGTGTCCAAAGGATAAACAGTTTGTAACGTTTGAATCCAAAAACTTTCCCATTCCAACAGTTTGTGCTTGGTATCTGTAGCAGAAGTTAGAACCTCCCTAACTAAACCTGGCAACTCCGCCATATTATTGAAATAATCTATCAATCAATCTATTTTGTTTTGGACCAGGATCTGGAGTGTTTGCAGAAAAAGATGTAAAAAAGGGTGACTGTTTATTTGAATACGTCGGAGAACTAATTAGCAGTAGTGAAGGGGAAAAAAGGAGTCAAAGTACATATAGAAAAGAAAAACACAGCTATTTGTTTTTCTTCAAACATCAAGAAAAGACAGTGTGGTAAGCAAAAATCTGAATATTTCCTTATACTATAGCCTACAGGGGGGGGGGGGGGGTCTCTTTGGATCGCAATCTGACTCGAGCCTTCCATCGGCCTGTAAAAATAATCATCAAAAAATAATAAGAGAAATGCCCCCCCCCCCCCCAACACACACCCACCCAACCATGACCACCACCAAGTACATTCTCATTTGACTCTGGATTGCAGCTATTGATCGCCAGTCGAATATGTAATAGACTCGGAAGAATGGTGAATGACAGTGTCCAGTGTCCTAATTCAAAAATGAAGAAAATCTTTGTAAAAGGGTCAAAGCAACCTCACTTGGCACTTTTCGCTTTGCGACCTATACAGTCTGGTGAAGAGGTCTCTTACGATTATGGGGATGTAGATCTCCCATGGAGAAATCCGGTAAGTATTTTTCTTCCCTAGGTTCAGACAAATATCCCAAAAATACCTTACAGAAAGGAAAGTCTCTCAATACTGACTATGATTTTACAATAAAAACTGATAAACTAATACTTGGATATTTGAGTTAAGTGTCTGTTCATTTAGCATTTCACGTTTTCCTTGTGGCTAGCGTGGGCCTCCATGACTCAAGTGGTACAACATTGGACACTCAGAGTCAATCCAACACTAGACATCTCTCAAAGTGTTGAAGGTTTGAATCCCACTTAGTCCCACTTGTTGTCAGCTACCACTGGAATGTCTAGTTTCCTTTGAGCAATGGCCCCGGTTTCCTCCCCCAGTAAACCTGGGGCAGTCTTTGAAATTTTACTTATTATAGCTTATTGGTGGGGATATCCGTTCTTCCAATTGGGATGTTTTCATTGCTTGTCTGCAAGATGTCACCTGAACTGCTGGGCAGAATTTTTGTAATTGATAGCGGAGACATTTTAGAATTAGTCAGGTTTATTTGGTGGGGTCCTTTGTAGCTGATCCAGTTTATCGTCAGTAGTTCTGTTCACTTTTCTGTTACCCTCTAGTTTGGTTATTTTTGTTGATCGCTATTTGGTACCACAGAACTACTGTGTGATAACCCAATTAATATTTATCTTTATGGTTGTTTGTGAGGGGTGTATCAAAATCGAGTTTAAGCATGTCTTAAAAGAATGGGAATGTGATTTTGCAGGTAGTAGAGGAAAACGAAAGTGGTGAGGCACTTTTGCACTTTTACGTTCTTTTTTCTGTTTATTGATTGTTATTAGTTCACCCTCCATATGGGGTTTTTATTTTCATACCTTTTATTTGCTCATTGTTAGCAAATGTACATGTAAAATAATACAAAAACTGAAAGGATCTCATTCTCTAGAAGACTGTTAACTCCAGCCAACATAATCTCTACCTCTCCTTATATTGCGAAATTAACTGCTTGATTTTACACAAAATGTCCTGTTCGTGTTTTCCAGATTATGATTCAGATCCTTTTGACCTAAGGAAAGATACAGGTGAGTGAACTAATTCTGATGTATTTAGAACATCCATAGCATCAGAGGCAAGAAACCTAAAATATCAAATATTCTTCAATAACATGCTAAATCACATAAATTGAGGGTATTCCATTAACTGCCAAGCTTCTCATTGTTGTTCATTACTTTCATGCCTTTTCATTTATTATATAATTCATGTTTTCTCAGACCACTGAGACCAGTGTTGCACATTTATATGTTGACTTTATATGTTACATGCAATAGTCATGGGGTTTTACAGATCTGGGTTGGGTGTTCCTCTATCTATACATGTAACTGCTCGTTGGATTAATTCTCCACCCCCAGCCCTTTGAGGAACGTTCACTTTCTAGCTTTCCATGTATATTATATTCCCTTTGTCATGTGGAAGGAATGATTCTCACATATAATGCTCAATACAATAAAAGCTAATACTGGAATTAATACTGTGAATTGTTTATTGTAGAAAATGTTCAGAGCTTTAAAAGAAACTGAAATTAAACAAAGTATGATAATGGGAAAAGAATGAGAAAATTCGTAATTTGGTTCAGACAAAGGAGTTTAGCCTGTTTTTTTTTTATAAGTAATGCTTGGCCGTTGGCTCAGAGGTCAAGCGATTTTACTCTGAAGTAGTTTGTATGCTTCTATAAAAAGAGTTCAGAGTTTAAGCATGTCTTAAAAGAATGGGAAAATGTGATTTTGCAGGTAGTAGAGGAAAACGAAAGTGGTGAGGCATTTTTGCACTTTTACGTTCTTTTTTCTGTTTATTGATTGTTAATAGTTCACTCTCCATATGGGGTTTTTATTTTCATACCTTTTATTTGCTCATTGTTAGCAAATGTACATGTAAAATAACACAAAAACTGAAAGGATCTCATTCTCTAGAAGACTGTTAACTCCAGCCAACATACTCTCTACCTCTCCTTATATTGCGAAATTAACTGCTTGATTTTACACAAAATGTCCTGCTCATATGATGCTCAATACAATAAAAGCTAATACTGGAATTAATATTGTGAATTGTTTATTGTAGAAAATGTTCAGAGCTTTAAAAGAACAAATGAATCATTAGTAAGTATTTTGATAAGATTATGAAATTGTATGTTTAATCTTTTCTGTTCCAACAAATGTTGTTTTGTATAGCGCTCTAATCCAAGAGTACTCTTAGGTTATCTCTACAACATTTGAGTAAACACCACTCTTTAGTTAAGTAGGCTTCCTACATGTGGGCCCTGATTACAGATTAATGAAGTACTCCCTGATTTATCACTACAGTCTGATCCAGGCCTGGTTGAAGATTCAAATGATTCTGTAACATCATCTGTTTTCCCGATTTTGAACTGTGTAAGTACAGGCTCCTACAGTTTATTCACTTAAAAGGCATTTGATTTATTTCTCTCTTTCATGTATATTAATAAACACTAAAACACATGGGCACAGGGAAAATCTTCTTGACTAAAATTACCATATCTAATAATAAAAATTATGTTAATTTACAAAACCATGATATCTCCTTAGTTTGAAGACTGGTTTATACAGCAGTTACTTGTAGTTTTGATCACCTGCTGACATGATAAAGTAATTTTTGGCTACAAAGTCTAAGGTTTAGTTTATTTGGCTACACTTAGTATGAAATCCATTGAGATGTTCGCTGGGAACCTTTAGATGACCGTGAGTCAAGCATGGACACAGTCCTAGGATTTCCCCGTGCACAATAATCCTGGCGCTACCATAATATATATGACATCCCTTTTAATATAGTTGGACCCCCAATCTACATGCGATAAAAAGTGCTGGTGCCTTGGTAGCAATTCACAATGGAGAATGCTCTATCTTTATTTTTCAATAGTTTGATACCTTGTCCAGATATTCATTTATAGTAAGAAATTATTGAGTGTGTTGTTTAAATATGTGTCGCTTGCCATATATTTTTGAACACTTCACATTGTTTTATCATTATCATTCATGTCGCTGCATACTCTTTCATTTCATTTCAGAGTGATGCAAATATCCCACACCTATCTCTATCAGGTACAATTTTCTACTTATTTATGTTCACATTTGAATCTGTCATACAATAACCATTTCCCTTTATGTCTTTCATTAATTGTCCATGTGACTTACATGTATGTGGCTGCATAGGCTACTTGTATAATCTTTTAGATTTTTTTCTGGAAAGAACATCTTGTGGCATCCTGACATTTTTCAAGGTACATGAACTAAAAACAGTCAAAACTGTTTCTATTGTCAGCCATATTTATGAATGCTACTGTACACAACAAAGCTTGATGCTGTTGTCTATATTAAAATATTGGCTACATTAATGATCAGAAAGCTAAAAATTAAATTTTGTTGGTAGGTACAAGTGAATGTTATCAAACAGTTCCACAAGAGCATAAAATAGACAAGATAAATGTGAGTGATCCACCCAAGCTGAAGCATCATACTAATTATAAAAGGTATTTTAATACATGTATTTAATGTATGTATGGTATTGACTTTTGTTAAGTATAGTTTTTTATGATGGAGAAATGTTCAAGATAGATTTCTTCTTTTCTTAAGCAATACTCTTAAGCCCAATGGCTGCAATACACCATTGACTAGATCTCTTCAGTGTACATAATGCTCATTGTAGATCATACACAAAAAGGGCCTAATCTAGGCTGATTTTAGTCCCATATATGGGGTTTGGGCTTCTTCAGTTTGGGTGGCCAAACGAGGGCATGAGAAATTTTTGTTTTAGATTGTTGCTTTAAATAATATTGAATACAAGTAAAAAGTATTTAAAACATAAATATTAGACATATTAGATAGAAATGGTGGTTTAAAGTAGAAGTTCTCTCTATGCAACCTTCATGGGCCCTGGGATGGTATTGTCAAGTTGTACTATGGGTGCTCAAACTTTTTCTGTTATAGGATTAAGATCCTGGAAAGCACTGAATCTGGTGAGGAATTTGCTTCTTTTTAAATGGTTCTGTGCTTATAGCATAACTGTTAGAGATAATCTTGGTTTCAGTTTTTTTTATTTTTATTTTCCTGACAAATATATTTCAGTATTTTTGCATTACAATGAACTTTTAACTTTAGTTCTGATTCGATAAATGTGAGTTGGTAGTGAACTACTAACAGGGATTTGAATGAGGGTTTCCAACAGCATAGACCCTGGTTTCCTTTCCCAATACACATAAGACATCAAACAATCTCTTACTTTAGAGCCACCAATCTAGAACATGCATATAAATAATCTGCAATAGTCGTTCAACATCATGTCTTGTTATATTTTATTTTTTTATTATTTGTTCCAATGTTGTTCAGTGTACATGGGAAATGATTCTCTTTCAGAAATGGAAGATGAAGATTTTTCCATACCGGTATTTGTTTCTCAGACCACACCGAAAGAGGGTAGCAATTCGTAAGTATCTGATTTATCTTGACAATTTAGCTTGTGCCTGAACTTTTCTGATATCGGGATCTGAGTCATTTTCCTACATAGTATATTTATCGAGTGTGTACTTTCTTGATCAAACTCTGGTAGTCCAAAATTGCTTGAACTAAGCTTTATAGGGCGGTTGCCATCAGGGTGAGTTAAATGACAAAATGCAAAGGTTTGGTTGCCCTGATTTATCCTAAATGCTATATAGCAAATGAAAAGGGACTTTGTTGAAACAGAATAATATTGGTCATTGTTTGTTGGGACCAACTGAAGGCCCTGTTACTTCATTTTTTAAGTAATATTAGACTGTGTAAATCAAATGCTAAATTTGCTCCAAAACTACATGTAACTTGCCAAGCAGGGCAAGCACTTTCAGATATTGCTTGCCCGCAGGCCAAATCACTTACAAAAAGCATGAGGGTAAGTGGGAAGTTCCAGCACTGTCTAATATACTCACTTGTTTGGGAATTTCATCTTGTGTTAGTTTCTTAACGTTTACTCTTAACGTCTCAAGCAATTTACCTCATCAAATTCCGTCTTATATTATATTCATGAGAAAGTCAAAATATCCATCCTTAAACAGTAGTTACATCCTAGTGTTTGACTATGTGGGCTATCTGTGAATTTTTTTTCATGATTAGTTTCCATTCCTTATACTAGTTTACAGATAGTGTGTAAAATGCTTGAATATTAGAGATTATGTATGTTAAATGATATTTCTTTTTTAACTTCTATACTAACAGAATTTCTTTTTTGATTTTCTAGTGCTAAGGGTAATTATGAAACAGATGACCCAGTTATTCAGAAGACTGCTCTAAGTCGACAATATAAAAATAGTAAGTAGCTAATTTATCTAAATTAGATAAATCCAATAAGTAGAAAACGTTAATAGTTGTTAAAAGAAAGTTTAAAAACAAACAATATACCCTGATCCTGATCATTGTCATTAAAAAGAAATTCAAAATCATTCATTGAAAAAAGTTAAACCAAATAAGCCACAACTTGTTTTAAATCAGATAGGTCTGCACTTCAAGAAAGTTATCGAATCAAAACAGACACCGCTGCTTAATTGATTGAAGTCAAAATGCTTAACATATAGCTTTGCTTTGCTTAATTTTCGATACAACATTTGTTTGCATTAGCCTCCTGCTGTGCACTATTAAAATGTTTCATTTAATAAATGATGTTCTCAGTTACAGTTCCTGAGTACTCTCTAACCAATGGTGCCAGAAATTATTCAAAGAAAGACTATTGTTATTTCTGTGGAGGGCTGTACAAGTCTACAATTTCAAGCCACTATAGAAGTGTCCATTTTGAAGAAGAACGAGTTAAAAACATTTTGCTCCTGCCTAATGGCAGTCCAGAAAAGAAAAAAAACTGGCTTCTGCTTCAAAATGAGGGCAATTATCAACACAATATGAAGGTAATTTTGGTTCTATAGTGGTTCTAATATGCCTACAATGACAGGACCTCAATTTTTAGTGGTACAATGCCATCAGTTTTATATAGGGTCTTCTTGATTGTGTAAAAATAAGACCAATCAGATAATCTGAATGACACTGGTACCAAATGGTGAACCCAAATATCCTCTGTTGTAATGTAAAATAGCTACACAATAAACTGAATCGGAATTTTACATTCCAATGAGATTGTGTCATTTTTTTTTAGGTTATTAAAGAAGGCAATGGAGAACTTGTGATCAGTCGAAGACTTGGGAGTGGCTCACGATACCGTGCACAGGATTTCCTACCCTGTGAATATTGTTTTGCATTTGTTGCAAACGACTCCCTTTGGAAGCATGTTGAAATGTGCATGTGTGCACCAAAAGATTGTGGAAGTGCAAACTTCATACGCAATGGAATGATGATGATAGCGCCATTCATTTGTGCTTCTGCTGATGAAAATTCAGAACTTGTCGACCTAATTGACCAAATGAAGGAAACTAGTAAAAATCCTCACCTAAAAAAAATGTGTCAAGATGATCTGTTGATAAAGGAATTTGGTTTATCTCTAATGGATAAACTTGGTCTCCAAGAGGAACAAAGACGAAGGGATAAAACGAACATTCGCACTAAACTACGATCAGTGGCAAGACTTCTGATTCAGTTAAGAGAATGTACCTATACAGCAGATGCCAGTTTAAGTGATTTTATAACACCTAAAAACTTTATGAAGGTTGTTGAAGCAGTGAAAGAACTTGCTCTAGAAAATGATTCACCTAATTTGGCTTTGACTTTAGGACACTACCTTAAACAGATTGGCTTGCTAAAAAAAAGTTTGGGTATAAGAGAATCAAATCCTGAATTAAAGGCAGAAGCAAAGAATTTTTTAGAGCTCTTTGAAGCGCATTGGAATACAAAGGTCTCGTGTGTTGCCTTGCGCAGGAAAAAACTGAGAACCATAAACAAAGACCAGTGCACTCCAGCTACACAAGACCTTGTCAAACTCAAGAGTTACCTGGAGGGAGTTATTGGACCAAACTACAGGATCCAACAATAGAGGTTTGTATTAAGCTTTACGAAGTGTTTTATATAGAAGCTTCTCAATATGTTCAGTACAAGCTTGTGTTATTGTTATCATATAAATCATTGTGTGTAATTTTAGTTTCTAGGATGATGCGGTCAAACATTTGAATATAATGATTGACTGTCTAACCTTTCCATACTATTGAGGCCTCTGTGGCTCAGAACTGTAGAACTTTGGACGCTCAATTCGAACAGCTTTTGGCCAAAAGACGGAAAATTTCTGACTGAGTCCAGTGTCCTCTGCCAATAAATATGTAGGGTGTACAATCCTTAATGTTAGCTGATGTACAATGTTACAATGTATACTTGTTCTTGTTAGATAACGTGTACCTTACCCATTAATCACTTTACCCCATGCATTTTGATTGTTGATTACATGTATACAGTTCAGCATCCACTAACCGGGATCTGAAATATCTTTTTTTATGGGCTGGACTCATAAAATGGCTGTCTTATTATTATACAGACACATGATTTGGCATGTGTCAGATTTTGAATCTGAGCACTAATTATGTTTCTATGATGTCCTTTGGAGTTTGGAGGTTTTATTTGAACACCCCACCTTGAAAATCCTCTACAAAAATCACAAACAACAATAAAATATGCCCAATGTACTAACTGGAAACGTTTGATTTTGATAGGGGCTGCAATATTCACTTATGGATTTCTGTTCCATTGCTGGTATACTGTTCTATTTTTGTTGTAAGGACTGGATCTACCTTGCCCAACATTTGATGGTGAGGATTGTCCTTTTTAACAAACGTCGAATCGCTGAAGTTGAGGAAATTAAGACTGTGGATTTCATTGAAAGACCCAGTTATCGGGAAAACCAGGAAATACTTAATTCACTGTCCTTAGCAGAAAAGACGTTGGTAAAGAGGTGAGAATTGAATGTTTGAGTTCTGGCAGTTTGAAACAGTTTAGGTTTGTCTTTGGTTCTATGAATGACTGTGGGTTTTCCGATTACACTCATGTGGTGTCTTCCCACAATGATCCTGACATCACATCCATCTGAGTATTGTTTGAAACTCAATCAATCATATATTTACTGCAGTTAGTACTTATTATACTGTCTTATTCAACATTTCCATTATATTTGTAACATTGTATACAACTGCATTTTACTGGCCTTATAAGAATTGCACCCCTCTCTTAAAAGCCACTAAATATACACATTCATAATATCATTAAGCTGCTTTTCAAGATTTACATGTAAGATAGAGCTACCATTTTGATTCACAAGCTACATGTACATATAGGACTTGAAGGTGATATCACCCCTTTTTCATTCTTCTTTTTAGAATGAGTCTAATTGAGGTGCGTGGCAAGAGTACTCGTGGTATCAGAAAAGTTTTTGTTCTCCTCACCCCTGATATGGTTGATGGTTTGAATTATTTAGTAAACCATAGAAGAGATGTGAACATACATCATCAAAATCCATATATATTTGCCAATGAGGCCACTGGACCTCTTGATGGCTGCAAAGCCTTCAGAGATGTAACAAGTCTGTGTCCTGGGTTGAAGAATCCTAGTGCAATAAGATCAACAAAACTGCGTCACTATCTTGGAACTACCTCCCAGGTAAGCAGAGAGGTGATGGTGCCACTGTTTCCTTAAATTAGCAAGAGCTGCCAAGATATTGATATTTACCTTTAAAATAACAAAAAATAATTTGCCCTAATTTTTTTCAAAGAATGTATCTCACTATTTTTTTTTTTGTAAATTCTCAGCGTCAAGTATTTGAAGTCAATGTTGAAATTCTAAAATAGTCATTGAACAGATGGCCTGTACGAACTGTGTTTTTTTTCTTTCTCAAAAAGTAAACACATTGGAATAACGTCTCTCAATTGTCGTTTGCGGTAGTGTTGCCAGGGACTCACCAAAGGTAGGGAGTTTCCTCCCCCACTAAACCTGTCATAGCCTCCCTACAAGTGAAATAATCTTGAATGTGGCGTAAAGCATTGATCAATAAATCAAACTACAATTACCTTTTTTATTTAGATTCTTGACATGAAGGATGCAGAAATAAAAATGTTAGCAGATCATATGGGCCATGACGTTAACATCCACACAAATTACTACAGGCTTCAGAGCTCCCTGATTGAAAAGGCCAAGGTGGCCAGAGTCCTTATTGCAGTGGACAGTGGCATGGTGAATAAATACCAAGGAAGACAGCTGGATAATGTTGCCATAGAAGGTAGGAATTCAATATATGCTATATTCATAAGCTGCATGCGTTTACTCCACAGTATAATTATTGTTATGTTCCTGAGGCTATAGGAGGACATTATGCTTGAACTGCCTGTCACGGCAATAAATAAATTCATACATTACATGACCATGCAGCTTTCTGCCATCTTGCTGGGGTTGTAGTAAGTTAGGTAATACATTAGTTTTCTTTGAGCGAGTGGAATTTATGGTTATAACTGTTACAACACCATAATCATTTCTTATTGCAGAACTTCCGATGCCACTCTCCTATAATGACGAATGGTCTGTAAAAGATTCTGATATGTGTATAGAAGAGGATGCTGAATCCAGTTAGTTCACATCTTTTCCAAACTTTCATTTCACATTCCTCCAAGCAGTATAGAAGTCCAAACTCTTGTTGAACTATAAAAATATCTGCACAAGGCACAATAACATATGTCACCTGCTACTGATTATTGCTCAGTAATTATTATAATCAATCACCTGAAATAATAAGTCGAATGATAATATTTACTGTTCAAAAGTAGCTTTATTTAAACCTACTTTATACATGCAGCTTTATCTTTAAACACAGGCAGTTTATTTATAACGTGTAAATATATATTTCAACATTTCTGTTTTTAGAGCTGAGAAATCATGAAACTGAGGAAGATGTAACTTTGGAAAATGATCAATCTGGTAGGTAGCCTGTGTGTTTATAAAAAAATATGTATGTAATTTTGGAACTTACTCATGTGAAACAAAAAGCGATAAGACATAGTGAAAGCAAGTTTGCCTTTTGAAAAAAGGTCCATTTGTTAAAAATTATTTTGGGTTATGCCAAAATGTTTGAAATGTTGCTAATTACTTTTTCAGATGATGGACTGCCCCATATGGAGAAGAAAACTGTTCTTAGAAAAGGTGGTTTTTGGTTTCATTGAATATTGGTTTTGGTTTATTAGAACAATTTATGATTGGGTATAAAGGTCCAGATGGCATACCCCTATGAACACAATTAGAAACTTGTCTCCATGGTTATATTAGTCAAGAAGATTTTCCCTGCATTTTTTGTGTTAATGTTCATAAATATATTTTCATTATAAATTATTTCACACTTAAACTGTACAACATTTAGTCTGACATTATAAACAGATTTTCTGTATTAAGGTTCACTTGTTAGATGATTAAAAGACATCCTGTCATGCATACATTTAGTTACCTGTTTATTGTTTAAATAAGATCAGTCATTCATATGATACTAAAAGCAAACAATCCATCTTTTGGGAGGGTTTTCTTCTCTTTCTCATCTATTAAAATTGATTATTTTTCAAATTTAAGTACCTTGCTGTGTTCAATATTGTTTTTCAATTTCATATAGGGTGGACACGAAAGCCCTGGAGGAAAGAAGAGATACAATTAGTCACGAAGGAATTCCCTAATTTTAGATCATGCTATCCAACAAACTTAGAAATAGATGATTTTAGAGGTCGGCACCCGTCAATGATCAAGAGGACGACAATACAAATAAAGAGTAAATTACAGCATCTAAGTGAGTATATGATTTCTGTCTGATTGGTTCAAACCAGTCACATGGAGACCCTGTATAATGCAGGCACATATACACCTTTTGACGTCCTGTCTAGACACTTGTTAGACTGGTCTGCTTGTAGCATACATACATGTATAAGAAAATAGGTTTCAGAGGTCACTTTCTGCCTTGTACTAAATGGTAATTTTTGTGAAGGAAGGCCTGAATATCAAACAGTTTTGATCTTCAGTGATCTAAATTCCTTGCAGGTTTTTTTAAGGGGGGTGCGGAAATATATGGGGTCAGTAAACAGTATATTTTGTAGCGACCTATATTTCTGTATCACCTCTCGAACAAACCCTGTAACTAATAATACATATGATAATCTTCTGGAGCAAAATAATTGCAGAGGAAAGTCATTAACTGTGCTTGTAAAAAATGCTATTTGGATGTTAAAAAAAATTGTTATGACTACAATTTGTTCCAAATTTAGTTATAAAGAAGTTTTAGAAGCCAGTGAGTAGGGGTGTGTTGTATCTTCAGTCCAGTGAATTATAATATGTAACATCATTATGAAGTTCAGTTGAACATAGAATTAAGAGTGAATATTAAAGGTCAATCAATCAATCAATCAATCAAACATTATGTTAACTGTTGTTATATTGCTCACTAGAGTATATATAGCCATAAAGTACAAAATGCACTACATGCAAGTGTGAAGAACACAAAAAATGAGATAATCAAAAAGTTTGATTACTTGATGTAGTTAATCCCAGAGAACTGATTTGATATACCTTTCAGTTCCAGTTTTAACATTTGTTATTTTTGAGTGCAGTAACTCTGAGTTGAGAGTCCACTTAAGGAATGGTGGAATCCGGTAGTGTACGAGTAAAGTCAAATCATAGACGCTCTAACAGGTGTCTCATTGCGTTAAGAAAAGGGGTTTGTCGCTTAGATAATGGATTGGTTGTTGAAGTGGGAAAGGGTACATGTATATAATTTGATATAGTGCACTCCAAAAACTTTCTAGTCACATATAATCCTAACATGTATTATTTATATTCCAGGAAAGTGCTGAACGTGCCTACGCCACTTGCATTGGAGGTTTCGAATATGTTTTTATGCAGCCTTCGGACTTGTCATTGACTCTTTTATTGTTGTAATTGTCAGTGCCACGGACTTGTTCACAGTATGTGTTTGTCAGTGCCACGGACTTGTTCACAGTATGTGTTTGTCAGTGCCACGAACTTGTTCACAGTATGTGTTTGTCAGTTCCACGGACTTGTTCACAGTATGTGTTTGTCAGTGCCACGAACTTGTTCACAGTATGTGTTTGTCAGTGCCACGAACTTGTTCACAGTATGTGTTTGTCAGTGCCACGAACTTGTTCACAGTATGTGTTTGTCAGTGCCACGAACTTGTTCACAGTATGTGTTTGTCAGTGCCACGAACTTGTTCACAGTATGTGTTTTCTTTAAATTGCGGGTATTAAAACATTTGAGTGTGAAAAGCTAATTCTTCTAAAAGATTCTTTGGAAAACAATATTTGAACAAATGGGCAGATTGTGTACTGCTGTATGAATGTAATCCATCTAAAGATGTTCTCCTCACAACAGTGTCTTGTTCCATATTATTGGCATCATCTTATTAATGAAATCAGTTAAAGTGTCAAAGGTTATAAGTGCATCTGAGAATCCACAAGTAATTGTTACTTAACAATTTTAAATATTTTAATTTATGTGTAAGATATAATTATGCCTGCTTTTAAGACTATCATATCTTCCTTATAAGGTAAATATGCCTGCACTTGTTAAATGATTAACGTGAAGCATACTTATATTTTAAAAACTTGAATCAAAATTGCTTTTTGAAGTAAATTTGACATGTTGCATAAGATTTCTGTATCATACAAGTTATACATGAGGAACTGCTATGAGTAGTATTTTATTACTGTTGTGTAAATCCTAACAAATATCTGTTATTTGCCTTCTAGAACGAGTGATGTGATTCACAAGGAAGCATGCTTTTTTTTTCTGTTCAATAAATTTTTTAAAACTGCATTGTTGCTTTCTCTCTTTGTTATTTACTTTCTAATTGTATCACCCTGGAATGTACATGTATTTAAGAGAAATATAATTATAGACTCTGTCTGTTCACTCAATACCTTGAAGGCTTTGTGGTATCGATTTGAAATCCGGATACATCTAGTAGATTCAGCTCATCCGAAGGACAAATACGATTCTGCAAAATGGCTGTTGGTCGCTGTAGCCAATTTACCTTATTCCCAACATATAATTTTTTAGGCTCAATAACTTACAACAATACTGTACTGTCACTTTGATCATACTTGATTAGTATGTTAAGCATACCCGGTATGTTGAAAAAGACTGGTGGACTTTGTTTTCTGGATTCTTCGAAATATATTATTGCTACAACACTCAATTTACCTTGTTCTCTGGTATAAATACCGCGCATACAAGATATAATCTTGGAAACATCTTTCCCCGCCCCTTAATTGAACAAATAACCCATTAAAGGCTTATATATAATAAGGAATTTGTGGGGCATATATAACTGCCCCAGAAACGTATATATTCATATATGTTTTGTGGGTCATATTTAGCTGCCCCATAATTGAACAAATAACCCATAAAAGGCATATATATAACAAGGAATTTGTGGGGCATATATAACTGCCCCAGAAACGTATATATGTATATATATGATATATGCCCCATAACATGGTTTGACAATGATGCCCCACAAACAGGTCTGGCTATAATGTCCCACAAACCCTACGAAATGAGTATATATATATATATACTCATTTCAAATGGTTTATGGGGTGTTGTGCTGAAACCTGTTTGTGCAACATTTTTTTAACACCTGCTTATGAGGTATATATTCTATATATACAGTATATGGGGTATATATAGTTGGGTATGCTTGTTTGGCCATATTTGATGATTTTGTAAGATGTTTATGGATTGAATACCATATTAATTGGTTAAAGTAAACAATGCATGTGCCAGGCAACCATCAGGATAATATAAGTGGCATATATCCGTTTAAGGGGCATATGTGCGTGCGGGGCATATATGTATTTAGGAAATATTGATGTTTGAGGGGTTTATTTTGACACTACATCCACTATATCAGAATAAATTGGTTGAAGTTTTAATCTTACTAAGGAATAAAACTGCATGTATGCCACAAGGTAAAACCCACAACCATTAGCAAACAGTAAAAGGTACTATGACATCAAAGTATACGTTTAGAAAACGGTTTAAATCAACCAGGGTTAAAAAAGATATAGTCTTCGGATGAGCTACATGTAAATCGACATCTGAGGTTTCCGAAAACTAAGACAGGTTGTCTGCACAGCTGCATGTGCCATTGATTTCAATAAGGAGACCAAGCTAACCGCAATTTTATGTAAACCTAGGGCGTACTTGATTCACCGCTCACAGCAGCTTTCAGCGTGCTACATCGCACTAGATTGGACCCTCAGCATGCTCATAGCGTGCTGAGACTGCTCATAGCCAAAAGGTAGTGTGGCCTCAGCAGCTTGCTTCAGGTCACGCGATCAACCTAGCAACCGACCGCTAAATGAAATTTGTTTGATACAAATGTTGACTTTTCATAATTTTTTCACAAAAGAAGTAAAACTTTATTGAAAGTATGACTGATGTATTTCACTGTCTATTATTGAAGCTGTAAGATTTAAAAAAAAGAAGTTATTTCATCCACCATTTTAGAACGATTACAGCGCTGAAATTTCACTTGTTTCGCACCCTGCTGACAGCAACTACCGCTGTGCTGTGAGCAGGTCAATCAAGTACGCCCCTTGTTCAATTCTTACAATGGTTCATCAATTGAACCAATAACCCAATTTTAAAGGTAATTGAACAATAATTGGAGTTCAGAGAATTCCACTTTTACGAATAGTTTAAAACAGAGACAAGTGATTCAGATCAAAGACATCTTTATTGTACACAAGAAAAATGAATATATGGCTGACAATACCAAAATACATCTTGTTCACAATCAATAACAATAAATTTAGAACTGACTGACACCTTTTCAGAGAGTTCAGTATTACAACTACATTGTACCCTCTTTAAGTGAAAAGATATATACCGGGTATGTGATAAATTGTATGTTGTTCATAGAAAACTCGAAACTCTCTAACAGAGAACCCAGTTCTGTCATTACGTGTATGTGTGACTTTAGATCTCAAATCATTGCAAATAATGTTGGAATTTGATTGTTTGGCGTTTGAGGTTGCACTCAATGTTATTCTACTCACATGGGGACGCTTCCATGTTAATTGCCTTGGGTAACTGGGCTCTAGCTATGAGTTTATACCTTACCCTGGTACATGGAAAACATACCGCATAAGTCAATCACAAATGAAACCAGTCAGAAGTTTTATGGAACAAGTGCAATTTAAACTTGCAACACATTGGCGAAAGTCTTGCTAGCATACAACACTATACAGACTGAGCTGTAGAGGCCCTAATTGTAATTCAATGTCGAGGGTGCTCAGGTATTAACTGGTTAGAAACTGAAATGAGGAACAAACAATAGCTCAAGAGAGCATACTACATGTACACACCAAAAAAATGCATTTGCTTAATGAATGCCATTAGAAATTTTGAAAACTTCTGCATGTTGTTGAGTCATGTCCTATTGTAAATACTAAGGTTTTACATTTAAAAAAAAAAAAGATTCAACTGAAAAGGCCAAAGTACTTGAGCAGAAATCCCCATCTATAGTAAAATTTGACTGAAAAGCACTACCTCTCGCGGTCATATGGTTTTACACACCCTTTCCAAATTTCAGCTGGATTGGCTGAAGTACTTAGGACAAATTGTGCCGAAACAAAAAGTTGGTGGACAGACGGATGCTTAACAGATAACAATAATACGCTAGGTATATATGAAGATGCTGGGCTAAAAATGTATCTTCAACAAAAAGTAGTGCAAGCTGTGGAGAATTACACTAGAGCAAAAATTCATGGGTTCCATACAAAGTGTTTCAGCAGAAGAGATGTGGACAACCTCCTTAAATTCAACACTTTATGTGGAAAGTGACAAAAGAAACAAACCGATCCAAAAGAAACAAACCGATCCAAAGATACGCAAGAAGTAAAACAGACCATGTTCTATCATGCACATATTTTGATTGATTGTTTGGTGTTTTACGCTGCGCTCAAGATTATTTCACTTATATGGCGGCGTTGCCAGTTTTAATGTGGGAGGAAACCGGGCTCTATGCCTGGAGGAAACCCACGATCTTCCGCTGGTAACTGGCAACTGGCAACCATCCCACATAGGTCGTTGGAGTAAAAACCCAGTCAGAAAATTTTCCAATTTTTTTTTTGGGACAGAGTGGGATTTGAACTCGCGACCTATCACATACTTTGGGGAAGCATACATAACATAGAGCCCATGGGACACTCCACACCGCGATACTAGTAGAACAAGCTGAGTATCTAGCATGTCCCCACGCTAAGAAGCATAATGGAAGCAAAATTATGATTTCGTTGTTTCAACAGGTTATTATTATAGACTTGTATGGTGGATCTATCACTAAGTATGAAATTGAGTCTGTAAACATACCAGTAACAGTTTACAGAAATGAACAAGTCTTACTGACATATTAACTACGGTAGCTAATTAAGTCGCTTCATGATGAGGTGGATGGTCCAAGATCAATCCCACTCGTCCTTTCCATGACCTGAAGTGATTGTGCAAGTTTGAACTTGATTGGATAAAAACTGTTCAAGATATCCCATTCATAAGCTTTAATGACATATAATTAACTAATTAAGCTGCTAATTGATGAGGTGGATGGTCCAAGATCAATCACACCAGTCCTTTCCATGACCTGAAGCTATGGTGCAAGTTTGAACTTGGTCAGATAAAAACTGTTCAAGATATTGTGTTCACAAGATGCGGGACAGATGGAAGGACGCAGGGCATTACCATATCCCCTCTCCACTTCACAGCGTGTCAGGATTAACATTTTCCTACAATATAAAAAATTGGAACAAATAAATACTCAACTTTAGTAGGAAGGATTAAGATAGAGTGTAGTTGATTAAACACATTATTGGTAACATAGTGGTTGTACTCAATACTCAATTGACAACAGTAACCAAACCCACTGCCCAGAATCATTTTGTACAACAGCCCATTCTATGTCTATTTAACAGTAAATAATACAAACGTCTGATTTACACAAAGATAAATAGACGTAATCATGATAAATAGTTGGTAGTTATGCGTGCATGAAATTGGTCTGTAGATATCATGGCACATGTAATTGACATACGCATTGCCGTGGATTGCCGTACATGTCGCCGACAATACCCCTAGGCCAAAGTTGACTGAGGGGTAAAAACTATGTCGTATGATCTGTTGTGAGAAAACACATAACCACTGATTTGATCTAATAATAAAACTTACTTAAATGTTGAAGTTTGCTTTTCAATTGTGTCACTGTTCTTTGGCTGAAGACTGGATATTTCTGTTTTAACCTTTCCAATTCCATACCAGAAGGATACGTTTCCTTATAATTTGGAAATGAGGATTTAAGCAATTCTATTTCTTCTTCCCTCCAAGGGATTCGGGATCTTCCACCTATTAAAAGAAAACAATGTTTAAAATCATCCAATGTTTACCCAAGTCCTCATCCCCATCAGGTTTGTAATCACAACAGAACTTTAATGTAGACAAATAGTGGTTACAGAGACAAAATCATGTTTTAATTACAACTCTACCAATGAGAAAGTATAATAAACAAGACATTCAGGAGTGGATCTAAAGCTCACCAATCTTTCTTTCTGAAATGTGAGTCACAAGCAAAAATTCAAGATGCCGGCATGGCGGCCATTTTGAATATGATTGATTGATTGATTTGGGTTGACCGCCGTCCTCAGCAATACTTCAGCTATTTGATGGCGAGTTTCCACAGAGCCAGTTATACTGCCACAACTATTAATGTGACAGTATTTTAGATCAACATGGTCCGTGGAAAAGTATAGTTCCTCTTATACTCAGGGCAGCATGCTGTGCCTCATTTTGAATATGCAAAGCTGATTAAAATATCCAGATGCACAACTAGACATACGTAAGTGGTAATCTGTAAGAAAAATTTCATAAAGATCTGTTGAGTAGTTTTTCTAGATCATGGGAGAAAGCTCTTTAGAAACTCTCATGCAAATATGTGATAAAGTTTTCTTAAAATGTGAGTCACATGCAAATATTCAAGATGGCACCATGGTAGCCATTTGTTAATATGGAAATCTGATTGAAAATACCCAGGTGCACAACTTAAACTTTGTGGAAATCAGTATGAACAAATTTAAAGATATGTATAGTAGTTTAAGTGGAACGCAAGACACAACCAAAATGAAAATAGCCATCTGGCAGTCATATTGGATATGCAAATAAGACAAAAATACCCAGATGCACATCTAGGTCATGGGAGAAACCTGTATAGAAACTCTCACGAACATCATAAAATTTTCTTGAAATGCAAGTCAAGATGGTGGCATGGCGGCTTTTTTGAATATGCAAATCTGATTAAAAATACCCAGGTTCAAAACCAGACCATATGGGGAACCATGAAGATCTGTCCACTAGTTTTAAGTTAAACAATAATTGTTAACAGACTGTGGACAGCAGACTATGGACAAAAAGTGATTTGAATATCCCACGATCTGATGAAGGTGGGCTAAAAATACGTTTTACTTTCCAAAATGCTAAGAATCAGAGAGTAAAAATCCGTGTAGCAGAATTTCTCACCTTGATAACGCATGGTTCTCTTCCTTGATGTACCTATGAAAAAGCCAGAGAAACAGACAATTACATTTAGTTGACTGAGCAACATTCGGTAAATTACTAATTTTAAGAAAAAAACCCAACTCAGTTGATGCTAACCTTACCATCCTAAGGTTATTTATCCATTTGGGTTTTAAGTTAAATGCATATGATAACTATTTCACTCAATGATAATAGAGAGTTATCAGAAAATGGTTTGGCAGAAAAGCTGAAGAATTTACCCTGAAAAACCAGAGCAACTCTCATGCAATTTGTTCAATAACCCATTAGGGCAGAAGATAAGAAGGCACAGTGAAGCAGTTTGTATTTTGTACTTTACAAGACCCTGTAATGGTGACAATGGGAATCATATCAGAACTTTACAAGACCAGAAAGATAACGAATTCAGCCTTTAGGTCACATACCACAATCAGCACCATGTCCCACAACATCACCATCTTCCTCATGCTCAGCATCAGATGTGTGATTCTCTGCAAGGTTGATAAGTAAAAAAGAGCATATTAAAGATGAAACATAAACAATAGGTGTAAACACTTGATTGTCCTGTTCAGCTGTGTGTTACTGAGTGAACGGTTGGTGGTGGAAGTTAACACTTTTTGTCGCTACAGTACACTACAGTTTGTGGAAAAATCAAAGCTCATGTGAAATATTGGAGAGGTTTAACAGATATGTACTGGTAGCTCACCACCCAACACATACATAAGTAGTTAATGCAACATGAAGTGCGTATCTTCTCATTGATACATGTAAACTGTTGTGAAATTAGAGTGTAGAAATATTTCAGCAAACATGATCACTACACACCTGTATTCACAGTCTCCATCGCTTCCTCCTCAGCTAGCCAATTATCCTTATAGTCTACTGGAGCTGGTAGATCTAAAATGATATCAAGCATACATACTATTTCAGAGAGAGATTAATAGATAAATTGCTCTATCTTTACAAAAATAGGTGCTCCAATTAAAGGTTGAAAAATGTTGAGTGTGCGAGTGGTTAATGGCTTACTTAGAAATTGCACTTAAATTATTTACTTATATTGCTGTGTTGTCAGGATGACAGAGAGGAACTTCTGATAAAAGTTTGGCAAGGATCCCACTTAAATTAAAACAAACATCCCTGGTGCCTGACCATGTCCACTTATGCCAAATTGCAAGGAAAATCTGCATGTATAGCAAGACATCATCTAAGATGTAAGGGGTTGTTTTCCACACAAAACACCATGATGATCCCAGGAGAATATTTTGTTGTATATGTTTTTCATGCTTCATCATGTTGAATAAGTATAAAAGAAAAAATAATATCAGTTCCCTGCTTCACAGATATACTATACAGGTTATTCATGTCTGATGTTATTGATTGATCGTTTGGGATTTTATGCTGCACTCAAGATTATTTCGCTTTTACCGGCCAACCATCCAACTTATGTCGATATGAACCAGAAATTGTGCAATATCAGAGTCGGTAGCCGAAAAAATAACACAGATCAAAATTGAATGAAAGGAGCTTATAAAACTACTGCTCAGTTGCTCTCCTCCTGAAATATTGAATCCTCTCTAGAGAATTCTTACCGTTAACATCAATACTCTCCAGCTGTCTTCCCCCAAATTTTCCAATCATTCCATTTTCGACAGCAATGAGAACCCGGGCAACTTTAGATTTTTCTATTAGGGAGCTCTGCAACCTGTAATAATTGGCATGAATTTGGGTATCATGGCCCATGTGGTCTGCCAGCATTTTTAATTCTGCCGCATTCATATCTAAAATCTGCAATAACAATAAAGAATTTGGCTTTAAAATGCATTTTTCTTTTTGGAGAGCTCTCCTGGATCATGAATATTGGGATGGTCTGTTTTTTGTATTCAACATAACAAATATATTTCTCACATGAAGGATATGTTCCAGCCACTTCACAAGGTAGACTGCCTTGCACAATATCCATCAATAAGATAAACATATATCACTCCATTCGTCAGATTAAACTGACGACACCTTACACCTTTGTTCAATACAATATATATACATTTACAAGTATATACTGCAATCTGGCCCTTCAATACCATATCTCAACTTTGTTAGCTGGCATAGTGTTTGATAGTTCAACTTGAACCACAGTTTTTAATATCTATGGTTTTGATACACTTTCTACTTGAACAATGACGGCGTGACTGGCAGAAATGCCAAAGAAAACTATAACTGCAATTTTATTTGTAAATAAAATATTCAAGGAAACCACTTAAGTCTTTTCCAATAACAAAATGTACAGCAAATTACTTTGTATTCATGCTGTTTTATCTTGTGTTGTAAAGTATCTCAATTAACCTGACAAATGTTAACTTAAAACCTACTTGTGATGTTGTTCCGAGATATTTTCTAAGTCTTGTCGGTCTGATGGCTTCCGGGTTAACGTTGCCTGGACATTTGGCAGTGATGTCGCGAAATGCCTTGCAGCCATCTATAGGCCCAGTGGATTCATTGGCAAATATATATGTATTGTCAGGATGAATATTCACAGCTTCTCTAAACCTCAGAAGATGTTCAACACTGTTGACCATTGCAGGAGTTAAAAGCACAAATACTTTTCTAATACCTCTAGTACTTTTCCCCCTTACTTCAATCAAGGACATTCTGCAATGAAATAGTGCACCCATACATTATATGATTTCATTTTGTTCTTAAATTTTTTTAAAGTGGCATGAGCTGCCAAAATACACATTTTTTCATAATTTCTGATCGTCACGACAGTAAGAGGCTTTGAAGGCCATTGAAAAACTAAATGATTGGCGTTGGAATGAGAAAAATCCATACAGTATGTGGCCTATATGAACCGAAATATTGTTCGAAAAGTAAACAAAATGTAAATAACCGGGACGACCATTCATTCATTCCAAGCAAAGCCAAAGTTAAATTAAAACAATACTTTATCGTACATTTTCGAGACTAGAAGCACTAAAAAGCCTCTGAATTATAGGTCTTGAGAAAAATAGCCAGTAATTTCACCATTCTGTAAGTCAAAATATCAATATTTTGGCAGCTCATGCCACTTTAAGCTCAATAAACTATTTAACCCTTGTCCTGCCGTGCCTGCCATAGTACCCTTAAATAGCCGTAAGCCTGACCTGTAGTTCACAGAAAAAGGCTTAAAAGAAGATCTACATGTATCTGTTAGTCCTACATTGTCAATTATATCTAGGCTTTATGTATACCTACTGGGCTACACAGTATTCATTGGATATACATGAATTTGTGGGGCATATGTGCTTTTGTAGGACATATATATGTCTGTGGGGTATGTATATGTCTGTGGATTATAATAATGTATATGTGGGGTATATATATGTTTGCGGGGCTTAGCCTTGTACATGTATGTCTCTGTGGATTATAAATGTAATTGCGGAGCATGTTTGTGATTGTGGGGCCTTTCCATTTATTTAGGCAATTAAGTAAAAATGTTTTTAAAATTTTAGAATAATTGTTTAATAGTACTATGGCACTGGCAATGTTTCAATCTTATTCCAGAGATAATAATAATAGATTTTAATTATCCTCAGTAATTTCTTAGGTGAACCTTTCTTCAAGGAAAATAGATAATTATCAAGCTTTTCTGAAGGATTACACTCCACTTCATATTTAAAGAAATACTTGACATTCTATCTAATTAATGTCTTCTACTTTTTTGAACATGTTGAAGTAGAATAAAACTGGAATAAGAACGAAACATGGCCAGATGCCCAGACCCATAAAGTGAACAAGTTGTACCACATAACTGTCAAAATTATAGATTTTTTATGTTATCACCTGATAACCTCTAACAATGCCACTCAAAGAAGCTATAATTCAAAAGACAACAATTTTGATCATCTACCTACCTTTGAGCCAACATTGTCATGTAGATTAGTGTTATGTCTACCATTAATAAGACAAACTCACACTGTGTTTACTAACTGACTACTTTTACTAGACTGAAGTATCAACATACATACAAGATATCATATACACACAGAGTGGTGCGCAAGCGTGGTAGGAATGAAACTAGAGATGCTTAAGGCTTACTAAGACTACATTATTCTACTAGATCTAACACTCTTCCCGCGCAACAACAAAAATGAATGCATGCACGGCTTATTTATATCAAAGAATTACATGTTAAAAAATGAGTCTGATAATGTCCCTTTAAATGCACACCTACAAAACACTGCCACTTTTTCGCCAGTGATTGTCTTCAGTGTTATGTCAGTATTTTTTAATTTCAAGTTTGGTAAGATTCTGTTTTTTGTGGATTTTGACATCAACGATACAGAAGCACCCGTGTCAACTTCCATTGGAACTATTTTCCCATTCAAATCAATATCCACTTTGATTTCTGAGGCTTTCCCTTTCTGCACGTTTCTTACGTATCTTAGCGTGTCCGACCTGTCTTCTACAGTAGCGTCAGAGTCAGTGTCCGAATTATCGGAGTCACTTTTTTCTAGATGTTTCACTCTAGCCGATTTCTTATTATATCTATGCGGTTTTTTCTTTTCTTTAAATTTTCTGTCACCCTTTGTCTGTTTTTGTCTGTCAGTCGTATAGCTTTTTCCGTTATCTGGACATTTTCTGGACAAATGTCCAGCTTGGTTGCATTTTCTGCATATAGCATCTTTATAAAAACAGTTTTCTTGCCTATGATTTGTTTTCCCACAGCGAAAACACTCTTTCTCGTTTACTTTTTTCACAGTTTCATGAGGATGTATTTCATCCATATGCTGGTTAGCCATTTCATGACTTAACGCAGTATCATAGGCTTTCTTTAATTTCAATGACGCTTCACTTAGCAATTTCTTTTGAGCATTTCTATCTCTTAGTCCAATAACGAACATGTCTCTCAGTGCTTGATCTAAAAAGTCTCCAAAATTACAAGTTTCAGAGAGTTTTTTCAATTCTGTCAAATAACTTTTAATTGACTCACCGCTTCTCTGTTTTCTGTTGTAAAATTGGAACCTCTCAGCAATTTCAATAGGCACAGGTGTGATATGTTGCTTCACAAGTTCACAAAGTTCGTCATATGTCTTGTCAGTTGGTTTTGCAGGGGATAGCAGAGTTTTAATAAGGCTATATGTTTTACTCCCAATCACACTAAGGAAAATTGCCCTTTTTCTCATTAAATTTGGAGTGTCACATATGTCATTGGCAAGGCAATATTGGTCTAACCTTTCAATATAGTCATTCCAATCCTCACCTTCCTGAAACTCTGATACGTGTCCAAATACAGCTGCCATGATGATTCTGAACGGTATTATCCCAGTCACTTTTTTACAGTGTTTTTACAAGTAAGTTGACACATCAACAGTTTAAAACTGTTTAACTGTTATCACTCAGCTTGCCTGTCGTGGAAAGTTCTTTTACAATCCTCGTCGCCAGATTTGTTATGTCTACCATTAATAAGACAAACTCACACTGTATTTACTAACTGACTACTTTTACTAGACTGAAGTATCAACATACATACAAGATATCATATACACACAGAGTGGTGCGCAAGCGTGGTAGGAATGAAACTAGAGATGCTTAAGGCTTACTAAGACTACATTATTCTACTAGATCTAACAATTAGGATGGATGATCTTCATCAGGTTACTTATTTGTGCATCCAAATAGTTTCGCAATGTAACCAGATCTTTGGTGGCTGGAACAGACTTCTCCTTATTGATTGCTCTTAGTTTCTGACGCCTAAGAGCCACACTTGAAACCTTGGCATTCCAATGAGCTTCGAACAGCTCCAAAAAATTATTTGCTTCTTTTTTCATGTCATCATTGGAGTGTCGAATCCCTAAGCTTCTTTTAAGTAATGTGATGTGCTTAAGATAATGGCCTAAAGTCAGTGCTAGATTTGGAGCATCATTTTCAACAGTGAGTTCCTTTACTGCCTGTACAACAACCATGAAGTTTCCTCCTGTTATAAAAGACATTAAAGAAGGATTATTTGGCACAATGCTCTGTAATTTTCTCAATAATCTTGCCACTGTTCTCAATTTTGTTCTAATATTGGTTTTATCCTGCCTCCGCTGCTCATCTTCCAATCCAAGCTTATCCATGAGAGATAGTCCAAATTCCTGGATTAATTCGTCAGTTTTACATAGTTCCTTCATATATGGGTTCTTCGCTGTCTCCTTCATGCCCTCAACAAGGGTCAATACAGCTTCCATGTCTCCTTCTTCTTTTGGGAGGAATGGAGAAATCATCATTATCCCATTTCTGACAACGTAGTTAGCCCCAACCTGATCACAATCAGGTTTGAAGGCGCATGTTTTCACGTGTTTCCAAAGAGAATCTTTAGAAATGAAGACAAAACAAAATTCACTAGGCAGAAAGTCTTCGGCCCTATACCGAGAGCTTGGATGCGGCCTTCTACTAAGTACCAACTTCCCTCTCTTTTCTTCAATAACCTGTGATAAACAGAAAACTGATTACTTTAATGATTGATTAAATTTACAAAATCTACTTAGGTAATAATTATTTTACATCTCCTAATAAAAGGGTTTATTTAAACATTCAGACAGCTGTCATTCTGGTGGACAGGGAATTGAAAATAATCATACACCTTTTCCTAGTTATCAATGACATCAATAATTAAACCTATTGAAAATTGTTTGTTTTGGAATTAAGACCTCAAAACCCAAATGGGTCAGACCAAAAGGTGAGTGAGTGAGTGCTTGGTGTTTAACGCCGTACTCAATAGTATTTCAGTCATATGACGGCGGTGTCTCCTTGCTGCAGGACGGATTGCACCCAGCAAGCCCCTGCACCTAGCAGGAACTCCCACTGTTAGAGTCTATGGTCTGACTCGACCCAGGCTCGAACCTGGATCTCCTAGTCACGAAGCGGGTGCTTTACCAACTGAGCTACCGTGACTGGTAACCAGAGCAAAAGGTAACAAGGCAGACAAGGTCAGATGTCGGTGGAATCAATAGGATTTAAAAGAGTATGTGTTACTTCATTACCTTCATGTTATGTTTATAGTTTCCTTCATTCTGTAGTAGAAGTAGATCTTTTTTACGGCTTGGGCTTCCAACTGGTAGGGTAAGGATATCTGAAACTCTTTTCCATGCAGTGGACACTTTTGTAATGTACTGAGATCTTGGACTGATACATCCCACCACAATAAAAACAATAGTCGGCCTTGCGATAATTCCTTTCTCCATTTATAGTGTTGTATTCTGGTATGGATACTGGAAATATAATCACATAAACCATGTAAAATTGACTCAAAGAAAAAAACAATTAAAACAAGATCCATGAACAGATCGTCGCCCCCACTTCAATCTCTCCTTCTGAAATGCACCATGGGGGCAAACCTATATACAAACTCTCATGGAGGTCTGTGAAGACATTTTTCTTGAATTTTGGGTCCCAAGCAAAAATTCAAGATAGCAGAATGGTGGCCATTTTAAATATGCAAATGTGATTAACAATACCCAGGTGCACAACTAAACTTTAGAAGGAACCTGTATACAAAATTTCACAAAGATCTGTTAGGTAGTTTTCTTGGAATGCAAGTCACAAGAAGACTTCAAACAGCCAACTGTTGGCCATATTGGATATGCAAATGAGACAAAAATGCCCAGTTGCACAATTAGAGTATATGGGGAACCTGTATATCAAGCATCATGAAGATCCAACAAGTGGAAATTAAGGAACAAGAATTGTTAACAGATGCAGGAAGACGGATGGTGGATAATGGACGGACTAGAGACAACTGGAAATGCCTTCAATGGCATGATTGAAAAAAGTGATCTGATATAACCCGCCTATCTAATGATGGTTGGTCACGGGCTTTTTAGATTGCGGTTCGTTTGCAAATCGCAATTGAAGGTATGCAGCATAAAATTTTCAAAATTGCTGACAATACAGAAGAAAACTTACTATTCTTAAAGTGACGTCTAATAACAGAGGTTTTCATCACAGGATTCTCTTCTCTTGGTTTATCCATGGAAGAATTTGATTGTTCACATTCACCTTCAGACGAGTCTTCTGCATCACTGCTGCTTTCACCTGATGGTTCATAGGCATCACTTGTTTCACCTCCTATCAACATAAAAAAAGAGGACCCGTTAAGAGCCTGCCATTTAAGCAAATTGCCCGATTGGTTATTAAAGATGAACTAGAAACTCTTTAAAGAATACATGTAAGAGTTTGGTCAGAATATTTTGTTGGAGGAGCCATTTCCAAGTTGTTCTCACACACACCTCAGGTGCGGAGATTACAACATTTTTTTTACATATACCTGTTCCGGGCTGTTTTATACTTAAGTAGTTTGAGTGAGTAAGTGCTTGATGTTTAACGCCGTACTCAACAGTATTTCAGTTATATGATAGCGGTGTCTCGCTGGTGCAGGGCGGATTTCCACCGCTCTTTTATCTGGTGCTGCCTCACCAAGAGCCTTGCGGAAGACACCCAGCAAGCCCCCTCACATTATACTGACACCGAGCCAACCAGTCGTGTTCTATTCTGACTTCTGACTCGACCCAGGCTCGAACCTGGATCTCCCAGTCATGAAGCGGGTTAAGTACATGTAGTTTGAATGTCACCAATTTAAAATTAAATGACAATATACATGTACCATTGTTGAATACAGATTGCAACAAATTGTTGAGCAATACTGTCAAGCTGCAGCCAGGAAAGTAGAGTTCAAGGTGACTGACTATAGAGCTGGAAATGACAACACTTCAATTATTGTTATCATAATATAACTCTGAGGAAAATAGACTTTTCAAATTTCAAGCTTTTGTTTTAAGAATTAATATTTCATTTCAGCCAGATTCTTTTGTTACAATTAATGTGTAGACACACAATTAGTATTAACAGATTTCTGAACCATACACTTATCTAGCACGGCTTGCATACCTATATGTAACCTGTATTACCTGAGGAACTTTGAGGAGACTTATGTGAATCATTCAAATGGTCCTCGTCATCACTGGTATCAGATATTACAGGCTTAACAGGAAACTTTAACGAAGCTGTCAATTGACTGCTCACTCGAGGCTTTTTCATGGGTTGAGGATTAGTGAGGCCGTGATCCTTGGAAACCTGTTCAAATATCATCATTAAATACATAATTTCAAATTAAAAAGCTCAAGTTACATGTTATTTCTTTACTAAAACAAATCACTGAACCTTAATGGTGGGAGAATAGAGTGATCAGTAAGCAAAACTGGCTACCATCTCAATCATTGGACCTTGAAATAAACTCTATATCTCGGTTATCGTCATCACAATAACATTTTCATTAATAAATGCAATTTTAGTCAGTATGTCACTATAAAATGATGACGTCGTTCAGTGTCAGGGCGTTTGACGTCACAATGAAAACGTTCTCTGCGTGTATGCTAGTTTATACGCCAGCTTTGTCCTATCTCACAATATGTAGGGAAATCACGCATGTGTTAGAATTTGCGTGTTATGCTCTTCATTGTGATAAATTCGTTATACCAGTGTGCTGCGTGGGTATACGGCCTGATATATCGCCTCGAAGATGAACATTTTCACTCGCCCTTCGGGCTCGTGAAAATATTGATCTTCTCAACGAAATATCAGGCCGTATACCCACGCAGCACACTGGTATAACTTATAGTATTTAGGTTTCCCAATAAACATGAGGAAAAATAATACAGATAATACACATGATGCTAAAAAATAGACTAATCGCAACCTGCAGCAACCCACACTTACTTCATTCATGTAGTTAGGGTAAATATCAGAGTCACAGGGATCTTCAACAACATCAATAGGAATTGGCAAATTAGCAAGAATCTGTAAAAAAAAAAAAATGTCAGCTTTTGTTGAGTTATTTCGCAAACATATATATTTATCAACCTTTACATTTTTTTAAATAGTCCTACAGAAGAATAAAGCCTTAAAAATCATCTTGGGATGCATTATAGTTCTTGGTACATTCCTTTTCTAATTTGTGAAGTACCAAAAACATGATCTTATATTTGAACTTCATTTTACATGTATGCTTTATAAGTTCTGACTAATTCATTTTTAAGCAGCAATTCAAATAGGACGAAGTAACACTTTTATCATATATAAGTAGTGTTGATATTAATGCCAATATCAACAAGAGATCAGTAGATAGAATCCTCACCCTAAATTGATCTGTCCATGGGAAATATAGCCAAACATGTGTTTTTAACCTTTTTCTAGAAACCCTGACGTTGACCTTTGAGCTTTTAAGCCCAAAATTAAATCATCTCTTTGTCAGAGGATATTGGAAATGATACAAGCAGACAAATACACAGACTGACCCAAAAACCCCACCCCCTGTCCCTTCAGTCTGGACGGGGTAATACATGTAACAAAGCCATACCACAATTACATACTGATACATGTATATGATGGCATACATATACTGTATGTGTGTTTGCAGAGCATATATATCTCTGGGGCATATATGTATTTATGGGGCATATATGTATTTGTGGGGCATATATGTGTTTGTGGGGCATATGTGTGTTTGCGGGGTTTTTAAATGAAGATCTTTATGCAACATATGTCTTTGTGGAACACACACATGAACATATATATATTACAGGTACACATTGTAATTTAGGCATCACTTAAAGAAAGATCTATTGTTCACACACATACCTGCTTTGCTGAATCACAGAGACTTGTACTATTTGAGAATTTAGAAGAGTCAGACTTCCGGCCGCCATCAATGAGAGAGGAAGGAATGACATCACCAATTGTAGTAGAGTTATGTACAGGCACATCATATTGCTTGGCCATGTCCACCAAAGGGAATGGAGGAGAAGAAGATGTGTAGCTCAAACCATCCTTGTGACTTACAACAGGTTCAACAGAGTTTGGACCATTATCTTCATCATCTTTGGAATTGGAAACTAAAACAAACAACAACAAAATTCACAAACTTAGAGAAGACTTTTCCTGAAAAAGTGTCAAAATATATTGGTTGAACTGAATGCATTGACGACCAAAATGTACAAGAAAATAACAGCAATAAATAGCAAGGACCTTTGAAAATATCATTTTGCACTCCCTATTCCAGTTGTTTTGGAATATAAGAAGAGCACAATCATTAAGGCTAAAATCTTAAAAACAACTTATATGGGCAACTTCTTTTTACATGAATGCTTTAATAGCTTTGACTGATTAATTGGAAAGCAGAAATTCAAATAACCACTCTGTATATATTTGAAAGTCATTACCTGAAACTGCCTGGCCTTCCTCCAAACCGAATGGATCGGAGTTATAATCTGCAAAGTAAAGGCATACACATCAAGAAGAATGATTAAATAACATGAGAACAACAAATTTATCTTACGACCACCATCATTTTTTTTTCCAAATATATAAATCTGATTAAAAATCTACAAGTGCACAACTAGACCTTAGTGGAGGCGTATAAAAAACTCACATGAATTTAAAAAAAGTTCCAGATGGCTGCAGGGCGACTATTTTGATAATGCAAATCTGATTAATATACCCAGGTGCATAACCAGACCTTAGTGGGAATCTGGATGCTAAATTTCATGAAGCTCTGTCCATCAGTTTTCTTGTAATAAGTGGAACAGGAAAACTCAAAATGGCCTCCCGACGGCCATATTAATATGTAAATGAGGATTAAAATACCCAGAGGCACAACCTGTATAGTAAGTATCATGAACCTAATGAAGATCCATACAGTACTTTTCTTTGACTGAGTGGAATAATATTTATTTGTTAATGGATGGCGGATGATAGTGATTTGATAAGCCCACGATCTACTTGTAATGATAGTGGGCTCAAAATTAATAGTCAAGAAATTTTAAACCTGTGTTTACCCTCTCTATAAACTTAACCATTATGAACAAGAAGCACAAATTTCATTTTTTTTCAATTTCCGTGGCACAGGGAATGTCTTTTCAATATTTTTTTCAATCTTTTTTCAATTGTGCATTGATATTATAGCTAGTCTCATGGACATATTGTTCACAACAAGATTACCCTCCTTATCTACAACCCATTAATTTAATTGTTCAAAGATAATTTCCAAGACTTAAATGTTAATGATTGTGTAACCATCAAAGCAAATCTAAAAGCTTGTTGGTAGAGTAATTCTAGTGTAGAACTAGATGGCCATATAAATTTATGAACAAAATTCTTTGTAAATACTTAAAATGCAACATCTTTCAGTCATAAACAATGTAAACAATCAAAAACAACTACAAGCAAATGTGATAAAGAAGAAAACAAAACAAGTCAATTGGGTAATCTCACCACAATCACTTTGTATAACCACCTGCAAATAAAATCTCACACTTTTAACTTGTCCATGTTTAAATGGCTTTTTCCCACTAACATATATTCACATGCAACTGTAAAGGCAAGATATGGTTTATAGATTATGTGACATCATTCCAAAAAGTATGAAAATCTGGTAGTGTTTAAGTGAATATCTGTATCAATTCATCCATTCATCGGCAGGCAAATAGGACATAATATAAATTCTTTGTACAAACCTCCTTCCTCCATGGAAGACTGTCATCTCCGTAGTCACACAGAACTTGTTCACCTTGTTGAATTTCCTTAGTAGCAAATAACACCAGACGAGGGATGGGAGATTTGCAGAAATACATTTTCTTGACCTTGGCATTTGGCATTTCACTGTCATTTACCATCCTGCCTAAGCGGCCATAGGCTGTGGAGGCATCAATACTGAAAACGACAAGACCGTACTGTGGCGTCAACTGCCAAGACCTCCCACGAAAGTAGTGATACTTCAAAGTTTACATACATGTAAGACTTAAGTTTAGCAAATGATTTAAAGCAGTCCCAAATGTACCCAAATGAAAACCCCTCAATGTCATTTGGGGACAATCATGTTTCAGCATACGCATAAAGAATGTCTGGATTTGGACTCATTATTAGTCCTCTTAAAAGTTTTTTTAAATATACATGTACCCTTATCGGGTGTTGTTATTTTATACATCCAAAAGTACCTTATTTCCTAGAGTTTCAGTGAACTCAGTATACGCCCAAATATATTTGTAGGGACACCACAAGTATTTAGTTGAGATAACCTATCCAGTGTATAAAATACACACATGATGTATGTGTCTGGATGGATATTCTTGTGAAAACATATCCTGCCACTGACAAATTAAATCTTCAAATGACTATTTCTGTTGACAAATGAAAATAGTCTTTCTCAATCAGTCAAATGTACTACTAAAAAAGATGAAGCTACGTCTAAACAAAACCCCTCAGCACATTCATTGTCCATGTACATATGGAGTCAGATTGAATGTAAAAGAGAGATGAACATGCTACATGTTTGTGGTTACCATACTTAAGGAACAGCCAAATGGGACAATCTTCAATCACGACATATTGTCTGACAAGGATGCATGTATGCACTGAATATTGAAACCGTATTTTAAAAACTCTGCAAGTTGTAACCCGTACATGAGGTTTAGCCACATTGTCAGTTACATAATCAATCATAAGGTATTTGGTTACCATGGCAACAGCCTAATTAGATGATCTTTGGTCGTGACGCATCCCCTCACCAATATGCATGCATGGACTAAATACTAAAATTTTTGGTGAAAAAATGTGCAAGTTGTGGCCTGGACACAAAGCTATGGATGGACAAACGCCATTTTTTTGTTCCAACCTCTTGGGCGTATAAAAATGCATCAGTTACAAAATGTAGTATTTTTCTTGCTATGTCGGAAGAATTTTACATGTTGAGGAACATAAAATTTCACTACTTACCATACGTTTTTTTCATTATGTCTGAAATAATAGAGATAACTATGTCTGTCTTTCTTGTACAGAGTCTTATTTCTTTCCTCTGCTTCTTTAGCAGTGATAAATTCCCCTGCATATTCCATTAGGAAATCGCCTTTGCAAAAGTTTTGAGTAGCAAAGACACCAGAACCTAAAACAAACAAAAATTAACAGAAATTATGAACTTCCACTCCAGTTTTACCCAAATATTAAAATGTTCAATCATTCATTTGTGATCAGACAAGTTTACAGTGAAGTTGGAAAAGCAGTGAATTAAGTTGTACAGTAAATGCATGCTTCATGTTCATAGGCGTAGACAAGGGGGGGACTTGGGGGGGCTTCAGCCCCCTAAAATATTGGCACCAAAAAAAACCCCCAAAAACAAGGAAAAAGCAGAAAAAAAGGTAACACCAGGAGTACAAAGTTATGACACAACATTATTTGTAATAGTCACAATCATGGTGAAAATGTTGATTGCCTGGGTATATTGGTCGAATCTCGAATCTCCTTTGTTCAGCATGCCGTGGCTCCGGAAGACAAATTCATTGGCAACGGTCCGGTCTTTGTGCACATGCATGCAGGATCATCAGTCAATTGAGTCTTGATTGTGTTGTCGCAGTGCGCAACCAGGTTTTCAATCTTCTGAGAGTACTGAAACCTCTCTCGCTGGTGGCATTGGTCGACGGCATTACCGGAATGAGCTTTGTGTGCTTCTCCACTTTATTATCTTACATGGTTCCATTTGGTTTAAAAGACGCCACTATTTTTTTTGTTGAATAAACATGTTTGCTGTAGTCACATAGTGAGGACGCGTCTTCTGATCCACCATTCATGTAGGCAGCCGCCATCCAGGGAGAGTTTTCTTAGATACATAATCCAAAGAAGTAAGGAATGTGTCGTGATGTATACATTTATGATCACTAAAACACACGGGCACAGGGAAAATCTTTGTCATTTAGACCTTTATACCCCATAAATTGTTGTGACAAACCAAACCTATGATATTTCATTAGGTTAACGACTGACAGGAGCTTGTCGTGGTAGGCCTATATATGTATAGCTTTCGACATCATAGGCCAACAGAATCAGAAAAATGACCGAATAACAATGGGAAATGGCAAAAACACCAGGAAAATCATCCTGTTTGATAAATAGGTTGATCCTCATATTTAGAGAAGACATAGGAGTCGACTGTATTTAGAGCCGACATAGGAGTCGACTTTATTTAGAGCCGACATAGAGGTTGACTGTATTTAGAGACGACATAGGAGTCTACTGTAATTAGACGACATAGGAGTCGACTGTATTTAGAGACGACATAGGAGTCGACTGTATTTAGAGACGACATAGGAATCGACTGTATTTAGAGACGACATAGGAGTCGACTGTATTTAGAGACGACATAGGAGTCGACTGTTTATAGAGCCGACATAGGAGTCGACTGTAATTAGAGACGACATAGGAGTCGACTGTAATTAGAGACGACATAGGAGTCGACTGTATTTAGAGACGACATAGGAATCGACTGTTTATAGAGCCGACATAGGAGTCGACTGTATTTAGAGACGGCATAGGAGTCGACTGTATTTAGAGACGACATAGGAGTCGACTGTATTTAGAGACGACATAGGAGTCGACTGTATTTAGAGACGACATAGGAGTCGACTGTATTTAGAGACGACATAGGAATCGACTGTAATTAGAGACGACATAGGAGTCGACTGTATTTAGAGACGACATAGGAGTCGACTGTATTTAGAGACGACATACGAGTCGACTGTATTTAGAGACGACATAGGAGTCGACTGTATTTAGAGACGACATAGGAGTCGACTGTATTTAGAGACGACATAGGAGTCGACTGTATTTAGAGACGACATAGGAGTCGACTGTAGTTAGAGACGACATACGAGTCGACTGTATGTAGAGACGACATAGGCATCGACTGTTTACAGAGCCGACATAGGAGTCGACTTTATTTAGAGACGACATACGAGTCGACTGTATTTAGAGACGACATAGGAGTCGACTGTATTTAGAGACGACATAGGAGTCGACTGTATTTAGAGACGACATAGGAGTCGACTGTATTTAGAGACGACATAGGAGTCGACTGTAGTTAGAGACGACATACGAGTCGACTGTATTTAGAGACGACATAGGAATCGACTGTTTATAGAGCCGACATACGAGTCGACTGTATTTAGAGACGACATAGGAGTCAACTGTATTTAGAGACGACATAGGAATTGACTGTTTATAGAGCCGACATAGGAGTCGAATGTATTTATAGACGACATAGAAGTCGACTGTATTTAGAGACGACATAGGAATCGACTGTAATTAGAGACGACATATGAGTCGACTGTATTTAGAGACGACATAGGAGTCGAATGTATTTAGAGATGACATAGGAGTCGACTGTATTTAGAGACGACATAGGAGTCGACTGTATTTAGAGACGACATAGGAGTCTACTGTAATTAGACGACATAGGAGTCGACTGTATTTAGAGACGACATAGGTGTCGACTGTATTTAGAGACGACATAGGAGTCGACTGTATTTAGAGCCGACATAGGAGTCGACTGTATTTGGAGCCGACATAGGAGTCGACTGTATTTAGAGCCGACATAGGAGTCGACTGTATTTGGAGCCGACATAGGAGTCGACTGTATTTAGATCAGTTTCCTCCGGCTGTTCAGACCTTTGGTTACCGATGTGAACTACTTTTTATGGGTGAACAGTCCACAAAAAGTAGTTCATTTCGAGCCGATATAGGAGTCGACTGATTATAGAGCCGACATAGGAGTCGACTGTATTTAAAGACGACATAGGAGTCGACTGTATTTGGAGACGACATATGAGTCGAATGTATTTAGAGATGACATAGGAGTCGAATGTATTTAGAGCCGACATAGGAGTCGACTGTATTTAGAGACGACATACGAGTCGACTGTATTTAGAGACGACATAGGAGTCGACTGTTTATACAGCCGACATAGGAGGCGACTGTATTTAGAGACGACATAGGAGTCGACTGTATTTAGAGACGACGTAACAGTCAACTGTATTATTTAGAGCCAACATAGGAGTCGACTGTATTTAGAGACGACATAGGAGTCGACTGTATTTAGAGACGACATACGAGTCGACTGTAGTTAGAGACGACATACGAGTCGACTGTATGTAGAGACGACATAGGCATCGACTGTTTACAGAGCCGACATAGGAGTCGACTTTATTTAGAGACGACATACGAGTCGACTGTATTTAGAGACGACATAGGAGTCGACTGTATTTAGAGACGACATAGGAGTCGACTGTATTTAGAGACGACATAGGAGTCGACTGTATTTAGAGACGACATAGGAGTCGACTGTAGTTAGAGACGACATACGAGTCGACTGTATTTAGAGACGACATAGGAATCGACTGTTTATAGAGCCGACATACGAGTCGACTGTATTTAGAGACGACATAGGAGTCAACTGTATTTAGAGACGACATAGGAATTGACTGTTTATAGAGCCGACATAGGAGTCGAATGTATTTATAGACGACATAGAAGTCGACTGTATTTAGAGACGACATAGGAATCGACTGTAATTAGAGACGACATATGAGTCGACTGTATTTAGAGACGACATAGGAGTCGAATGTATTTAGAGATGACATAGGAGTCGACTGTATTTAGAGACGACATAGGAGTCGACTGTATTTAGAGACGACATAGGAGTCTACTGTAATTAGACGACATAGGAGTCGACTGTATTTAGAGACGACATAGGTGTCGACTGTATTTAGAGACGACATAGGAGTCGACTGTATTTAGAGCCGACATAGGAGTCGACTGTATTTGGAGCCGACATAGGAGTCGACTGTATTTAGAGCCGACATAGGAGTCGACTGTATTTGGAGCCGACATAGGAGTCGACTGTATTTAGATCAGTTTCCTCCGGCTGTTCAGACCTTTGGTTACCGATGTGAACTACTTTTTATGGGTGAACAGTCCACAAAAAGTAGTTCATTTCGAGCCGATATAGGAGTCGACTGATTATAGAGCCGACATAGGAGTCGACTGTATTTAAAGACGACATAGGAGTCGACTGTATTTGGAGACGACATATGAGTCGAATGTATTTAGAGATGACATAGGAGTCGAATGTATTTAGAGCCGACATAGGAGTCGACTGTATTTATAGACGACATACGAGTCGACTGTATTTAGAGACGACATAGGAGTCGACTGTTTATACAGCCGACATAGGAGGCGACTGTATTTAGAGACGACATAGGAGTCGACTGTATTTAGAGACGACGTAACAGTCAACTGTATTATTTAGAGCCAACATAGGAGTCGACTGTATTTAGAGACGACATAGGAGTCGACTGTATTTAGAGACGACATACGAGTCGACTGTATTTAGACCCGACATAGGTGTCGACTGTATTTAGAGACGACATAGGAGTCGACTGTATTTAGAGACGACATAGGAGTCGACTGTATTTAGAGACGACATAGGAGTCGACTGTATTTAGAGACGACATAGGAGTCTACTGTAATTAGAGACGACATAGGAGTCGACTGTATTTAGAGACGACATACGAGTGTACTGTAATTAGAGACGACATAGGAGTCGACTGTATTTAGAGACGACATAGGAGTCGGCTGTATTTAGAGACGACATAGGAGTCTACTGTAATTAGAGACGACATAGGAGTCGACTGATTTAGAGACGACATAGGAGTCGACGGTATTTAGAGACGACATAGGAGTCGGCTGTATTTAGAGACGACAAAGGAGTCGACTGTATTTAGAGACGACATAGGAGTCGACTGTATTTAGAGACGACATAGGAGTCGACTGTATTTAGAGACTACATAAGAGTCGACTGTATTTAGAGACGACATAGAAATCGACTGTATTTAGAGACGACATAGGAGTCGACTGTATTTAGAGCCGACATAGGAGTCGACTGTATTTAGAGACGACATAGGAGTCGACTGTATTTAGAGACGACATAGGAGTCTACTGTAATTAGAGACGACATAGGAGTCGACTGTATTTAGAGACGACATACAAGTCGACTGTATTTAGAGACGACATACGAGTCGACTGTATTTAGAGACGACATAGGAGTCGACTGTATTTAGAGACGACATAGGAGTCGACTGTATTTAGAGACGACATAGGAGTCTTCTGTAATTAGAGACGACATAGGAGTCGACTGTATTTAGAGACGACATAGGAGTCGACTGTATTTAGAGACGACATAGAAGTCTACTGTAATTAGAGACGACATAGGAGTCGACTGTATTTAGAGACGACATAGGAGTCGACTGTATTTAGAGACGACATAGGAGTCTACTGTAATTAGAGACGACATAGGAGTCGACTGTATTTAGAGACGACATAGGAGTCGATTGTATTTAGAGACGACATAGGAGTCGACTGTATTTAGAGACGACATACGAGTCGACTGTATTTAGAGACGACATAGGAGTCAACTGTATTTAGAGACGACATAGGAATCGACTGTTTATAGAGCCGACATAGGAGTCGACTGTATTTAGAGACGACATAGGAGTCGACTGTATTTAGAGACGACATAGGAGTCTACTGTAATTAGAGACGAGATAGGAGTCGACTGTATTTAGAGACGACATAGGAGTCGACTGTATTTAGAGACGACATAGGAGTCGACTGTATTTAGAAACGACATAGGAGTCGACTGTATTTAGAGACGACATAGGAGTCGACTGTATTTAGAGACGACATAGGAGTTGACTGTATTTAGAGACGACATACGAGTCGACTGTATTTAGAGACGACATAGGAGTCGACTGTATTTAGAGACGACATACGAGTAGACTGTATTTAGAGACGACATAGGAGTCGACTGTATTTAGAGACGACATAGGAATCGACTGTTTATAGAGCCGACATAGGAGTCGAATGTATTTAGAGACGACATAGGAGTCGACTGTATTTAGAGACGACATAGGAATCGACTGTAATTAGAGACGACATAGGAGTCGACTGTATTTAGAGACGACATAGGAGTCGACTGTATTTAGAGACGACATAGGAGTCGACTGTATTTAGAGATGACATAGGAGTCGACTGTATTTAGAGACGACATAGGAGTCTACTGTAATAAGACGACATAGGAGTCGACTGTATTTAGAGACGACATAGGGGTCGACTGTATTTAGAGACGACATAGGAGTCGACTGTATTTAGAGACGACATAGGAGTCGACTGTATTTAGAGCCGACATAGGCGTCGACTGTATTTGGAGCCGACATAGGAGTCGACTGTATTTAGATCAGTTTCCTCCGGCTGTTCAGACCTTTGGTTACCGATGTGAACTACTTTTTATGGGTGAACAGTCCACAAAAAGTAGTTCATTTAAAGCCGATATAGGACTCGACTGATTATAGAGCCGACATAGTCGACTGTTTATAGAGTCGACTGTATTTAGAGACGACATAGGAGTCGACTGTATTTGGAGACGACATAGGAGTCGAATGTATTTAGAGACGACATAGGAGTCGAATGTATTTAGAGCCGACATAGGAGTCGACTGTATTTAGAGACGACATAGGAGTCGACTGTATTTAGAGAAGACATAGGAGTCGACTGTTTATAGAGCCGACATAGGAGTCGACTTTATTTAGAGACGACATACGAGTCGACTGTATTTAGAGACGACATAGGAATCGACTGTTTATAGAGCCGACATAGGAGTCGAATGTATTTAGAGACGACATAGGAGTCGACTGTATTTAGAGACGAAATAGGAATCGACTGTAATTAGAGACGACATAGGAGTCGACTGTATTTAGAGACGACATAGGAGTCGACTGTATTTAGAGACGACATAGGAGTCGACTGTATTTAGAGACGACATAGGAGTCGACTGTATTTAGAGACGACATACGAGTGTACTGTAATTAGAGACGACATAGGAGTCGACTGTATTTAGAGATGACATAGGAGTCTACTGTAATTAGACGACATAGGAGTCGACTGTATTTAGAGACGACGTAGGAATTGACTGTAATTAGAGACGACATAGGAGTCGACTGTATTTAGAGACGATATACGAGTCGACTGTATTTAGAGCCCACGTAGGAGTCGACTGTATTTGGAGACGACATAGGAGTCGAATGTATTTAGAGACGACATAGGAGTCGAATGTATTTAGAGCCGACATAGGAGTCGACTGTATTTAGAGACGACATAGGAGTCGACTGTATTTAGAGAAGACATAGGAGTCGACTGTTTATAGAGCCGACATAGGAGTCGACTTTATTTAGAGACGACATAGGAGTCGACTGTATTTAGAGACGACATAGGAGTCGACTGTATTTAGAGACGACATAGGAGTCGACTGTATTTAGAGACGACATAGGAGTCGACTGTATTTAGAGACGACATAGGAGTCTACTGTAATTAGAGACGACATAGGAGTCGACTGTATTTAGAGACGACATAAAAGTCGACTGTATTTAGAGACGACATAGGCGTCTACTGTATTTAGAGACGACATAGGAGTCGACTGTATTTAGAGAGGACATAGGAGTCGACTGTATTTAGAGACGACATAGGAGTCGACTGTATTTAGAGACGACATACGAGTCGACTGTATTTAGAGACGACATACGAGTCGACTGTATTTAGAGACGACATAGGAATCGACTGTTTATAGAGCCGACATAGGAGTCGACTGTATTTGGAGACGACATAGGAGTCTACATTAATTAGAGACGACATAGGAGTCGACTGTAATTAGAGACGACATAGGAGTCGACTGTATTTAGAGACGACATAGGAGTCGACTGTATTTAGAGACGACATAGGAGTCGACTGTATTTAGAGACGACATACGAGTCGACTGTATTTAGAGACGACATAGGAGTCGACTGTATTTAGAGACGACATACGAGTCGACTGTATTTAGAGACGACATAGGAATCGACTGTTTATAGAGCCGACATAGGAGTCGAATGTATTTAGAGACGACATAGGAGTCGACTGTATTTAGAGACGAAATAGGAATCGACTGTAATTAGAGACGACATAGGAGTCGACTGTATTTAGAGACGACATAGGAGTCGACTGTATTTAGAGACGACATAGGAGTCGACTGTATTTAGAGACGACATAGGAGTCGACTGTATTTAGAGACGACATACGAGTGTACTGTAATTAGAGACGACATAGGAGTCGACTGTATTTAGAGATGACATAGGAGTCTACTGTAATTAGACGACATAGGAGTCGACTGTATTTAGAGACGACGTAGGAATTGACTGTAATTAGAGACGACATAGGAGTCGACTGTATTTAGAGACGATATACGAGTCGACTGTATTTAGAGACGACATAGGAGTCGACTGTATTTTGAGTCGACATACGAGTCGACTGTATTTAGAGACGACATAGGAATCGACTGTAATTAGAGACGACATAGGCGTCGAATGTATTTAGAGACGACATAGGAGTCGACTGTATTTAGAGACGACATAGGAATCGACTGTATTTAGAGACGACATAGGAGTCGACTGTATTTAGAGACGACATACGAGTCGACTGTATTTAAAGACGACATAGGAATCGACTGTTTATAGAGCCGACATAGGAGTCGAATGTATTTAGAGACGACATAGGAGTCGACTGTAATTAGAGACGAAATAGGAATCGACTGTAATTAGAGACGACATAGGAGTCGACTGTATTTAGAGACGACATAGGAGTCGACTATATTTAGAGACGACATACGAGTCGACTGTATTTAGAGACGACATAGGAGTCGACTGTATTTAGAGACGACATACGAGTCGACTGTATTTAGAGACGACATAGGAATCGACTGTTTATAGAGCCGACATAGGAGTTGAATGTATTTAGAGACGACATAGGAGTCGACTGTATTTAGAGACGACATAGGATTCGACTGTAATTAGAGACGACATAGGAGTCGACTGTATTTAGAGACGACATAGGAGTCAACTGTATTTAGAGACGACATAGGAGTCGACTGTATTTAGAGACGACATAGGAGTCGACTGTATTTAGAGACGACATAGGAGTCGACTGTATTTAGAGACGACATAGGAGTCTACTGTAATTAGACGACATAGGAGTCGACTGTATTTAGAGACGACATAGGAGTCGACTGTATTTAGAGACGACATAGGAGTCGACTGTATTTAGAGACGACATACGAGTCGACTGTATTTAGAGACGACATACGAGTCGACTGTATTTAGAGACGACATAGGAGTCGACTGTATTTAGAGACGACATACGAGTCGACTGTATTTAGAGACGACATAGGAATCGACTGTTTATAGAGTCGACATAGGAGTCGACTGTATTTAGAGACGACATAGGAGTCAACTATATTTAGCGACGACATAGGAGTCGACTGTATTTAGAGACGACGTAGGAGTCGACTGTATTTAGAGACGACATAGGAGTCGACTGTATTTAAAGACGACATAGGAGTCTACTGTAATTAGACGACATAGGAGTCGACTGTATTTAGAGACGACATAGGAGTCGACTGTATTTAGAGCCGACATAGGATTCGACTGTATTTAGAGACGACATAGGAGTCGACTGTATTTAGAGACGACATAGGAGTCGACTGTATTTAGAGACGACATAGAAGTCGACTGTATTTAGAGACGACATACGAGTCGACTGTATTTAGAGACGACATAGGAGTCGACTATATTTTCAGACGACATAGGAATCGACTGTATTTAGAGACGACATAGGAATCGACTGTATTTAGAGACGACATAGGAGTCGACTGTATTTAGAGACGACATAGGAATCGACTGTTTATAGAGTCGACATAGAAGTCGAATGTATTTAGAGACGACATAGGAGTCAACTGTATTTAGAGACGACATACGAGTCGACTGTATTTAGAGACGACATAGGAGTCGACTGTATTTAGAGACGACATACGAGTCGACTGTATTTTGAAGACGACATAGGAATCGACTGTTTATAGAGCCGACATAGGAGTCGAATGTCTTTAGAGACGACATAGGAGTCGACTGTAATTAGAGACGACATAGGAATCGACTGTAATTAGAGACGACATAGGAGTCGACTGTATTTAGAGACGACATAGGAGTCGACTGTATTTAGAGACGACATAGGAGTCGACTGTATTTAGAGACGGCATAGGAGTCGACTGTATTTTGAGACGACATAGGAATCGACTGTATTTAGAGACGACATAGGAATCGACTGTATTTAGAGACGACATAGGAGTCGACTGTATTTAGAGACGACATACGAGTCGACTGTATTTTGAGACGACATAGGAGTCGACTGTATTTAGAGACGACATAGGAGTCGACTGTATTTAGAGACGACATACGAGTCGACTGTATTTAGAGACGACATAGGAATCGACTGTTTATAGAGCCGACATAGGAGTCGAATGTATTTAGAGACGACATAGGAGTCAACTGTATTTAGAGACGACATAGGAATCGACTGTAATTAGAGACGACATAGGAGTCGACTGTATTTAGAGACCACATAGGAGTCGACTGTATTTAGTGACGACATAGGAGTCGACTGTATTTAGAGACGACATAGGAGTCGACTGTATTTAGAGACGACATAGGAGTCGACTGTATTTAGAGACGACATAGGAATCGACTGTAATTAGAGACGACATAGGAGTCGACTGTATTTAGAGACGACATAGGAGTCGACTGTATTTAGAGACGACATAGGAGTCGACTGTATTTAGAGACGACATAGGAGTCGACTGTATTTAGAGCCGACATAGGCGTCGACTGTATTTGGAGCCGACATAGGAGTCAACTGTATTTAGATCAGTTTCCTCCGGCTGTTCAGACCTTTGGTTACCGATGTGAACTACTTTTTATGGGTGAACAGTCCACAAAAAGTAGTTCATTTAGAGCCAATATAGGAGTCGACTGTATTTAGAGACGACATAGGAGTCGACTGTATTTAGAGATGACTTAGGAGTCGACTGTATTTAGAGACGACATACGAGTCGACTGTATTTAGAGACGACATACGAGTCGACTGTATTTAGAGACGACATAGGAATCGACTGTTTATAGAATCGACATAGGAGTCGACTGTATTTAGAGACGACATAGGAGTCTACTGTAATTAGAGACGACATAGAGACGACATACGAGTCGACTGTATTTAGAGACGACATAGGAGTCGACTGTATTTAGAGACGACATACGAGTCGACTGTATTTAGAGACGACATAGGAATCGACTGTTTATAGAGTCGACATAGGAATCGACTGTAATTAGAGACGACATAGGAGTCGACTGTATTTAGAGACGACATAGGAGTCGACTATATTTAGCGACGACATAGGAGTCGACTGTATTTAGAGACGACATAGGAGTCGACTATATTTTCAGACGACATAGGAATCGACTGTATTTAGAGACGACATAGGAATCGACTGTATTTAGAGACGACATAGGAGTCGACTGTATTTAGAGACGACATAGGAATCGACTGTTTATAGAGCCGACATAGGAGTCGAATGTATTTAGAGACGACATAGGAGTCAACTGTATTTAGAGACGACATACGAGTCGACTGTATTTAGAGACGACATAGGAGTCGACTGTATTTAGAGACGACATACGAGTCGACTGTATTTTGAAGACGACATAGGAATCGACTGTTTATAGAGCCGACATAGGAGTCGAATGTCTTTAGAGACGACATAGGAGTCGACTGTAATTAGAGACGACATAGGAATCGACTGTAATTAGAGACGACATAGGAGTCGACTGTATTTAGAGACGACATAGGAGTCGACTGTATTTAGAGACGACATAGGAGTCGACTGTATTTAGAGACGGCATAGGAGTCGACTGTATTTTGAGACGACATAGGAATTGACTGTATTTAGAGACGACATAGGAATCGACTGTATTTAGAGACGACATAGGAGTCGACTGTATTTAGAGACGACATACGAGTCGACTGTATTTTGAGACGACATAGGAGTCGACTGTATTTAGAGACGACATAGGAGTCGACTGTATTTAGAGACGACATACGAGTCGACTGTATTTAGAGACGACATAGGAATCGACTGTTTATAGAGCCGACATAGGAGTCGAATGTATTTAGAGACGACATAGGAGTCAACTGTATTTAGAGACGACATAGGAATCGACTGTAATTAGAGACGACATAGGAGTCGACTGTATTTAGAGACCACATAGGAGTCGACTGTATTTAGTGACGACATAGGAGTCGACTGTATTTAGAGACGACATAGGAGTCGACTGTATTTAGAGACGACATAGGAGTCGACTGTATTTAGAGACGACATAGGAATCGACTGTAATTAGAGACGACATAGGAGTCGACTGTATTTAGAGACGACATAGGAGTCGACTGTATTTAGAGACGACATAGGAGTCGACTGTATTTAGAGACGACATAGGAGTCGACTGTATTTAGAGCCGACATAGGCGTCGACTGTATTTGGAGCCGACATAGGAGTCAACTGTATTTAGATCAGTTTCCTCCGGCTGTTCAGACCTTTGGTTACCGATGTGAACTACTTTTTATGGGTGAACAGTCCACAAAAAGTAGTTCATTTAGAGCCAATATAGGAGTCGACTGTATTTAGAGACGACATAGGAGTCGACTGTATTTAGAGATGACTTAGGAGTCGACTGTATTTAGAGACGACATACGAGTCGACTGTATTTAGAGACGACATAGGAGTCGACTGTATTTAGAGACGACATAGGAATCGACTGTTTATAGAATCGACATAGGAGTCGACTGTATTTAGAGACGACATAGGAGTCTACTGTAATTAGAGACGACATAGAGACGACATACGAGTCGACTGTATTTAGAGACGACATAGGAGTCGACTGTATTTAGAGACGACATACGAGTCGACTGTATTTAGAGACGACATAGGAATCGACTGTTTATAGAGTCGACATAGGAATCGACTGTAATTAGAGACGACATAGGAGTCGACTGTATTTAGAGACGACATAGGAGTCGACTATATTTAGCGACGACATAGGAGTCGACTGTATTTAGAGACGACATAGGAGTCGACTGTATTTAGAGACGACATAGGAGTCGACTGTATTTAGAGACGACATAGGAGTCGACTGTATTTAGAGACGACATACGAGTCGACTGTATTTAGAGACGACATAGGAGTCGACTGTATTTAGAGACGACATAGGAGTCTACTGTAATTAGACGACATACGAGTCGACTGTATTTAGAGACGACATACGAGTCGACTGTATTTAGAGACGACATAGGAATCGACTGTTTATAGAATCGACATAGGAGTCGACTGTATTTAGAGACGACATTGGAGTCTACTGTAATTAGAGACGACATAGAGACGACATACGAGTCGACTGTATTTAGAGACGACATAGGAGTCGACTGATTTAGAGACGACATACGAGTCGACTGTATTTAGAGACGACATAGGAATCGACTGTTTATAGAGTCGACATAGGAATCGACTGTAATTAGAGACGACATAGGAGTCGACTGTATTTAGCGACGACATAGGAGTCGACTGTATTTAGAGACGACATAGGAGTCGACTGTATTTAGAGACGACATAGGAGTCGACTGTATTTAGAGACGACATAGGAGTCTACTGTAATTAGACGACATAGGAGTCGACTGTATTTAGAGACGACATAGGAGTCGACTGTATTTAGAGACGACATAGGAGTCGACTGTATTTAGAGACGACATAGGAGTCGACTGTATTTAGAGACGACATAGGAGTCGACTGTATTTAGAGACGACATAGGAGTCGACTGTATTTAGAGACGACATACGAGTCGACTGTATTTAGAGACGACATAGGAGTCGACTGTATTTAGAGACGACATACGAGTCGACTGTATTTAGAGACGACATAGGAATCGACTGTTTATAGAGTCGACATAGGAGTCGACTGTATTTAGAGACGACATACGAGTCGACTGTATTTAGAGACGACATAGGAGTCGACTGTATTTTCAGACGACATAGGAATCGACTGTATTTAGAGACGACATAGGAATCGACTGTATTTAGAGACGACATAGGAGTCGACTGTATTTAGAGACGACATAGGAATCGACTGTTTATAGAGCCGACATAGGAGTCGAATGTATTTAGAGACGACATAGGAGTCAACTGTATTTAGAGACGACATACGAGTCGACTGTATTTAGAGACGACATAGGAGTCGACTGTATTTAGAGACGACATACGAGTCGACTGTATTTAAAGACGACATAGGAATCGACTGTTTATAGAGCCGACATAGGAGTCGAATGTCTTTAGAGACGACATAGGAGTCGACTGTAATTAGAGACGACATAGGAATCAACTGTAATTAGAGACGACATAGGAGTCGACTGTATTTAGAGACGACATAGGAGTCGACTATATTTAGAGACGACATAGGAGTCGACTGTATTTTGAGACGACATAGGAATCGACTGTATTTAGAGACGACATAGGAATCGACTGTATTTAGAGACGACATAGGAGTCGACTGTATTTAGAGACGACATACGAGTCGACTGTATTTTGAGACGACATAGGAGTCGACTGTATTTAGAGACGGCATAGGAGTCGACTGTATTTAGAGACGACATACGAGTCGACTGTATTTAGAGACGACATAGGAATCGACTGTTTATAGAGCCGACATAGGAGTCGAATGTATTTAGAGACGACATAGGAGTCAACTGTATTTAGAGACGACATAGGAATCGACTGTAATTAGAGACGACATAGGAGTCGACTGTATTTAGAGACCACATAGGAGTCGACTGTATTTAGTGACGACATAGGAGTCGACTGTATTTAGAGACGACATAGGAGTCGACTGTATTTAGAGACGACATAGGAGTCGACTGTATTTAGAGACGACATAGGAGTCGACTGTAATTAGAGACGACATAGGAGTCGACTGTATTTAGAGACGACATAGGAGTCGATTGTATTTAGAGACGACATAGGAGTCGACTGTATTTAGAGACGACATAGGAGTCGACTGTATTTAGAGCCGACATAGGCGTCGACTGTATTTGGAGCCGACATAGGAGTCAACTGTATTTAGATCAGTTTCCTCCGGCTGTTCAGACCTTTGGTTACCGATGTGAACTACTTTTTATGGGTGAACAGTCCACAAAAAGTAGTTCATTTAGAGCCGATATAGGAGTCGACTGTATTTAGAGACGACATAGGAGTCGACTGTATTTAGAGATGACTTAGGAGTCGACTGTATTTAGAGACGACATACGAGTCGACTGTATTTAGAGACGACATAGGAGTCGACTGTATTTAGAGACGACATAGGAATCGACTGTTTATAGAATCGACATAGGAGTCGACTGTATTTAGAGACGACATAGGAGTCTACTGTAATTAGAGACGACATAGAGACGACATACGAGTCGACTGTATTTAGAGACGACATAGGAGTCGACTGTATTTAGAGACGACATACGAGTCGACTGTATTTAGAGACGACATAGGAATCGACTGTTTATAGAGTCGACATAGGAATCGACTGTAATTAGAGACGACATAGGAGTCGACTGTATTTAGAGACGACATAGGAGTCGACTATATTTAGCGACGACATAGGAGTCGACTGTATTTAGAGACGACATAGGAGTCGACTGTATTTAGAGACGACATAGGAGTCGACTGTATTTAGAGACGACATACGAGTCGACTGTAATTAGACGACATAGGAGTCGACTGTATTTAGAGACGACATACGAGTCGACTGTATTTAGAGACGACATAGGAGTCGACTGTATTTAGAGACGACATAGGAGTCTACTGTAATTAGACGACATACGAGTCGACTGTATTTAGAGACGACATACGAGTCGACTGTATTTAGAGACGACATAGGAATCGACTGTTTATAGAATCGACATAGGAGTCGACTGTATTTAGAGACGACATAGGAGTCTACTGTAATTAGAGACGACATAGAGACGACATACGAGTCGACTGTATTTAGAGACGACATAGGAGTCGACTGTATTTAGAGACGACATACGAGTCGACTGTATTTAGAGACGACATAGGAATCGACTGTTTATAGAGTCGACATAGGAATCGACTGTAATTAGAGACGACATAGGAGTCGACTGTATTTAGAGACGACATAGGAGTCGACTATATTTAGCGACGACATAGGAGTCGACTGTATTTAGAGACGACATAGGAGTCGACTGTATTTAGAGACGACATAGGAGTCGACTGTATTTAGAGACGACATAGGAGTCTACTGTAATTAGACGACATAGGAGTCGACTGTATTTAGAGACGACATAGGAGTCGACTGTATTTAGAGACGACATAGGAGTCGACTGTATTTAGAGACGACATAGGAGTCGACTGTATTTAGAGACGACATAGGAGTCGACTGTATTTAGAGACGACATACGAGTCGACTGTATTTAGAGACGACATAGGAGTCGACTGTATTTTGAGACGACATAGGAGTCGACTGTATTTAGAGACGACATAGGAATCGACTGTATTTAGAGACGACATAGGAGTCGACTGTATTTAGAGACGACATACGAGTCGACTGTATTTTGAGACGACATAGGAGTCGACTGTATTTAGAGACGACATAGGAGTCGACTGTATTTAGAGACGACATTCGAGTCGACTGTATTTAGAGACGACATAGGAATCGACTGTTTATAGAGCCGACATAGGAGTCGAATGTATTTAGAGACGACATAGGAGTCGACTGTATTTAGAGACGACATACGAGTCGACTGTATTTAGAGACGACATAGGAGTCGACTGTATTTAGAGACGACATACGAGTCGACTGTATTTAAAGACGACATAGGAATCGACTGTTTATAGAGCCGACATAGGAGTCGAATGTATTTAGAGACGACATAGGAGTCAACTGTAATTAGAGACGACATAGGAATCGACTGTAATTAGAGACGACATAGGAGTCGACTGTATTTAGAGACGACATAGGAGTCGACTATATTTAGAGACGACATACGAGTCGACTGTATTTAGAGACGACATAGGAATCGACTGTTTATAGAGCCGACATAGGAGTCGACTGTATTTAGAGACGACATAGGGGTCTACTGTAATTAGAGACGACATAGGAGTCGACTGTAATTAGAGACCACATAGGAGTCGACTGTATTTAGAGACGACATAGGAGTCGACTGTATTTAGAGACGACATAGGAGTCGACTGTATTTAGAGACGACATAGGAGTCGACTGTATTTAGAGACGACATAGGAGTCGACTGTATTTAGAGACGACATAGGAGTCGACTGTATTTAGAGACGACATACGAGTCGACTGTATTTAGAGACGACAGAGGAGTCGACTGTATTTAGAGAAGACATACGAGTCGACTGTATTTGGAGGCGACATAGGAATCGACTGTTTATAGAGCCGACATAGGAGTCGAATGTATTTAGAGACGACATAGGAGTTGACTGTATTTAGAGACGACATAGGAATCGACTGTAATTAGAGACGACATAGGAGTCGACTGTATTTAGAGACGACATAGGAGTCGACTGTATTTAGAGACGACATAGGAGTCTACTGTAATTAGACGACATAGGAGTCGACTGTATTTAGAGACGACATACGAGTCGACTGTATTTAGAGACGACATAGGAGTCGACTGTATTTAGAGACGACATAGGAGTCTACTGTAATTAGACGACATACGAGTCGACTGTATTTAGAGACGACATACGAGTCGACTGTATTTAGAGACGACATAGGAATCGACTGTTTATAGAATCGACATAGGAGTCGACTGTATTTAGAGACGACATTGGAGTCTACTGTAATTAGAGACGACATAGAGACGACATACGAGTCGACTGTATTTAGAGACGACATAGGAGTCGACTGATTTAGAGACGACATACGAGTCGACTGTATTTAGAGACGACATAGGAATCGACTGTTTATAGAGTCGACATAGGAATCGACTGTAATTAGAGACGACATAGGAGTCGAATCGACTGTATTTAGAGACGACATAGGAGTCGACTGTATTTAGAGACGACATAGGAGTCGACTGTATTTAGAGATGACATAGGAGTCGACTGTATTTAGAGACGACATAGGAGTCGACTGTATTTAGAGACGACATACGAGTCGACTGTATTTAGAGACGACATAGGAGTCGACTGTATTTAGAGACGACATACGAGTCGACTGTATTTAGAGACGACATAGGAATCGACTGTTTATAGAGTCGACATAGGAGTCGACTGTATTTAGAGACGACATAGGAGTCGACTATATTTAGCGACGACATAGGAGTCGACTGTATTTAGAGACGACGTAGGAGTCGACTGTATTTAGAGAAGACATAGGAGTCGACTGTATTTAAAGACGACATAGGAGTCTACTGTAATTAGACGACATAGGAGTCGACTGTATTTAGAGACGACATAGGAGTCGACTGTATTTAGAGACGACATAGGATTCGACTGTATTTAGAGACGACATAGGAGTCGACTGTATTTAGAGACGACATAGGAGTCGACTGTATTTAGAGACGACATAGGAGTCGACTGTATTTAGAGACGACATACGAGTCGACTGTATTTAGAGACGACATAGGAGTCGACTGTATTTAGAGACGACATAGGAATCGACTGTTTATAGAGCCGACATAGGAGTCGAATGTATTTAGAGACGACATAGGAGTCAACTGTATTTAGAGACGACATACGAGTCGACTGTATTTAGAGACGACATAGGAGTCGACTGTATTTAGAGACGACATACGAGTCGACTGTATTTAAAGACGACATAGGAATCGACTGTTTATAGAGCCGACATAGGAGTCGAATGTCTTTAGAGACGACATAGGAGTCGACTGTAATTAGAGACGACATAGGAATCAACTGTAATTAGAGACGACATAGGAGTCGACTGTATTTAGAGACGACATAGGAGTCGACTATATTTAGAGACGACATAGGAGTCGACTGTATTTTGAGACGACATAGGAATCGACTGTATTTAGAGACGACATAGGAATCGACTGTATTTAGAGACGACATAGGAGTCGACTGTATTTAGAGACGACATACGAGTCGACTGTATTTTGAGACGACATAGGAGTCGACTGTATTTAGAGACGACATAGGAGTCGACTGTATTTAGAGACGACATACGAGTCGACTGTATTTAGAGACGACATAGGAATCGACTGTTTATAGAGCCGACATAGGAGTCGAATGTATTTAGAGACGACATAGGAGTCAACTGTATTTAGAGACGACATAGGAATCGACTGTAATTAGAGACGACATAGGAGTCGACTGTATTTAGAGACCACATAGGAGTCGACTGTATTTAGTGACGACATAGGAGTCGACTGTATTTAGAGACGACATAGGAGTCGACTGTATTTAGAGACGACATAGGAGTCGACTGTATTTAGAGACGACATAGGAGTCGACTGTAATTAGAGACGACATAGGAGTCGACTGTATTTAGAGACGACATAGGAGTCGACTGTATTTAGAGACGACATAGGAGTCGACTGTATTTAGAGACGACATAGGAGTCGACTGTATTTAGAGCCGACATAGGGGTCGACTGTATTTGGAGCCGACATAGGAGTCAACTGTATTTAGATCAGTTTCCTCCGGCTGTTCAGACCTTTGGTTACCGATGTGAACTACTTTTTATGGGTGAACAGTCCACAAAAAGTAGTTCATTTAGAGCCGATATAGGAGTCGACTGTATTTAGAGACGACATAGGAGTCGACTGTATTTAGAGATGACTTAGGAGTCGACTGTATTTAGAGACGACATACGAGTCGACTGTATTTAGAGACGACATAGGAGTCGACTGTATTTAGAGACGACATAGGAATCGACTGTTTATAGAATCGACATAGGAGTCGACTGTATTTAGAGACGACATAGGAGTCTACTGTAATTAGAGACGACATAGAGACGACATACGAGTCGACTGTATTTAGAGACGACATAGGAGTCGACTGTATTTAGAGACGACATACGAGTCGACTGTATTTAGAGACGACATAGGAATCGACTGTTTATAGAGTCGACATAGGAATCGACTGTAATTAGAGACGACATAGGAGTCGACTGTATTTAGAGACGACATAGGAGTCGACTATATTTAGCGACGACATAGGAGTCGACTGTATTTAGAGACGACATAGGAGTCGACTGTATTTAGAGACGACATAGGAGTCGACTGTATTTAGAGACGACATACGAGTCGACTGTAATTAGACGACATAGGAGTCGACTGTATTTAGAGACGACATACGAGTCGACTGTATTTAGAGACGACATAGGAATCGACTGTATTTAGAGACGACATAGGAGTCTACTGTAATTAGACGACATACGAGTCGACTGTATTTAGAGACGACATACGAGTCGACTGTATTTAGAGACGACATAGGAATCGACTGTTTATAGAATCGACATAGGAGTCGACTGTATTTAATGACGACATAGGAGTCTACTGTAATTAGAGACGACATAGAGACGACATACGAGTCGACTGTATTTAGAGACGACATAGGAGTCGACTGTATTTAGAGACGACATAGAGACGACATACGAGTCGACTGTATTTAGAGACGACATAGGAATCGACTGTTTATAGAGTCGACATAGGAATCGACTGTAATTAGAGACGACATAGGAGTCGACTGTATTTAGAGACGACATAGGAGTCGACTATATTTAGCGACGACATAGGAGTCGACTGTATTTAGAGACGACATAGGAGTCGACTGTATTTAGAGACGACATAGGAGTCGACTGTATTTAGAGACGACATAGGAGTCTACTGTAATTAGACGACATAGGAGTCGACTGTATTTAGAGACGACATAGGAGTCGACTGTATTTAGAGACGACATAGGAGTCGACTGTATTTAGAGACGACATAGGAGTCGACTGTATTTAGAGACGACATAGGAGTCGACTGTATTTAGAGACGACATAGGAGTCGACTGTATTTAGAGACGACATACAAGTCGACTGTATTTAGAGACGACATAGGAGTCGACTGTATTTTGAGACGACATAGGAATCGACTGTATTTAGAGACGACATAGGAATCGACTGTATTTAGAGACGACATAGGAGTCGACTGTATTTAGAGACGACATACGAGTCGACTGTATTTTGAGACGACATAGGAGTCGACTGTATTTAGAGACGACATAGGAGTCGACTGTTTTTAGAGACGACATTCGAGTCGACTGTATTTAGAGACGACATAGGAATCGACTGTTTATAGAGCCGACATAGGAGTCGAATGTATTTAGAGACGACATAGGAGTCGACTGTATTTAGAGACGACATACGAGTCGACTGTATTTAGAGACGACATAGGAGTCGACTGTATTTAGAGACGACATACGAGTCGACTGTATTTAAAGACGACATAGGAATCGACTGTTTATAGAGCCGACATAGGAGTCGAATGTATTTAGAGACGACATAGGAGTCAACTGTAATTAGAGACGACATAGGAATCGACTGTAATTAGAGACGACATAGGAGTCGACTGTATTTAGAGACGACATAGGAGTCGACTATATTTAGAGACGACATACGAGTCGACTGTATTTAGAGACGACATAGGAATCGACTGTTTATAGAGCCGACATAGGAGTCGACTGTATTTAGAGACGACATAGGGGTCTACTGTAATTAGAGACGACATAGGAGTCGACTGTAATTAGAGACGACATAGGAGTCGACTGTATTTAGAGACGACATAGGAGTCGACTGTATTTAGAGACGACATAGGAGTCGACTGTATTTAGAGACGACATAGGAGTCGACTGTATTTAGAGACGACATAGGAGTCGACTGTATTTGGAGCCGACATAGGAGCCGACTGTATTTGGAGCCGACATAGGAGTCGACTGTATTTAGATCAGTTTCCTCCGGCTGTTCAGACCTTTGGTTACCGATGTAAACTACTTTCTATGGGTGAACAGTCCACAAAAAGTAGTTCATTTTTCCGAGAAGTTGAACAATACAGCTTGCAAGAAGTATTTTAGAAACCGGACTATGCACTTGGGCGCTCAATGAATGAATTTTCCTCCTTGTATATGTAATAAAGTTATAGAGAGTATACAAATAATATCTAATCTAAATAATTCAGCAATGATTAAATTCTACTCAGCACTTTTCTTGCATAAGCCATCTACCAGTCTTGCGTCAACTGTGTCTGTTTTCTTTGCATCCAAACCTCAGATTGGTCTTCCATCAGCTCTGCTCATCCTTCCATCAGCTCTGTCCATGATCTTTTCCAGTCTGCCATATTTCCAATGGTACCACATTGTCCAGTCATTCTAATATTAGAAGATGCCATTGCTCTCAAAACATAGAAAGATTACCTTAAAATTGAATGACCTAGACCATAATCAGTAGATGTTTTGAAAAATTCAATCCAAAACAAAACTTTGTCATTCAATAACATTTTTCCACATGAAGTAATGTCATTATAACTCAAATATCCCATTATTTTTTTACCAATGTTTACAATACTCCTAACACCCATTAATTTAAAAAAACATTAATACATGCCCAGCATAGTAGCCTTCAGGTCTCACCCTCGAGAACAGTTAGCCAAAAAATATATATTGAAAATTGGAACAAACTTTGACAGGTAAGTCGGATGGCACGATCTATATGGCTGTACATGTTTAAAATAACTGTCATCATCATTAATTATCATTTGTTAAAATAAAGTTTACTGTTTAGGTTGATTGATTGATGGATTGAAAATTGACGCCGCACTCACGATTATTTCACTTTGGTGGCATTGTCAGGATTAGTGGTGAAGGAAACCGTGCTTTCTGTCCAGAGAAAACAAAGGGCCTTTGAGGAGTACTGCATCTGTTTAAGGTTACACTTGAAAAAACAGTGTTCAATTGTTAAGAAATTACATATTAAAGTGACATAATGTACGGAAATGTTGCTAATGTAGTTTATCTTTATCCAAACCTACCAAACAAGAGCTTTCTGTTAATACCAATCTTGCAGATCTACGTTAAGATTGTTTTATAAGTAACCAAAACCCCAATAAAACTCATTATTTCCATTGGTTCGTTTGGGTTACCAATATTTTTCTTTTAACCTCAATCTTTTACTTTTTCAAGGTACTTCAAACACAGAACCCAACTTGACGAACGGATTTTATGAAGAAAAAAAGTCGGAAGTTGGCAGCTCATGCCACTTTTACAGAACGTTAACATATTATTTAGATATACATAGCTTATTTGCATCGATTTCAGCTCTTTCGTCAGCCATGATGTATTTTGTACGTACCAAAGAGTCTTTCACTTTTCATTGGTAGCCAAATCAATCTAAAATGTCAAAAGCATTTCGGCTGTTATCAAAAACATAAAAAGTTTTGCCCAGCAGGTAAAACACTAAATGCTGTAGTAAAGAGATAACCTGGGATTTTTTAAAATGTTGCACAGCACCACACTTTTGATGATTAATATGATATTTTTTTAATGATAAACCAGCAAGTTTGAAAGATGCTATTGGTAACAGTCAAATTTGAAATAATAGAAGAAATTTCACTGTAAACAAAATTATTCATTATCAACTTAACTTCCCTATGTCGTCACACGGTTACAGATCAGTCTAGAAATTAATGATTTACATTCCCTACTTAGATTCATTAGTAGTTGATAACTTACTGTTATTGTATAACCCACATAAAGAATATATTAAGTAAATGCTATAAATATTTTAGTGATGATTGTACGTTAATAGTTTTTCTGAACAGTTTTAATAAGTGAGTGGCTTGGGCTAGAGCCCTCCGCCATAGTGTATCTCGGTTTAACCCTGTCATAGGAATGTTAGCTGTTAGATTAAGTGAATAGGTAAAACTGATCACGACTGTAGACGGTACATGTCCTCGGGAGTTCTTGGACCCTAGTGGCATTACTTGCCTCAGGGCTTACCATAGCCATTCGCTTGACTTTGGTAGTATGAAGAACTGATAGTAGAGTACGAGTCCAGTGTGTTCTAGATGGCACATGTACGAGTTCCCTGACCGGTAGACGCTTTTTGCTACCTACGGAACGTGATTCATAGGTTACATTGAGTTGTGGGCCTTTAAAAGGTTACTGTTAGTTGTAACTTATGGTTTTTCATAAGAGATGGTCGGAGGTTTCCTATTTACTTGATTCAACAAGTAGGTTAGTCAAAGGTTATCATTGAGATGGTTCCTAGGAACCATTAGAAGGTCGATAGTTTGCTCGGTGTACCAATTGTAGCTAGGAACCTCCTGAAGGTCAAACCTTTTTAGTTATAATTGCTACCATTTTAATAACTTGGTCACTATTGTTGTCGTCGTTCATTTTTTAGCAGAGGTTACGTTCACAGGATCCCGCTCAATTGTATTTTTATTATTGCTGCAGGACCTGCTTTTGGAATAATAAAAACCTTTTTGAAATCAACTAGACGTCTCTTACATTGTCAACTAGAATGCCATCATTCTTGTATGGATTGTGCGGTCCTCTTTCAGCTATGGGCCGTTTTTCATCCACTGGACTGTCTTCCATCAATTATGTAACCACCAGAATCTGTTGACCCTCCTAATTAAACGGCCAGCAAACTGATGATTACCAATCTCAGCTCTACCAACTACTCACAGGTCTTTCTGTTAACAATGTATAAGGTTTGAAAGATGCTATTGGTAACAGTCAAATTTGAAATAAAAGAAGAAATTTCACTGTAAACAAAATTATTCATTATCAACTTAAGGATTATATATTTATATGAAAATACATATATACGTTTCTTAAGATGCAAATTGTCTGACGTTGTAAAATGGAATCTGTCAGTATCAGTCCTATGACATTTTTTCCCAAATAAAATGAACTTTCTGATAGAATGCTGTTTTTCCACCATTTAGGCATTATGTCCTCTTCTTGTTGTCGGATCCATATTTTCAATCAAACGAAAAGAATTAATCTCCCCTCTTCCTGAGAGCAAAGGTATGAATGTTTGTTCAATTTTATATAACAAGAAAATTAAGCCTACAAAGTTAAATAATAAAGTGTTCTTTTAAACTTGTGCCAATATAAAATTGGCCAGAAGGATTTGAACAAAAACATAAGATATTGTTGTTTTGAGCTATACCTTGACTTGAATTTTTCTGCTATGGACCATCATTTTATCAACCACTGTGTTTATCCTATCTAGGGCCCTTCTCTTCCTTTCGTCAGCTAGAGCATACGAATGTCTTTTGGGTTTTAAGATCCGCTTAGCTAGGTTTGTTCCCAAGGCGGAGTAAAGTTGAATTTCTAAAAACTAAACTTATATTAATAGTTTGTAACTAATCATCATTAAGTTGTTAGAATAAACGTTTGGATGAGAGAATATACATTTTACTTAATGCAAGCTCTTTAAAACTATGAGAATACTTTTTAGATCAGTTTCCTCCGGCTGTTCAGACCTTTGGTTACCAATGTAAACTACTTTCTATGGGTGAACAGTCCACAAAAAGTAGTTCATTTTTCCGAGAAGTTGAACAATACAGCTTGCAAGAAGTATTTTAGAAACCGGACTATGCACTTGGGCGCTCAATGAATGAATTTTCCTCCTTGTATATGTAATAAAGTTATAGAGAGTATACAAATAATATCTAATCTAAATAATTCAGCAATGATTAAATTCTACTCAGCACTTTTCTTGCATAAGCCATCTACCAGTCTTGCGTCAACTGTGTCTGTTTTCTTTGCATCCAAACCTCAGATTGGTCTTCCATCAGCTCTGCTCATCCTTCCATCAGCTCTGTCCATGATCTTTTCCAGTCTGCCATATTTCTAATGGTACCACATTGTCCAGCCATTCTAATATTAGAAGATGCCATTGCTCTTAAAACATAGAAAGATTACCTTAAAATTGAATGACCTAGGCCATAATCAGTAGATGTTTTGAAAAATTCAATCCAAAACAAAACTTTGTCATTCAATAACATTTTTCCACATGAAGTAATGTCATTATAACTCAAATATCCCATTATTTTTTTACCAATGTTTACAATACTCCTAACACCCATTAATTTAAAAAACATTAATACATGCCCAGCATAGTAGCCTTCAGGTCTCACCCTCGAGAACAGTTAGCCAAAAAAAATATATTGAAAATTGGAACAAACTTTGACAGGTAAGTAGGATGGCACGATCTATATGGCTGTACATGTTTAAAATAACTGTCATCATCATTAATTATCATTTGTTAAAATAAAGTTTACTCTTTAGGTTGATTGATTGATGGATTGAAAATTGACGCCGCACTCACGATTATTTCACTTTGGTGGCATTGTCCGGATTAGTGGTGAAGGAAACCGTGCTTTCTGTCAAGAGAAAACAAAGGGCCTTTGAGGAGTACTGCATCTGTTTAAGGTTACACTTACAAAAACAGTGTTCAATTGTTAAGAAATTACATATTAAAGTGACATAATATACGGAAATGTTGCTAATGTAGTTTATCTTTATCCAAACCTACCAAACAAGAGCTTTCTGTTAATACCAATCTTGCAGATCTATGTTAAGATTGTTTTATAAGTAACCAAAACCCCAATAAAATTCATTATTTCCATTTCAGCGTCGGTGGGTCGGTTGGTATATCAAATAAATTGAAGTAAGCAATATAATAATGGCCTTTAGTGATGTTTTCTGGAATGTCTTATTCGTCAAGTACAATGAAAAAGTCTGACCACCCTTACATCAACTGCGCCTACTATCCTGCTGTCAACTAGAATGCCATCATTCTTGTATGGGTTGTGCGGTCCTCTTTCAGCTATGGGCCGTTTTTCATCCGCTGGACTGTCTTCCATCAATTATGTAACCACCAGAATCTGTTGACTCTCCTAATTAAACGGCCACCAAACTGACGATTACCAATCTCAGCTCTACCAACTACTCAGAGGTCTTTCTGTTAACAATGTATAAGGTTTGAAAGATGCTATTGGTAACAGTCAAATTTGAAATAATAGAAGAAATTTCCCTGTAAACAAAATTATTCATTATCAACTTAAGGATTATATATTTATATGAAAATACATATATACGTTTCTTAAGATGCAAATTGTCTGACGTTGTAAAATGGAATCTGTCAGTATCAGTCCTATGACATTTTTTCCCAAATAAAATGTACTCACTTATAGAATGCTGTTTTTCCACCATTTAGGCATTATGTCATCTTCTTGTTGTCCGATTCATATTTTCAATCAAACGAAAAGAATTAATCTCCCCTCTTCCTGAGAGCAAAGGAATGAAAGTTTGTTCAATTTTATTTAACAAAGAAATTAAGCCTACAAAGTTAAACAAGAGATCCCTTAAAGGGATCTTAACGCCAGCGTTCATCTAATAACTGGATATAGGAGATAACTATTGTTGAGGAAAATTAAATTGTGAATTACAAAGTAAGCTCCCCTTGACATATTGGTTGAAAACAACATTGCCACCTGGTAGCCATCTTCAATATACTAATGAGATGATAATGTACGGTGCACAGCTAGAACTTAGGGGGACGATGTGTGTCATGTTTGGTTAAGCTCAGGTCAGTAGTTTTCTTGGAATAATGATAATAAGTTTCATTTTCAAATTTGGTTAAAAAACAACATTGCTTTGTGGCGGCCATATTTAATAAGCAAACGAGATGAAAATGTAGGGTGCACAACTAGATCATAGGGAGATAATGTTGGCCAAGTTTGGTCAAAATCAGACCAGTACATTGTAGTTTTCTTGAAATAAAAGTATTCAATATGGCAGCCATAATGAATATGCAAATGAGATGAAAATGAACAGTGCATAACTTCACCAAAGGGTCATAATGTATGTTGAGTTTGATTAATGTTAGACAGGTAGTTTTCTTGGAATAAAGGTAACAAAGAAAAACATTGTCCCATGACGGCCATATTGAATATGCAAATCAGATGAAAATGTACAGTACACAACAAGGCTATAGGGAGATAATGTGAGTCAAGTTTGGTGAAAATCAGACTAGTAGTTTTCTTGGAATGAAGTAAAAAAAAGGATATCTCCCCTGGCAGCCATATTGAATATGCAAATGAGATGAAAATGTACAGTACACAACAAAGCTATAGGGAGATAATGTGAGCCAAGTTTGGTGAATATCTGACGAGTAGTTTTCTTGGAATTAAGGTAACAAAAAAATATATATCGTCCACTGGCGGTCATATTGAATATGCAAATGTGATGAAAATGAGCGATGCACAACTTGACCATCGGGTGATGATGTATGTTGAGTTTTATTAAGATTGGACTGATAGTTTTATTGGAATAAAGGTAACAAAGAAAAACAACATCACCCCATGGCGGCCATATTGAATATGCAAATGAGATGAAAATTTACAGTACACAACAAAGCTATAGGGAGATAATGTTAGCCAAGTTTGGTGAATATCAGACTAGTAGTTTTCTTGGAATTAAGGTAACAAAAAAAAATATATATCAACCCCTGGCGGCCATATTGAATATGCAAATGAGATGAAAATACACGATGCACAACTAAACCATAAGGTGATGATGCATGTTGAGTTTGATTAAGATTGGACAGATAGTTTTCTTGGAATAAAGGTAAAAAGCGAAAGTTTTCTTGCAATAAACGCAACAAAGAAAAACTATATCGCCCCCTGGCGACCATATTGAATATGCAAATGAGATGAAAATGTACGGTGCACAACTAGACCATAGGGTGATGATGTATGATAAGTTTGATTACGATTGGACAGGTAGTTTTCTTGGAATAAAGGTAACAAAGAAAAACAACATCGCCTCCTGGCAGCCATATTGAATATGCAAATGAGATGAAAATGTACGATGCACAACTAGACTGATGCTATTGGTAACAGTCAAATTTGAAATAATAGAAGAAATTTCACTGTAAACAAAATTATTCATTATCAACTTAACTTCCCTATGTCGTCACACGGTTACATATCAGTCTAGAAATTAACGATTTACATTCCCTACTTAGATTAATTAGTAGTTGATAATTTTCTGTTATTGTATAACCCACATAAAGGATATATTAAGTAAATGCTATTAATATTTTAGTGATGATTGTACGTTAATAGTTTTTCTGAACAGTTTTAATAAGTGAGTGGCTTGGGCTAGAGCCCTCCGCCATAGTGTATCTCGGTTTAACCCTGTCATAGGAATGTTAGCAATATTAAGTGATTAGGTAAAACTGATCACGACTGTAGACGGTACATGTCCTCGGGAGTTCTTGGACTCTAGTGGCGTTACTTGCCTCAGAGCTTACCATAGCCATACGCCTGACTTTGGTAGTATGAAGGACTGATAGTAGTGTACAATTCAGTGTGTTCTAGATGGCACATGTACGAGTTCCCGGACCGGTAGACGCTGTTTGCTACCTATGGAACGTGATTCATAGGTTACATTGAGTTGTGGGCCTTTCAAAGGTTACTATTAGTTGTAACTTATGGTTTTTCATAAGAGATGGTCGGAGGTTTCCTATTTACTTGATTCAACAAGTAGGTTAGTCAAAGGTTATCATTGAGATGGTTCCTAGGAACCATTAGAAGATGGATAGTTTGCTCGGTGTACCAATTGTAGCTAGGAACCTCCTGAAGGTCAAACCTTTTTAGCATTGACCGAGGGCGTACTTGATTCACCGCTCAAAGCAGCTATCAGCGTGCTACATCGCACTAGATTGGACCCTCAGCATGCTCATAGCGTGCTGAGACTGCTCATAGCCAAAAGGTAGTGTGGCCTCAGCAGCTTGCTTCAGGTCACGTGATCAACCTAGCAACCGACCGCAAAATGAAATTTTGTGTGATACGAGTGTTGACTTTTGATAATTTTTTCACAAAAGAAGTAAAACTTTATTGAAAGTATGACTGATGTATTTCACTGTCTATTATTGAAGCTGTAAGATTTAAAAAAAGTTATTTCATCCACCATTTTAGAATGATTACAGCGCTGAAAGTTCACTTGTTTCGCACCCTGCTGACAGCAACTACCGCTGTGCTGTGAGCACGTCAATCAAGTACGCCCCTAGTTATAATTGCTACCATTTTAATAACTTGGTCACTATTGTTGTCGTCGTTCATTTTAGCAGAGGTTACGTTCACGGGATCCCGCTCAATTGTATTTTTATTATTGCTGCAGGACCTGCTTTTGGAATAATAAAAACCTTTTTGAAATCAACTAGACGTCTCTTACACTGTCAACTAGAATGCCATCATTCTTGTATGGGTTGTGCGGTCCTCTTTCAGCTATGGGCCGTTTTTCATCCACTGGACTGTCTTCCATCAATTATGTAGCCACCAGAATCTGTTGACCCTCCTAATTAAACGGCCACCAAACTGATGATTACCAATCTCAGCTCTACCAACTACTCAGAGGTTTTTCTGTTAACAATGTATAAGGTTTGAAAGATGCTATGGGTAACAGTCAAATTTGAAATAAAAGAAGAAATTTCACTGTAAACAAAATTATTCATTATCAACTTAAGGATTATATATTTATATGAAAATACATATATACGTTTCTTAAGATGCAAATTGTCTGACGTTGTAAAATGGAATCTGTCAGTATCAGTCCTATGACTTTTTTTCCCAAATAAAATGAACTTACTGATAGAATGCTGTTTTTCCACCATTTAGGCATTATGTCATCTTCTTGTTGTCGGATCCATATTTTCAATCAAACGAAAAGAATTAATCTCCCCTCTTCCTGAGAGCAAAGGTATGAATGTTTGTTCAATTTTATATAACAAGAAAATTAAGCCTACAAAGTTAAATAATAAAGTGTTCTTTTAAACTTGTGCCAATATAAAATTGGCCAGAAGGATTTGAACAAAAACATAAGATATTGTTGTTTTGAGCTATACCTTGACTTGAATTTTTCTGCTATGGACCATCATTTTATCAACCACTGTGTTTATCCTATCTAGGGCCCTTCTCTTCCTTTCGTCAGCTAGAGCATACAAAAGTCATTTGGGTTTTAAGATCCGCTTAGCAAGGTTTGTTCCCAAGGCGAAGTAAAGTTGAATTTCTAAAAACTAAACTTATATTAATAGTTTGTAACTAATCATCATTAAGTTGTTAGAATAAACGTTTGGATGAGAGAATATACATTTTACTTAATGCAAGCTCTTTAAAACTATGAGAATACTTTTTAGATCAGTTTCCTCCGGCTGTTCAGACCTTTGGTTACCAATGTAAACTACTTTCTATGGGTGAACAGTCCACAAAAAGTAGTTCATTTTTCTGAGAAGTTGAACAATACAGCTTGCAAGAAGTATTTTAGAAACCGGACTATGCACTTGGGCGCTCAATGAATGAATTTTCCTCCTTGTATATGTAATAAAGTTATAGAGAGTATACAAATAATATCTAATCTAAATAATTCAGCAATGATTAAATTCTACTCAGCACTTTTCTTGCATAAGCCATCTACCAGTCTTGCGTCAACTGTGTCTGTTTTCTTTGCATCCAAACCTCAGATTGGTCTTCCATCAGCTCTGCTCATCCTTCCATCAGCTCTGTCCATGATCTTTTCCAGTCTGCCATATTTCCAATGGTACCACATTGTCCAGTCATTCTAATATTAGAAGATGCCATTGCTCTAAAAACATAGAAAGATTACCTTAAAATTGAATGACCTAGGCCATAATCAGTAGATGTTTTGAAAAATTCAATCCAAAACAAAACTTTGTCATTCAATAACATTTTTCCACATGAAGTAATGTCATTATAACTCAAATATCCCATTATTTTTTTACCAATGTTTACAATACTCCTAACACCCATTAATTTAAAAAACATTAATACATGCCCAGCATAGTAGCCTTCAGGTCTCACCCTCGAGAACAGTTAGCCAAAAAAAATATATTGAAAATTGGAACAAACTTTGACAGGTAAGTAGGATGGCACGATCTATATGGCTGTACATGTTTAAAATAACTGTCATCATCATTAATTATCATTTGTTAAAATAAAGTTTACTCTTTAGGTTGATTGATTGATGGATTGAAAATTGACGCCGCACTCACGATTATTCCACTTTGGTGGCATTGTCCAGATTAGTGGTGAAGGAAACCGTGCTTTCTGTCAAGAGAAAACAAAGGGCCTTTGAGGAGTACTGCATCTGTTTAAGGTTACACTTGAAAAAACAGTGTTCAATTGTTAAGAAATTACATATTAAAGTGACATAATATACGGAAATGTTGCTAATGTAGTTTATCTTTATCCAAACCTACCAAACAAGAGCTTTCTGTTAATACCAATCTTGCAGATCTATGTTAAGATTGTTTTATAAGTAACCAAAACCCCAATAAAACTCATTATTTCCATTTCAGCGTCGGTGGGTCGGTTGGTATATCAAATAAATTGAAGTAAGCAATATAATAATGGCCTTTAGAGATGTTTTCTGGAATGTCTTATTCGTCAAGTACAATGAAAAAGTCTGACCACCCTTACATCAACTGCGCCTACTATCCTGCTGTCAACTAGAATGCCATCATTCTTGTATGGGTTGTGCGGTCCTCTTTCAGCTATTGGCCGTTTTTCATCCGCTGGACTGTCTTCCATCAATTATGTAACCACCAGAATCTGTTGACTCTCCTAATTAAACGGCCACCAAACTGACGATTACCAATCTCAGCTCTACCAACTACTCAGAGGTCTTTCTGTTAACAATGTATAAGGTTTGAAAGATGCTATTGGTAACAGTCAAATTTGAAATAATAGAAGAAATTTCCCTGTAAACAAAATTATTCATTATCAACTTAAGGATTATACATTTATATGAAAATACATATATACGTTTCTTAAGATGCAAATTGTCTGACGTTGTAAAATGGAATCTGTCAGTATCAGTCCTATGACATTTTTTCCCAAATAAAATGTACTCACTTATAGAATGCTGTTTTTCCACCATTTAGGCATTATGTCATCTTCTTGTTGTCCGATTCATATTTTCAATCAAACGAAAAGAATTAATCTCCCCTCTTCCTGAGAGCAAAGGAATGAAAGTTTGTTCAATTTTATTTAACAAAGAAATTAAGCCTACAAAGTTAAACAAGAGATCCCTTAAAGGGATCTTAACGCCAGCGTTCATCTAATAACTGGATAAAGGAGATAACTATTGTTGAGGAAAATTAAATTGTGAATTACAAAGTAAGCTCCCCTTGACATATTGGTTGAAAACAACATTGCCACCTGGTAGCCATCTTCAATATACTAATGAGATGATAATGTACGGTGCATAGCTAGAACTTAGGGGGACGATGTGTGTCATGTTTGGTTAAGCTCAGGTCAGTAGTTTTCTTGGAATAATGATAATAAGTTTCATTTTCAAATTTGGATCAAAAACAACATTGCTTTGTGGCGGCTATATTTAATAAGCAAACGAGATGAAAATGTAGGGTGCACAACTAGATCATAGGGAGATAATGTTGGCCAAGTTTGGTCAAAATCAGACAAGTACATTGTAGTTTTCTTGAAATAAAAGTATTCAATATGGCAGCCATAATGAATATGCAAATGAGATGAAAATGAACAGTGCATAACTTCACCAAAGGGTCATAATGTATGTTGACTTTGATTAATGTTAGACAGGTAGTTTTCTTGGAATAAAGGTAACAAAGAAAAACATTGTCCCATGACGGCCATATTGAATATGCAAATCAGATGAAAATGTACAGTACACAACAAGGCTATAGGGAGATAATGTGAGTCAAGTTTGGTGAATATCAGACTGGTAGTTTTCTTGGAATGAAGTAAAAAAAAGGATATCTCCCCTGGCAGCCATATTGAATACGCAAATGAGATGAAAATGTACAGTACACAACAAAGCTATAGGGAGATAATGTGAGCCAAGTTTGGTGAATATCTGACGAGTAGTTTTCTTGGAATTAAGGTAACAAAAAAATATATATCGTCCACTGGCGGTCATATTGAATATGCAAATGTGATGAAAATGAGCGATGCACAACTTGACCATCGGGTGATGATGTATGTTGAGTTTGATTAAGATTGGACTGATAGTTTTCTTGGAATAAAGGTAAAAAGCGAAAGTTTTCTTGCAATAAACGCAACAAAGAAAAACTATATCGCCCCCTGGCGACCATATTGAATATGCAAATGAGATGAAAATGTACGGTGCACAACTAGACCATAAGGTGATGATGTATGATAAGTTTGATTACGATTGGACAGGTAGTTTTCTTGGAATAAAGGTAACAAAGAAAAACAACATCGCCCCCTGGCGGCCATATTGAATATGCAAATGAGATGAAAATGTACGATGCACAACTAGACTGATGCTATTGGTAACAGTCAAATTTGAAATAATAGAAGAAATTTCACTGTAAACAAAATTATTCATTATCAACTTAACTTCCCAATGTCGTCACACGGTTACAGATCAGTCTAGAAATTAACGATTTACATTCCCTACTTAGATTAATTAGTAGTTGATAATTTTCTGTTATTGTATAACCCACATAAAGGATATATTAAGTAAATGCTATCAATATTTTAGTGATGATTGTACGTTAATAGTTTTTCTGAACAGTTTTAATAAGTTAGTGGCTTGTGCTAGAGCCCTCCGCCATAGTGTTTCTCGGTTTAACCCTGTTATAGGAATGTTAGCTGTTTGATTAAGTGATTAGGTAAAACTGATCACGACTGTAGACGGTACATGTCCTCGGGAGTTCTTGGACTCTTGTGGCGTTACTTGCCTCAGGGCTTACCATAGCCATTCGCTTGACTTTGGTAGTATGACGAACTGATAGTAGAGTACGAGTCCAGTGTGTTCTAGATGGCACATGTACGAGTTCCCGGACCGGTAGACGGTGTTTGCTACCTATGGAACGTGATTCATAGGTTACATTGAGTTGTAGACCTTTAAAAGGTTACTGTTAGTTGTAACTTATGGTTTTTCATAAGAGATGGTCGGAGGTTTCCTATTTACTTGATTCAACAAGTAGGTTAGTCAAAGGTTATCATTGAGATGGTTCCAAGGAACCATTAGAAGGTTGATAGTTTTATCGGTGTACCAATTGTAGCTAGGAACCTCCTGAAGGTCAAACCTTTTTAGCATTGACCTAGTTATAATTGCTACCATTTTAATAACTTGGTCACTATTGTTGTCGTCGTTCATTTTAGCAGAGGTTACCTTCACGGGATCCCGCTCAATTGTATTTTTATTATTGCTGCAGGACCTGCTGTCGTCGAGAATGCCATCATTCTTGTATGGGTTGTGCGGTTCTCTTTCAGCTATGGGCCGTTTTTCATCCACTGGACTGTCTTCCATCAATTATGTAACCACCAGAATCTGTTGACCCTCCTAATTAAACGGCCACCAAACTGATGATTACCAATCTCAGCTCTACCAACTACTCAGAGGTCTTTCTGTTAACAATGTATAAGGTTTGAAAGATGCTATGGGTAACAGTCAAATTTGAAATAAAAGAAGAAATTTCACTGTAAACAAAATTATTCATTATCAACTTAAGGATTATATATTTATATGAAAATACATATATACGTTTCTTAAGATGCAAATTGTCTGACGTTGTAAAATGGAATCTGTCAGTATCAGTCCTATGACTTTTTTTCCCAAATAAAATGAACTTACTGATAGAATGCTGTTTTTCCACCATTTAGGCATTATGTCATCTTCTTGTTGTCGGATCCATATTTTCAATCAAACGAAAAGAATTAATCTCCCCTCTTCCTGAGAGCAAAGGTATGAATGTTTGTTCAATTTTATATAACAAGAAAATTAAGCCTACAAAGTTAAATAATAAAGTGTTCTTTTAAACTTGTGCCAATATAAAATTGGCCAGAAGGATTTGAACAAAAACATAAGATATTGTTGTTTTGAGCTATACCTTGACTTGAATTTTTCTGCTATGGACCATCATTTTATCAACCACTGTGTTTATCCTATCTAGGGCCCTTCTCTTCCTTTCGTCAGCTAGAGCATACAAAAGTCATTTGGGTTTTAAGATCCGCTTAGCAAGGTTTGTTCCCAAGGCGAAGTAAAGTTGAATTTCTAAAAACTAAACTTATATTAATAGTTTGTAACTAATCATCATTAAGTTGTTAGAATAAACGTTTGGATGAGAGAATATACATTTTACTTAATGCAAGCTCTTTAAAACTATGAGAATACTTTTTAGATCAGTTTCCTCCGGCTGTTCAGACCTTTGGTTACCAATGTAAACTACTTTCTATGGGTGAACAGTCCACAAAAAGTAGTTCATTTTTCTGAGAAGTTGAACAATACAGCTTGCAAGAAGTATTTTAGAAACCGGACTATGCACTTGGGCGCTCAATGAATGAATTTTCCTCCTTGTATATGTAATAAAGTTATAGAGAGTATACAAATAATATCTAATCTAAATAATTCAGCAATGATTAAATTCTACTCAGCACTTTTCTTGCATAAGCCATCTACCAGTCTTGCGTCAACTGTGTCTGTTTTCTTTGCATCCAAACCTCAGATTGGTCTTCCATCAGCTCTGCTCATCCTTCCATCAGCTCTGTCCATGATCTTTTCCAGTCTGCCATATTTCCAATGGTACCACATTGTCCAGTCATTCTAATATTAGAAGATGCCATTGCTCTAAAAACATAGAAAGATTACCTTAAAATTGAATGACCTAGGCCATAATCAGTAGATGTTTTGAAAAATTCAATCCAAAACAAAACTTTGTCATTCAATAACATTTTTCCACATGAAGTAATGTCATTATAACTCAAATATCCCATTATTTTTTTACCAATGTTTACAATACTCCTAACACCCATTAATTTAAAAAACATTAATACATGCCCAGCATAGTAGCCTTCAGGTCTCACCCTCGAGAACAGTTAGCCCAAAAAAATATATTGAAAATTGGAACAAACTTTGACAGGTAAGTAGGATGGCACGATCTATATGGCTGTACATGTTTAAAATAACTGTCATCATCATTAATTATCATTTGTTAAAATAAAGTTTACTCTTTAGGTTGATTGATTGATGGATTGAAAATTGACGCCGCACTCACGATTATTCCACTTTGGTGGCATTGTCCAGATTAGTGGTGAAGGAAACCGTGCTTTCTGTCAAGAGAAAACAAAGGGCCTTTGAGGAGTACTGCATCTGTTTAAGGTTACACTTGAAAAAACAGTGTTCAATTGTTAAGAAATTACATATTAAAGTGACATAATATACGGAAATGTTGCTAATGTAGTTTATCTTTATCCAAACCTACCAAACAAGAGCTTTCTGTTAATACCAATCTTGCAGATCTATGTTAAGATTGTTTTATAAGTAACCAAAACCCCAATAAAACTCATTATTTCCATTTCAGCGTCGGTGGGTCGGTTGGTATATCAAATAAATTGAAGTAAGCAATATAATAATGGCCTTTAGAGATGTTTTCTGGAATGTCTTATTCGTCAAGTACAATGAAAAAGTCTGACCACCCTTACATCAACTGCGCCTACTATCCTGCTGTCAACTAGAATGCCATCATTCTTGTATGGGTTGTGCGGTCCTCTTTCAGCTATTGGCCGTTTTTCATCCGCTGGACTGTCTTCCATCAATTATGTAACCACCAGAATCTGTTGACTCTCCTAATTAAACGGCCACCAAACTGACGATTACCAATCTCAGCTCTACCAACTACTCAGAGGTCTTTCTGTTAACAATGTATAAGGTTTGAAAGATGCTATTGGTAACAGTCAAATTTGAAATAATAGAAGAAATTTCCCTGTAAACAAAATTATTCATTATCAACTTAAGGATTATACATTTATATGAAAATACATATATACGTTTCTTAAGATGCAAATTGTCTGACGTTGTAAAATGGAATCTGTCAGTATCAGTCCTATGACATTTTTTCCCAAATAAAATGTACTCACTTATAGAATGCTGTTTTTCCACCATTTAGGCATTATGTCATCTTCTTGTTGTCCGATTCATATTTTCAATCAAACGAAAAGAATTAATCTCCCCTCTTCCTGAGAGCAAAGGAATGAAAGTTTGTTCAATTTTATTTAACAAAGAAATTAAGCCTACAAAGTTAAACAAGAGATCCCTTAAAGGGATCTTAACGCCAGCGTTCATCTAATAACTGGATAAAGGAGATAACTATTGTTGAGGAAAATTAAATTGTGAATTACAAAGTAAGCTCCCCTTGACATATTGGTTGAAAACAACATTGCCACCTGGTAGCCATCTTCAATATACTAATGAGATGATAATGTACGGTGCATAGCTAGAACTTAGGGGGACGATGTGTGTCATGTTTGGTTAAGCTCAGGTCAGTAGTTTTCTTGGAATAATGATAATAAGTTTCATTTTCAAATTTGGATCAAAAACAACATTGCTTTGTGGCGGCTATATTTAATAAGCAAACGAGATGAAAATGTAGGGTGCACAACTAGATCATAGGGAGATAATGTTGGCCAAGTTTGGTCAAAATCAGACAAGTACATTGTAGTTTTCTTGAAATAAAAGTATTCAATATGGCAGCCATAATGAATATGCAAATGAGATGAAAATGAACAGTGCATAACTTCACCAAAGGGTCATAATGTATGTTGACTTTGATTAATGTTAGACAGGTAGTTTTCTTGGAATAAAGGTAACAAAGAAAAACATTGTCCCATGACGGCCATATTGAATATGCAAATCAGATGAAAATGTACAGTACACAACAAGGCTATAGGGAGATAATGTGAGTCAAGTTTGGTGAATATCAGACTGGTAGTTTTCTTGGAATGAAGTAAAAAAAAGGATATCTCCCCTGGCAGCCATATTGAATACGCAAATGAGATGAAAATGTACAGTACACAACAAAGCTATAGGGAGATAATGTGAGCCAAGTTTGGTGAATATCTGACGAGTAGTTTTCTTGGAATTAAGGTAACAAAAAAATATATATCGTCCACTGGCGGTCATATTGAATATGCAAATGTGATGAAAATGAGCGATGCACAACTTGACCATCGGGTGATGATGTATGTTGAGTTTGATTAAGATTGGACTGATAGTTTTCTTGGAATAAAGGTAAAAAGCGAAAGTTTTCTTGCAATAAACGCAACAAAGAAAAACTATATCGCCCCCTGGCGACCATATTGAATATGCAAATGAGATGAAAATGTACGGTGCACAACTAGACCATAAGGTGATGATGTATGATAAGTTTGATTACGATTGGACAGGTAGTTTTCTTGGAATAAAGGTAACAAAGAAAAACAACATCGCCCCCTGGCGGCCATATTGAATATGCAAATGAGATGAAAATGTACGATGCACAACTAGACTGATGCTATTGGTAACAGTCAAATTTGAAATAATAGAAGAAATTTCACTGTAAACAAAATTATTCATTATCAACTTAACTTCCCAATGTCGTCACACGGTTACAGATCAGTCTAGAAATTAACGATTTACATTCCCTACTTAGATTAATTAGTAGTTGATAATTTTCTGTTATTGTATAACCCACATAAAGGATATATTAAGTAAATGCTATCAATATTTTAGTGATGATTGTACGTTAATAGTTTTTCTGAACAGTTTTAATAAGTTAGTGGCTTGTGCTAGAGCCCTCCGCCATAGTGTTTCTCGGTTTAACCCTGTTATAGGAATGTTAGCTGTTTGATTAAGTGATTAGGTAAAACTGATCACGACTGTAGACGGTACATGTCCTCGGGAGTTCTTGGACTCTTGTGGCGTTACTTGCCTCAGGGCTTACCATAGCCATTCGCTTGACTTTGGTAGTATGACGAACTGATAGTAGAGTACGAGTCCAGTGTGTTCTAGATGGCACATGTACGAGTTCCCGGACCGGTAGACGGTGTTTGCTACCTATGGAACGTGATTCATAGGTTACATTGAGTTGTAGACCTTTAAAAGGTTACTGTTAGTTGTAACTTATGGTTTTTCATAAGAGATGGTCGGAGGTTTCCTATTTACTTGATTCAACAAGTAGGTTAGTCAAAGGTTATCATTGAGATGGTTCCAAGGAACCATTAGAAGGTTGATAGTTTTATCGGTGTACCAATTGTAGCTAGGAACCTCCTGAAGGTCAAACCTTTTTAGCATTGACCTAGTTATAATTGCTACCATTTTAATAACTTGGTCACTATTGTTGTCGTCGTTCATTTTAGCAGAGGTTACGTTCACGGGATCCCGCTCAATTGTATTTTTATTATTGCTGCAGGACCTGCTGTCGTCGAGAATGCCATCATTCTTGTATGGGTTGTGCGGTTCTCTTTCAGCTATGGGCCGTTTTTCATCCACTGGACTGTCTTCCATCAATTATGTAACCACCAGAATCTGTTGACCCTCCTAATTAAACGGCCACCAAACTGATGATTACCAATCTCAGCTCTACCAACTACTCAGAGGTCTTTCTGTTAACAATGTATAAGGTTTGAAAGATGCTATGGGTAACAGTCAAATTTGAAATAAAAGAAGAAATTTCACTGTAAACAAAATTATTCATTATCAACTTAAGGATTATATATTTATATGAAAATACATATATACGTTTCTTAAGATGCAAATTGTCTGACGTTGTAAAATGGAATCTGTCAGTATCAGTCCTATGACTTTTTTTCCCAAATAAAATGAACTTACTGATAGAATGCTGTTTTTCCACCATTTAGGCATTATGTCATCTTCTTGTTGTCGGATCCATATTTTCAATCAAACGAAAAGAATTAATCTCCCCTCTTCCTGAGAGCAAAGGTATGAATGTTTGTTCAATTTTATATAACAAGAAAATTAAGCCTACAAAGTTAAATAATAAAGTGTTCTTTTAAACTTGTGCCAATATAAAATTGGCCAGAAGGATTTGAACAAAAACATAAGATATTGTTGTTTTGAGCTATACCTTGACTTGAATTTTTCTGCTATGGACCATCATTTTATCAACCACTGTGTTTATCCTATCTAGGGCCCTTCTCTTCCTTTCGTCAGCTAGAGCATACAAAAGTCATTTGGGTTTTAAGATCCGCTTAGCAAGGTTTGTTCCCAAGGCGAAGTAAAGTTGAATTTCTAAAAACTAAACTTATATTAATAGTTTGTAACTAATCATCATTAAGTTGTTAGAATAAACGTTTGGATGAGAGAATATACATTTTACTTAATGCAAGCTCTTTAAAACTATGAGAATACTTTTTAGATCAGTTTCCTCAGGCTGTTCAGACCTTTGGTTACCAATGTAAACTACTTTCTATGGGTGAACAGTCCACAAAAAGTAGTTCATTTTTCTGAGAAGTTGAACAATACAGCTTGCAAGAAGTATTTTAGAAACCGGACTATGCACTTGGGCGCTCAATGAATGAATTTTCCTCCTTGTATATGTAATAAAGTTATAGAGAGTATACAAATAATATCTAATCTAAATAATTCAGCAATGATTAAATTCTACTCAGCACTTTTCTTGCATAAGCCATCTACCAGTCTTGCGTCAACTGTGTCTGTTTTCTTTGCATCCAAACCTCAGATTGGTCTTCCATCAGCTCTGCTCATCCTTCCATCAGCTCTGTCCATGATCTTTTCCAGTCTGCCATATTTCCAATGGTACCACATTGTCCAGTCATTCTAATATTAGAAGATGCCATTGCTCTAAAAACATAGAAAGATTACCTTAAAATTGAATGACCTAGGCCATAATCAGTAGATGTTTTGAAAAATTCAATCCAAAACAAAACTTTGTCATTCAATAACATTTTTCCACATGAAGTAATGTCATTATAACTCAAATATCCCATTATTTTTTTACCAATGTTTACAATACTCCTAACACCCATTAATTTAAAAAACATTAATACATGCCCAGCATAGTAGCCTTCAGGTCTCACCCTCGAGAACAGTTAGCCCAAAAAAATATATTGAAAATTGGAACAAACTTTGACAGGTAAGTAGGATGGCACGATCTATATGGCTGTACATGTTTAAAATAACTGTCATCATCATTAATTATCATTTGTTAAAATAAAGTTTACTCTTTAGGTTGATTGATTGATGGATTGAAAATTGACGCCGCACTCACGATTATTCCACTTTGGTGGCATTGTCCAGATTAGTGGTGAAGGAAACCGTGCTTTCTGTCAAGAGAAAACAAAGGGCCTTTGAGGAGTACTGCATCTGTTTAAGGTTACACTTGAAAAAACAGTGTTCAATTGTTAAGAAATTACATATTAAAGTGACATAATATACGGAAATGTTGCTAATGTAGTTTATCTTTATCCAAACCTACCAAACAAGAGCTTTCTGTTAATACCAATCTTGCAGATCTATGTTAAGATTGTTTTATAAGTAACCAAAACCCCAATAAAACTCATTATTTCCATTTCAGCGTCGGTGGGTCGGTTGGTATATCAAATAAATTGAAGTAAGCAATATAATAATGGCCTTTAGAGATGTTTTCTGGAATGTCTTATTCGTCAAGTACAATGAAAAAGTCTGACCACCCTTACATCAACTGCGCCTACTATCCTGCTGTCAACTAGAATGCCATCATTCTTGTATGGGTTGTGCGGTCCTCTTTCAGCTATTGGCCGTTTTTCATCCGCTGGACTGTCTTCCATCAATTATGTAACCACCAGAATCTGTTGACTCTCCTAATTAAACGGCCACCAAACTGACGATTACCAATCTCAGCTCTACCAACTACTCAGAGGTCTTTCTGTTAACAATGTATAAGGTTTGAAAGATGCTATTGGTAACAGTCAAATTTGAAATAATAGAAGAAATTTCCCTGTAAACAAAATTATTCATTATCAACTTAAGGATTATACATTTATATGAAAATACATATATACGTTTCTTAAGATGCAAATTGTCTGACGTTGTAAAATGGAATCTGTCAGTATCAGTCCTATGACATTTTTTCCCAAATAAAATGTACTCACTTATAGAATGCTGTTTTTCCACCATTTAGGCATTATGTCATCTTCTTGTTGTCCGATTCATATTTTCAATCAAACGAAAAGAATTAATCTCCCCTCTTCCTGAGAGCAAAGGAATGAAAGTTTGTTCAATTTTATTTAACAAAGAAATTAAGCCTACAAAGTTAAACAAGAGATCCCTTAAAGGGATCTTAACGCCAGCGTTCATCTAATAACTGGATAAAGGAGATAACTATTGTTGAGGAAAATTAAATTGTGAATTACAAAGTAAGCTCCCCTTGACATATTGGTTGAAAACAACATTGCCACCTGGTAGCCATCTTCAATATACTAATGAGATGATAATGTACGGTGCATAGCTAGAACTTAGGGGGACGATGTGTGTCATGTTTGGTTAAGCTCAGGTCAGTAGTTTTCTTGGAATAATGATAATAAGTTTCATTTTCAAATTTGGATCAAAAACAACATTGCTTTGTGGCGGCTATATTTAATAAGCAAACGAGATGAAAATGTAGGGTGCACAACTAGATCATAGGGAGATAATGTTGGCCAAGTTTGGTCAAAATCAGACAAGTACATTGTAGTTTTCTTGAAATAAAAGTATTCAATATGGCAGCCATAATGAATATGCAAATGAGATGAAAATGAACAGTGCATAACTTCACCAAAGGGTCATAATGTATGTTGACTTTGATTAATGTTAGACAGGTAGTTTTCTTGGAATAAAGGTAACAAAGAAAAACATTGTCCCATGACGGCCATATTGAATATGCAAATCAGATGAAAATGTACAGTACACAACAAGGCTATAGGGAGATAATGTGAGTCAAGTTTGGTGAATATCAGACTGGTAGTTTTCTTGGAATGAAGTAAAAAAAAGGATATCTCCCCTGGCAGCCATATTGAATACGCAAATGAGATGAAAATGTACAGTACACAACAAAGCTATAGGGAGATAATGTGAGCCAAGTTTGGTGAATATCTGACGAGTAGTTTTCTTGGAATTAAGGTAACAAAAAAATATATATCGTCCACTGGCGGTCATATTGAATATGCAAATGTGATGAAAATGAGCGATGCACAACTTGACCATCGGGTGATGATGTATGTTGAGTTTGATTAAGATTGGACTGATAGTTTTCTTGGAATAAAGGTAAAAAGCGAAAGTTTTCTTGCAATAAACGCAACAAAGAAAAACTATATCGCCCCCTGGCGACCATATTGAATATGCAAATGAGATGAAAATGTACGGTGCACAACTAGACCATAAGGTGATGATGTATGATAAGTTTGATTACGATTGGACAGGTAGTTTTCTTGGAATAAAGGTAACAAAGAAAAACAACATCGCCCCCTGGCGGCCATATTGAATATGCAAATGAGATGAAAATGTACGATGCACAACTAGACTGATGCTATTGGTAACAGTCAAATTTGAAATAATAGAAGAAATTTCACTGTAAACAAAATTATTCATTATCAACTTAACTTCCCAATGTCGTCACACGGTTACAGATCAGTCTAGAAATTAACGATTTACATTCCCTACTTAGATTAATTAGTAGTTGATAATTTTCTGTTATTGTATAACCCACATAAAGGATATATTAAGTAAATGCTATCAATATTTTAGTGATGATTGTACGTTAATAGTTTTTCTGAACAGTTTTAATAAGTTAGTGGCTTGTGCTAGAGCCCTCCGCCATAGTGTTTCTCGGTTTAACCCTGTTATAGGAATGTTAGCTGTTTGATTAAGTGATTAGGTAAAACTGATCACGACTGTAGACGGTACATGTCCTCGGGAGTTCTTGGACTCTTGTGGCGTTACTTGCCTCAGGGCTTACCATAGCCATTCGCTTGACTTTGGTAGTATGACGAACTGATAGTAGAGTACGAGTCCAGTGTGTTCTAGATGGCACATGTACGAGTTCCCGGACCGGTAGACGGTGTTTGCTGCCTATGGAACGTGATTCATAGGTTACATTGAGTTGTAGACCTTTAAAAGGTTACTGTTAGTTGTAACTTATGGTTTTTCATAAGAGATGGTCGGAGGTTTCCTATTTACTTGATTCAACAAGTAGGTTAGTCAAAGGTTATCATTGAGATGGTTCCAAGGAACCATTAGAAGGTTGATAGTTTTATCGGTGTACCAATTGTAGCTAGGAACCTCCTGAAGGTCAAACCTTTTTAGCATTGACCTAGTTATAATTGCTACCATTTTAATAACTTGGTCACTATTGTTGTCGTCGTTCATTTTAGCAGAGGTTACGTTCACGGGATCCCGCTCAATTGTATTTTTATTATTGCTGCAGGACCTGCTGTCGTCGAGAATGCCATCATTCTTGTATGGGTTGTGCGGTTCTCTTTCAGCTATGGGCCGTTTTTCATCCACTGGACTGTCTTCCATCAATTATGTAACCACCAGAATCTGTTGACCCTCCTAATTAAACGGCCACCAAACTGATGATTACCAATCTCAGCTCTACCAACTACTCAGAGGTCTTTCTGTTAACAATGTATAAGGTTTGAAAGATGCTATGGGTAACAGTCAAATTTGAAATAAAAGAAGAAATTTCACTGTAAACAAAATTATTCATTATCAACTTAAGGATTATATATTTATATGAAAATACATATATACGTTTCTTAAGATGCAAATTGTCTGACGTTGTAAAATGGAATCTGTCAGTATCAGTCCTATGACTTTTTTTCCCAAATAAAATGAACTTACTGATAGAATGCTGTTTTTCCACCATTTAGGCATTATGTCATCTTCTTGTTGTCGGATCCATATTTTCAATCAAACGAAAAGAAGTAATCTCCCCTCTTCCTGAGAGCAAAGGAATGAATGTTTGTTCAATTTTATATAACAAGAAAATTAAGCCTACAAAGTTAAATAATAAAGTGTTCTTTTAAACTTGTGCCAATATAAAATTGGCCAGAAGGATTTGAACAAAAACATAAGATATTGTTGTTTTGAGCTATACCTTGAATTGGATTTTTCTGCTATGGACCATCATTTTATCAACCACTGTGTTTATCCTATCTAGGGCCCTTCTCTTCCTTTCGTTAGCTAGAGCATACAAAAGTCATTTGGGTTTTAAGATCCGCTTAGCAAGGTTTGTTCCCAAGGCGAAGTAAAGTTGAATTTCTAAAAACTAAACTTATATTAATAGTTTGTAACTAATCATCATTAAGTTGTTAGAATAAACGTTTGGATGAGAGAATATACATTTTACTTAATGCAAGCTCTTTAAAACTATGAGAATACTTTTTAGATCAGTTTCCTCCGGCTGTTCAGACCTTTGGTTACCAATGTAAACTACTTTCTATGGGTGAACAGTCCACAAAAAGTAGTTCATTTTTCTGAGAAGTTGAACAATACAGCTTGCAAGAAGTATTTTAGAAACCGGACTATGCACTTGGGCGCTCAATGAATGAATTTTCCTCCTTGTATATGTAATAAAGTTATAGAGAGTATACAAATAATATCTAATCTAAATAATTCAGCAATGATTAAATTCTACTCAGCACTTTTCTTGCATAAGCCATCTACCAGTCTTGCGTCAACTGTGTCTGTTTTCTTTGCATCCAAACCTCAGATTGGTCTTCCATCAGCTCTGCTCATCCTTCCATCAGCTCTGTCCATGATCTTTTCCAGTCTGCCATATTTCCAATGGTACCACATTGTCCAGTCATTCTAATATTAGAAGATGCCATTGCTCTAAAAACATAGAAAGATTACTTTAAATTGAATGACCTAGGCCATAATCAGTAGATGTTTTGAAAAATTCAATCCAAAACAAAACTTTGTCATTCAATAACATTTTTCCACATGAAGTAATGTCATTATAACTCAAATATCCCATTATTTTTTTACCAATGTTTACAATACTCCTAACACCCATTAATTTAAAAAACATTAATACATGCCCAGCATAGTAGCCTTCAGGTCTCACCCTCGAGAACAGTTAGCCAAAAAAAATATATTGAAAATTGGAACAAACTTTGACAGGTAAGTAGGATGGCACGATCTATATGGCTGTACATGTTTAAAATAACTGTCATCATCATTAATTATCATTTGTTAAAATGAAGTTTACTGTTTAGGTTGATTGATTGATGGATTGAAAATTGACGCCGCACTCACGATTATTTCACTTTGGTGGCATTGTCAGGATTAGTGGTGAAGGAAACCGTGCTTTCTGTCCAGAGAAAACAAAGGGCCTTTGAGGAGTACTGCATCTGTTTAAGGTTACACTTGAAAAAACAGTGTTCAATTGTTAAGAAATTACATATTAAAGTGACATAATGTACGGAAATGTTGCTAATGTAGTTTATCTTTATCCAAACCTACCAAACAAGAGCTTTCTGTTAATACCAATCTTGCAGATCTACGTTAAGATTGTTTTATAAATAACCAAAACCCCAATAAAACTCATTATTTCCATTGGTTCGTTTGGGTTACCAATATTTTTCTTTTAACCTCAATCTTTTACTTTTTCAAGGTACTTCAAACACAGAACTCAACTTGACAAACGGATTTTATAAAGAAAACAAGAGATCAGTGAACTGATCTTAGCCCACCATAGAACACTATCAGAAAGTGAGGCTGCTTATAAACGGATCGCAAATTTGATATGTGAAATTTATTTCTTCAGTTGGTGGCTGGCTGGACAAGAACAAAGTTTCTTCGGTAGATAGTGGCTGTTATCTGAAAACTCAAAACCAACTTTCTTCAAGGAGGCCGCACATTAACGCTACTTACCGGAGCTATATGTACTTGCACACAGGCCAGCCAGTGATATCGCTTGTTTGAGTCCTGTACACAATTAAAATTTACAAAATCCAAAACGATTGTACACATGTTACCAAGGTGCATTTAGTGTTTGTTTACAAATCAAAAGATAATGTATATCTTTCAAAAATAGCCTGTGAAAAGTGAAGAATGGGCGACAAATCACTAGTCTGAGGAGTATAAATTTAAACATGACGAAAGTCAGTTTAAAAATTAATGGCAAAAAATGTCCCGATTCCTTCAGAAATTAGTGAACTCTTATAAAAAAATCTTCATGCACGATTTGATATAAATATATGATTAAATAAAAACATTTCAGTTACTTTAGTGGTAAATAGCATTTACAATTGCGAAGTCAGTTGCTGTACATAGCTGCCTGAATGCAAATTCGATCGGCAAAATAGTGATTGTACGTTGCCGTGTATTTCATTTCATTTTGAAATATTCCATCCTTTCAAACTCCGAAAAATACAATATGGATCTTCTTAAGTGTCTTAGGGAACACTCTCCTTTAAAAATATTTATTATTGTTACATTTTTTGAAAGAATTTAGGCGTTTAAAATCCAAATTCGAGAAGGCCATTTTACCGACTTCGAACAAGCCGTGGAGGCCGGCAACATGCATAGATAAACTGTTTTTTATAGTCGCCCTTGGAAATCTGAAAGTCGATTTTGATACGTTTTAAAATGACCCGAGGATTGCAATTTCACTCTGAGGTTTAATAAAGCTCCGATAAATGCCTTTTTTCCACTACTCTGGACTAGGATATTCCAAAATAACGTCCTCAGTGCCAAAAATAGCTAAATTTGTCTTTAACTGGGTCATGCTTTTAAAATGCCTGGTAGGGGCCCTGTGATTGACAGCGCGAACTCGCACTAGCGAACTAATTTCACCAAACGATTTTAGCACTTTTTAATCATAGATATTTAAATATCTCACTCACTGTCAGTATATTGGAGACAAGAAAAATATACATTAAGAACTGAAGGTGTAAATATAAGGAATTCCACAAGCTTTTATTGTCAAATTTAACATTTTCTTGTTATATACGTATGCTTGAAGTGTCCGTTCTCACCTAGACAAGTTGGAAGTTATCAGTGAATTGCGCGTCCGTTAAAGTTAATTAAACCTCTTTAACCGTTTGATTGATTGACAAAACAAAACACAAAGCAACCAACAGATGCAACATGTGATTTTATTTGTGCATTTTCAAAATCAGTTGAAGTTGTAAGAAAAAATAACCATACGGCGTCAGTGGGGTTTTAGCCGACTTTTCTGCTGTCGCCATACGATGTCTTCGGTAATGAAGCAGGCTAGCACTCTAACGCCAAATGGCGACAGCGGTACCGAATAAGTTAAATGAAAACATCAACGACGAAAAAAATATATGTTACATAACTTGACCATATGAGGAAGCAACACCAAAAAATACATCAAGATCCGCCTGGCAGTTGTGTTGAGTCCCCGATCACAAACTATGTAGATAGAAATCACAGAAAAAGCTACCGGCCGCCATTTTGGATATGCAAATGAGCAGCGAGTGCATAACAAGGCCATCTATAGGGTTAACCTGCGTATAACATTTTACAAATCCTTTTATTACTTTAGAACAGTGATAAAAAAATAATGGCCAGTGGCCGCCATTTTGAATATGTAAATGAGCAAAAAGGTGCATAGTGTGCAACGAGACCATAGGGCTAACATGCGTAAATTAGTTTACGAAAATCCTAGCCTTTCTTTACTTTAGGAGAAAAGTGACAAAAAGAAGAAAAACAAAATGGTCGCCCAGCGGCCATTTTAATATGCAAATGAGCAAAAAAATACATAGTACGCAACGAGGCCATAGGGTAACCTGTGTACACATTTTTACGAAGATCCTCTCATTACTTTATGTCTACACATGTCTGTAAAATTTGATGAAAATCCGACCAGTAGTTCTCTTGGAATCGCGATCACAAGAAAAGTTTACAGACACCGGACGACGGAAGACGGACGACGGACCACGGACAAAAAGCGATTTGATAAGACCACCATGAGATCATGGTGGTCTAAAAAGTCAGAAGTTGGCAGCTCATGCCACTTTTACAGAACGTTAACATATTATTTAGATATACATAGCTTATTTGCATCGATTTCAGCTCTTTCGTCAGCCATGATATATTTTGTACGTACCAAACAGTCTTTCACTTTTCATTGGTAGCCAAATCAATCTAAAATGTCAAAAGCATTTCGGCTGTTATCAAAAACATAAAAAGTTTTGCCCAGCAGGTAAAACACAAAATGCTGTAGTAAAGAGATAACCTGGGATTTTTTAAAATGTTGCACAGCACCACACTTATGATGATAAAAATGATATTTTTTTAACGATAAACCAGCAAGTTTGATAAAACATAACTGTGGAACGTCTATCTGAAACTCAAGTCTGAAGTCACAGTCATTTCAGCTTCGTCGGTGGGTCGGTTGGTATATCAAATAAATTGAAGTAAGCAATATAATAATGGCCTTTAAAGATGTTTTCTGGAATGTCTTATTCGTCAAGTACAATGAAAAAGTCTGACCACCCTTACATCAACTGCGCCTACTATCCTGCTGTCAACTAGAATGCCATCATTCTTGTATGGGTTGTGCGGTCCTCTTTCAGCTATGGGCCGTTTTTCATCCACTGGACTGTCTTCCATCAATTATGTAACCACCAGAATCTGTTGACCCTCCTAATTAAACGGCCACCAAACTGACGATTACCGATCTCAGCTCTACCAACTACTCAGAGGTCTTTCTGTTAACAATGTATAAGGTTTGAAAGATGCTATTGGTAACAGTCAAATTTGAAATAATAGAAGAAATTTCGCTGTAAACAAAATTATTCATTATCAACTTAAGGATTATATATTTATATGAAAATACATATATACGTTTCTTAAGATGCAAATTGTCTGACGTTGTAAAATGGAATCTGTCAGTATCAGTCCTATGACATTTTTTCCCAAATAAAATGTACTCACTTATAGAATGCTGTATTTCCACCATTTAGGCATTATGTCATCTTCTTGTTGTCCGATTCATATTTTCAATCAAACGAAAAGAATTAATCTCCCCTCTTCCTGAGAGCAAAGGAATGAAAGTTTGTTCAATTTTATTTAACAAAGAAATTAAGCCTACAAAGTTAAACAAGAGATCCCTTAAAGGGATCTTAACGCCAGCGTTCATCTAATAACTGGATATAGGAGATAACTATTGTTGAGGAAAATTAAATTGTGAATTACAAAGTAAGCTCCCCTTGACATATTGGTTGAAAACAACATTGCCACCTGGTAGCCATCTTCAATATACTAATGAGATGATAATGTACGGTGCACAGCTAGAACTTAGGGGGACGATGTGTGTCATGTTTGGTTAAGCTCAGGTCAGTAGTTTTCTTGGAATAATGATAATAAGTTTCATTTTCAAATTTGGTTAAAAAACAACATTGCTTTGTGGCGGCCATATTTAATAAGCAAACGAGATGAAAATGTAGGGTGCACAACTAGATCATATGGAGATAATGTTGGCCAGGTTTGGTCAAAATCAGACAAGTACATTGTAGTTTTTTTTAAATAAAAGTATTCAATATGGCAGCCATAATGAATATGCAAATGAGATCAAAATGAACTGTGCATAACTAGACCATAGGGTGATAATATATGTTGAGTTTGATTAATGTCGGGTAGTTTTCTTGCAGTAACAAAAAAACAACATCGCCCCCTGGCAGCCATATTGAATATGCAAATGAGATGAAAATGTACGGTGCACAACTAGGCCATAGGGAGATGTTGTATGTTAAGTTTGATTAAGATTGAACAAGTAGTTTTCTTGGAATAAAGGTAACAAAAAAGAACAACATCGCCCCCTGGCGGCCATATTGAATATGCAAATGAGATGAAAATGTCAATGCACAACTAGACTCTATGGAGATAATGTGAGCCAAGTTTGGTGAAAATCGGACTAGTACTTTCCTTGGAATAAAGGTAACAAAAAAAAAACAATATCGCCCCCTGGTGGCCATATTGAATATGCAAATTAGATGAAAATGTACGGTGCACAGCTAGACCGTAGGGTGATGATGTATGTTGAGTTTGATTAAGATTGGACTGATAATTTTCTGGGAATAAAGGTAACAAGCGAAAGTTTTCTTGCAATAAACGTAACAAAGAAAAACAACATCTCCCCCTGGCGGCCATATTGATTATGCAAATGAGATGAAAATGTACGATGCACAACAAGACCAAAGGGTGAGATGATGTATGTTAAGTTTGATTAAGATTGGACAGGTAGTTTTCTTGGAATAAAGGTAACAAAGAAAAACAACATCGCCCCCTGGTGGCCATATTGAATATGCAAATGAGATGAAAATGTACGATGCACAACCAGACTATATGGAGATAATGTCAGGCAAGTTTGGTCAAAATCGGACTAGTAGTTTCCTTGGAATAAAGGTAACAAAAAAAAAACAATATCGCCCCCTGGTGGCCATATTGAATATGCAAACGAGATGAAAATGTACGGTGCACAACTAGACCGTATGGTGATGATGTTTGTTGAGATTAAGATTGGACTGGTAATTATCTTGCAATAAAGGTAACAAGCAAAAAGTTACGACTGACGACGGACGACGGACCACGGAAAAGCGATTTGAATAGCCCTCCATCAGAATGATGGCGGGCTAAAAAACACCATGTTATTGGAATTCTTCCAACTGGATATGGAAAAAGTGATTGTTTAAGGGTTTAATACCGCCGTAGCGGTGTTTGTTGCGTAACCCGATACCGCTGAATGTTGGTTCGTACCGATTCAAACCACGAGAATGCGCAGCATTCGAGGGGTTTGACGAGGTGCGAACCAACGTTCAGCGGTATCGGGTTATGCAATAAACACCAAGACGAAGGTATTAAAGTTGATTCTACCCAGATAATTGAGAAAAATGAGGAAAAAGTGACCTGTTGCTGATTGCCGTTCCGTTTCCCTCCCTCGGGACAGAGTGGGAACTTTTAACCAATCAACGATAAGCTTTGGTCACGTGCAACGGTTGACCCAGATATTTTGAAGCAGAATGGCATAATGTCACTATGGCTACCGTTTTGACAGGCTGGGTTGCTGACGACGCTATCGTGGAAAATGTTGTGAAATCAACCCTTTGGTGACTGTATACGTTCATGACAGCCCAGTTTTCAATATAAAAGGACAGAATATAACCACACTCACAACATTATCAGGTTAAATCCTTCATTTTGTATGAAAACAAGAAAAAGATCACTTCTTCCGGAGGAGGTAAACCTACCAGCCGATGTTGCACTACAGACTCGATGTTGTTTGAAAAGTCATCTCTACTTAACATGTATATTTGCACACGGCACGCACATGCAGGAGGGGTAGAATACGCCCTCATTCCTCCGATTATGGATAATGTATGTGAATTCAATATGAACATGTGGGGTTATTTTATTATATAACGTATCTAATAATTAAAGTCAGTTGCATTTGAAAGACAATCTGGTTATTAATTGCAGTATGAATGTTTGTTGAGATTTTTCCACAAGAGATTAATATTATAATGAGAAGTTTGAAAGCCAATTGAAAGCCAATTAATAAAATTTTATTTAATTGGCTTTCAATGTTTTTTTTCATAAAATATTTATATGATTTAAAAATACTAGTGTTTAAATAGACGCATGCGTTTTTTTCTTAAAAATTTCTTTAAAAAAAAATCTAGGTGTAGTGTACCAAGAGTTGTTCCCCTTTTGTACATAAAACATAGGAACATATTTCTTTACTTTTACAAATTATTATTTATGCAATATTTAATTTATCTAATGAAATAGACGGAATATTTGTTTTTCTTTAACTGTACATTGGTTATTTTCTTTTTGTCTGTTGATGATTTCAAGAAAAATGGCGTTGGGATTTTGAAGTGATAGCAATGAAACGGTCGCCATGTTTGATCTCGTATTGGTCCAGTCCGTATTGGCCTTGTTTATTCGTATTAGCCTAGTTTGTTCGTATTGGCCCTGGTAAGCCCTGTATAAGCATGACCGTTTCTCCGTATTTTGCCAATAACATTGAAAGTCAATTAATAATAATTATTATTAATTGACTGTGCAAGTTATTACTCGAATACGACCTTCGCCGCCGGGAAATATCAGCAGATGAATCAAGTTCGTATTAGCCGTAGGGCTGTATTGGCCGAGTTCAAGTTATATTGGCCGAGTTCAAGTCATATTGGCCGAGTTCAAGTCATATTGGCCGAGTTCAAGTCATATTGGCCGAGTTCACGGAGTGCGGCTGAAAGACGCAATCAACATGTGACGTCTCAGAGTTAGACAGAAGCAGACGACAGATGTTGATATCAAAATGTCTACACCAGAGCCCGTTGTACAAGGTCTTATTGACAGGACAGTTGGAAGAAAAAAACTACTATAAGTGAATCCGATTGCCGTTTTAGTACAGCTCAAGAGGAAGAAACTTCTCTACTTATCCAGGAACAAAAACACAGAAAGAAAAACAAGGCCGGACGTCAATTTGTTTAAGGCATCCAACAAACAAATGGAAATAACTTCCACAGTCTATTAATAAAAATATTATGAATCGAGTGTTTACGTATTGCCATGGTATTGGCCTGAGGGTGGCCGTATTGGCCCGAGGCAACTGCAAGCAAACACTCGATTAATAACATATACAATTACTTCAAACCGGCTTCTTTAGGCAAAACTTTGACCATATACTCAATAGCTCTCGTTTAAAGTGGGATTGTGGTTACTTTATTTTAGGAACCAACAGAAGGTCGGTGGTATGAAAGTTTTCCGTAAGCTGTAATCAAATAGTTGATTGACAGTCATTTTTTTTTATGTATTCTCTATTGTAAGCTCCATCCAGAAAAGAAACATTTTGCAATCATCATTTCACCTTTGAAGAGCCTAATGTTTGACCAGGTGAATAGATGGTCTGATGTTGGTATTCCGTCCGCTGCCATTACAAGAATGGCCGACATGAATCCGACAGTGGTCACGGGTACATGTTACCCATTAACCAAATTAAAACTTGAGAAATAAATCATGGGAACAAACACAGTGGTTACCTTTAGGAATATACAGTTATTGTATATGGAGAAAAACTATCTTCAACTATTGTTTTAGTCATTATTTATTGATTTGTCAACTGGCAAAACTTGCTATTTTGAATAGCTTATATATTTCTCAGTCAGTAAAACTTGGAAATGATTCATTTTCCAGATATCCTCAAGGGCAATTATAGCCTAGTTTTTTCATCACCCGAAGCTATTATTATTAACCCATGGTGGGACATGGTTATGTCGCTTCGCAATAGGATCTGTTTGCTTGCAGTTGATGAGGTACACTGCTTAACAAAATGGTAACACACAGTTTTTATTGTTAATAAATTTTACTCAGTAACATTAAGCAAATCTTTAACTCAACATCTTATGGCATAAAGGTGATTTTGCCCAGTGGGACACCATACTGTATCAAAACGAACAGAGTAAGAAAGCATTGGCACTGAGGTTTAATGAGTCATTTAAACAATAAACAAGAGATCCCTTAAAGGGATCTTAACGCCCGTGTTCATCTATTCATATTCATAAAGATTGTTAATAACTGGATATAGGAATTGGGGCCTACATAAAAAATCTTATTCCAGGGAGATAATTATTGTTGAGGAAAATTAAATTGTGAATTACAAAGTAAGCTCCCCTTGAAACTTTGGTTGAAAACAACATTGCCACCTGGTAGCCATCTTCAATATGTTAATGAAATGATAATGTACGGTGCACAGCTAGAACTTAGAGGGATGATGTGTGTCATGTTTGGTTAAGATCAGGTCAGTAGTTTTCTTGGAATAATGAGTTTCATTTTCAAATAAGTTTCATTTTCAAATTTGGTTAAAAAACAACATTGCTTCCTGGCGGGCCATATTTAATAAGCAAATGAGATGAAAATGTAGGGTGCACAACTAGATAATAGGGAGATAATGTGGGCCAAGTTTGGTCAAAATCAGACCAGTAGTTTTCTTGGAATAAAAATAACAAAAAAACAATATCGTCCTCCTGCAGCCATATTGAATATGCAAATGAGATGAAAATGAACAGTGCATAACTAATCCATAGGGTGATAATGTATGTTGAGTTTGATTAATGTCAGGTAATTTTCTTGGAATAAAGATAAAGAAAAAAAACATCGCCCCCTGGCGGCCATATTGAATATGCAAATGAGATGAAAATGTACAGTACACAACAGGGCTATAGGGAGATAATGTGAGCCAAGGTTGGTGAAAATCGGACTGGTAGTTTTCTTGGAAAAAAGTAACAAAAAAATTATATCGACCCCCCCCTGGCAGCCATATTGAATATGCAAATGAGATGAAAATGTACGATGCACAACTAGACTGATGCTATTGGTAACAGTCAAATTTGAAATAATAGAAGAAATTTCACTGTAAACAAAATTATTCATTATCAACTTAACTTCCCAATGTCGTCACACGGTTACAGATCAGTCTAGAAATTAACGATTTACATTCCCTACTTAGATTAATTAGTAGTTGATAATTTTCTGTTATTGTATAACCCACATAAAGGATATATTAAGTAAATGCTATCAATATTTTAGTGATGATTGTACGTTAATAGTTTTTCTGAACAGTTTTAATAAGTTAGTGGCTTGTGCTAGAGCCCTCCGCCATAGTGTTTCTCGGTTTAACCCTGTTATAGGAATGTTAGCTGTTTGATTAAGTGATTAGGTAAAACTGATCACGACTGTAGACGGTACATGTCCTCGGGAGTTCTTGGACTCTTGTGGCGTTACTTGCCTCAGGGCTTACCATAGCCATTCGCTTGACTTTGGTAGTATGACGAACTGATAGTAGAGTACGAGTCCAGTGTGTTCTAGATGGCACATGTACGAGTTCCCGGACCGGTAGACGGTGTTTGCTGCCTATGGAACGTGATTCATAGGTTACATTGAGTTGTAGACCTTTAAAAGGTTACTGTTAGTTGTAACTTATGGTTTTTCATAAGAGATGGTCGGAGGTTTCCTATTTACTTGATTCAACAAGTAGGTTAGTCAAAGGTTATCATTGAGATGGTTCCAAGGAACCATTAGAAGGTTGATAGTTTTATCGGTGTACCAATTGTAGCTAGGAACCTCCTGAAGGTCAAACCTTTTTAGCATTGACCTAGTTATAATTGCTACCATTTTAATAACTTGGTCACTATTGTTGTCGTCGTTCATTTTAGCAGAGGTTACGTTCACGGGATCCCGCTCAATTGTATTTTTATTATTGCTGCAGGACCTGCTGTCGTCGAGAATGCCATCATTCTTGTATGGGTTGTGCGGTTCTCTTTCAGCTATGGGCCGTTTTTCATCCACTGGACTGTCTTCCATCAATTATGTAACCACCAGAATCTGTTGACCCTCCTAATTAAACGGCCACCAAACTGATGATTACCAATCTCAGCTCTACCAACTACTCAGAGGTCTTTCTGTTAACAATGTATAAGGTTTGAAAGATGCTATGGGTAACAGTCAAATTTGAAATAAAAGAAGAAATTTCACTGTAAACAAAATTATTCATTATCAACTTAAGGATTATATATTTATATGAAAATACATATATACGTTTCTTAAGATGCAAATTGTCTGACGTTGTAAAATGGAATCTGTCAGTATCAGTCCTATGACTTTTTTTCCCAAATAAAATGAACTTACTGATAGAATGCTGTTTTTCCACCATTTAGGCATTATGTCATCTTCTTGTTGTCGGATCCATATTTTCAATCAAACGAAAAGAAGTAATCTCCCCTCTTCCTGAGAGCAAAGGAATGAATGTTTGTTCAATTTTATATAACAAGAAAATTAAGCCTACAAAGTTAAATAATAAAGTGTTCTTTTAAACTTGTGCCAATATAAAATTGGCCAGAAGGATTTGAACAAAAACATAAGATATTGTTGTTTTGAGCTATACCTTGAATTGGATTTTTCTGCTATGGACCATCATTTTATCAACCACTGTGTTTATCCTATCTAGGGCCCTTCTCTTCCTTTCGTTAGCTAGAGCATACAAAAGTCATTTGGGTTTTAAGATCCGCTTAGCAAGGTTTGTTCCCAAGGCGAAGTAAAGTTGAATTTCTAAAAACTAAACTTATATTAATAGTTTGTAACTAATCATCATTAAGTTGTTAGAATAAACGTTTGGATGAGAGAATATACATTTTACTTAATGCAAGCTCTTTAAAACTATGAGAATACTTTTTAGATCAGTTTCCTCCGGCTGTTCAGACCTTTGGTTACCAATGTAAACTACTTTCTATGGGTGAACAGTCCACAAAAAGTAGTTCATTTTTCTGAGAAGTTGAACAATACAGCTTGCAAGAAGTATTTTAGAAACCGGACTATGCACTTGGGCGCTCAATGAATGAATTTTCCTCCTTGTATATGTAATAAAGTTATAGAGAGTATACAAATAATATCTAATCTAAATAATTCAGCAATGATTAAATTCTACTCAGCACTTTTCTTGCATAAGCCATCTACCAGTCTTGCGTCAACTGTGTCTGTTTTCTTTGCATCCAAACCTCAGATTGGTCTTCCATCAGCTCTGCTCATCCTTCCATCAGCTCTGTCCATGATCTTTTCCAGTCTGCCATATTTCCAATGGTACCACATTGTCCAGTCATTCTAATATTAGAAGATGCCATTGCTCTAAAAACATAGAAAGATTACTTTAAATTGAATGACCTAGGCCATAATCAGTAGATGTTTTGAAAAATTCAATCCAAAACAAAACTTTGTCATTCAATAACATTTTTCCACATGAAGTAATGTCATTATAACTCAAATATCCCATTATTTTTTTACCAATGTTTACAATACTCCTAACACCCATTAATTTAAAAAACATTAATACATGCCCAGCATAGTAGCCTTCAGGTCTCACCCTCGAGAACAGTTAGCCAAAAAAAATATATTGAAAATTGGAACAAACTTTGACAGGTAAGTAGGATGGCACGATCTATATGGCTGTACATGTTTAAAATAACTGTCATCATCATTAATTATCATTTGTTAAAATGAAGTTTACTGTTTAGGTTGATTGATTGATGGATTGAAAATTGACGCCGCACTCACGATTATTTCACTTTGGTGGCATTGTCAGGATTAGTGGTGAAGGAAACCGTGCTTTCTGTCCAGAGAAAACAAAGGGCCTTTGAGGAGTACTGCATCTGTTTAAGGTTACACTTGAAAAAACAGTGTTCAATTGTTAAGAAATTACATATTAAAGTGACATAATGTACGGAAATGTTGCTAATGTAGTTTATCTTTATCCAAACCTACCAAACAAGAGCTTTCTGTTAATACCAATCTTGCAGATCTACGTTAAGATTGTTTTATAAATAACCAAAACCCCAATAAAACTCATTATTTCCATTGGTTCGTTTGGGTTACCAATATTTTTCTTTTAACCTCAATACTTTTTCAAGGTACTTCAAACACAGAACTCAACTTGACAAACGGATTTTATAAAGAAAACAAGAGATCAGTGAACTGATCTTAGCCCACCATAGAACACTATCAGAAAGTGAGGCTGCTTATAAACGGATCGCAAATTTGATATGTGAAATTTATTTCTTCAGTTGGTGGCTGGCTGGACAAGAACAAAGTTTCTTCGGTAGATAGTGGCTGTTATCTGAAAACTCAAAACCAACTTTCTTCAAGGAGGCCGCACATTAACGCTACTTACCGGAGCTATATGTACTTGCACACAGGCCAGCCAGTGATATCGCTTGTTTGAGTCCTGTACACAATTAAAATTTACAAAATCCAAAACGATTGTACACATGTTACCAAGGTGCATTTAGTGTTTGTTTACAAATCAAAAGATAATGTATATCTTTCAAAAATAGCCTGTGAAAAGTGAAGAATGGGCGACAAATCACTAGTCTGAGGAGTATAAATTTAAACATGACGAAAGTCAGTTTAAAAATTAATGGCAAAAAATGTCCCGATTCCTTCAGAAATTAGTGAACTCTTATAAAAAAATCTTCATGCACGATTTGATATAAATATATGATTAAATAAAAACATTTCAGTTACTTTAGTGGTAAATAGCATTTACAATTGCGAAGTCAGTTGCTGTACATAGCTGCCTGAATGCAAATTCGATCGGCAAAATAGTGATTGTACGTTGCCGTGTATTTCATTTCATTTTGAAATATTCCATCCTTTCAAACTCCGAAAAATACAATATGGATCTTCTTAAGTGTCTTAGGGAACACTCTCCTTTAAAAATATTTATTATTGTTACATTTTTTGAAAGAATTTAGGCGTTTAAAATCCAAATTCGAGAAGGCCATTTTACCGACTTCGAACAAGCCGTGGAGGCCGGCAACATGCATAGATAAACTGTTTTTTATAGTCGCCCTTGGAAATCTGAAAGTCGATTTTGATACGTTTTAAAATGACCCGAGGATTGCAATTTCACTCTGAGGTTTAATAAAGCTCCGATAAATGCCTTTTTTCCACTACTCTGGACTAGGATATTCCAAAATAACGTCCTCAGTGCCAAAAATAGCTAAATTTGTCTTTAACTGGGTCATGCTTTTAAAATGCCTGGTAGGGGCCCTGTGATTGACAGCGCGAACTCGCACTAGCGAACTAATTTCACCAAACGATTTTAGCACTTTTTAATCATAGATATTTAAATATCTCACTCACTGTCAGTATATTGGAGACAAGAAAAATATACATTAAGAACTGAAGGTGTAAATATAAGGAATTCCACAAGCTTTTATTGTCAAATTTAACATTTTCTTGTTATATACGTATGCTTGAAGTGTCCGTTCTCACCTAGACAAGTTGGAAGTTATCAGTGAATTGCGCGTCCGTTAAAGTTAATTAAACCTCTTTAACCGTTTGATTGATTGACAAAACAAAACACAAAGCAACCAACAGATGCAACATGTGATTTTATTTGTGCATTTTCAAAATCAGTTGAAGTTGTAAGAAAAAATAACCATACGGCGTCAGTGGGGTTTTAGCCGACTTTTCTGCTGTCGCCATACGATGTCTTCGGTAATGAAGCAGGCTAGCACTCTAACGCCAAATGGCGACAGCGGTACCGAATAAGTTAAATGAAAACATCAACGACGAAAAAAATATATGTTACATAACTTGACCATATGAGGAAGCAACACCAAAAAATACATCAAGATCCGCCTGGCAGTTGTGTTGAGTCCCCGATCACAAACTATGTAGATAGAAATCACAGAAAAAGCTACCGGCCGCCATTTTGGATATGCAAATGAGCAGCGAGTGCATAACAAGGCCATCTATAGGGTTAACCTGCGTATAACATTTTACAAATCCTTTTATTACTTTAGAACAGTGATAAAAAAATAATGGCCAGTGGCCGCCATTTTGAATATGTAAATGAGCAAAAAGGTGCATAGTGTGCAACGAGACCATAGGGCTAACATGCGTAAATTAGTTTACGAAAATCCTAGCCTTTCTTTACTTTAGGAGAAAAGTGACAAAAAGAAGAAAAACAAAATGGTCGCCCAGCGGCCATTTTAATATGCAAATGAGCAAAAAAATACATAGTACGCAACGAGGCCATAGGGTAACCTGTGTACACATTTTTACGAAGATCCTCTCATTACTTTATGTCTACACATGTCTGTAAAATTTGATGAAAATCCGACCAGTAGTTCTCTTGGAATCGCGATCACAAGAAAAGTTTACAGACACCGGACGACGGAAGACGGACGACGGACCACGGACAAAAAGCGATTTGATAAGACCACCATGAGATCATGGTGGTCTAAAAAGTCAGAAGTTGGCAGCTCATGCCACTTTTACAGAACGTTAACATATTATTTAGATATACATAGCTTATTTGCATCGATTTCAGCTCTTTCGTCAGCCATGATATATTTTGTACGTACCAAACAGTCTTTCACTTTTCATTGGTAGCCAAATCAATCTAAAATGTCAAAAGCATTTCGGCTGTTATCAAAAACATAAAAAGTTTTGCCCAGCAGGTAAAACACAAAATGCTGTAGTAAAGAGATAACCTGGGATTTTTTAAAATGTTGCACAGCACCACACTTATGATGATAAAAATGATATTTTTTTAACGATAAACCAGCAAGTTTGATAAAACATAACTGTGGAACGTCTATCTGAAACTCAAGTCTGAAGTCACAGTCATTTCAGCTTCGTCGGTGGGTCGGTTGGTATATCAAATAAATTGAAGTAAGCAATATAATAATGGCCTTTAAAGATGTTTTCTGGAATGTCTTATTCGTCAAGTACAATGAAAAAGTCTGACCACCCTTACATCAACTGCGCCTACTATCCTGCTGTCAACTAGAATGCCATCATTCTTGTATGGGTTGTGCGGTCCTCTTTCAGCTATGGGCCGTTTTTCATCCACTGGACTGTCTTCCATCAATTATGTAACCACCAGAATCTGTTGACCCTCCTAATTAAACGGCCACCAAACTGACGATTACCGATCTCAGCTCTACCAACTACTCAGAGGTCTTTCTGTTAACAATGTATAAGGTTTGAAAGATGCTATTGGTAACAGTCAAATTTGAAATAATAGAAGAAATTTCGCTGTAAACAAAATTATTCATTATCAACTTAAGGATTATATATTTATATGAAAATACATATATACGTTTCTTAAGATGCAAATTGTCTGACGTTGTAAAATGGAATCTGTCAGTATCAGTCCTATGACATTTTTTCCCAAATAAAATGTACTCACTTATAGAATGCTGTATTTCCACCATTTAGGCATTATGTCATCTTCTTGTTGTCCGATTCATATTTTCAATCAAACGAAAAGAATTAATCTCCCCTCTTCCTGAGAGCAAAGGAATGAAAGTTTGTTCAATTTTATTTAACAAAGAAATTAAGCCTACAAAGTTAAACAAGAGATCCCTTAAAGGGATCTTAACGCCAGCGTTCATCTAATAACTGGATATAGGAGATAACTATTGTTGAGGAAAATTAAATTGTGAATTACAAAGTAAGCTCCCCTTGACATATTGGTTGAAAACAACATTGCCACCTGGTAGCCATCTTCAATATACTAATGAGATGATAATGTACGGTGCACAGCTAGAACTTAGGGGGACGATGTGTGTCATGTTTGGTTAAGCTCAGGTCAGTAGTTTTCTTGGAATAATGATAATAAGTTTCATTTTCAAATTTGGTTAAAAAACAACATTGCTTTGTGGCGGCCATATTTAATAAGCAAACGAGATGAAAATGTAGGGTGCACAACTAGATCATATGGAGATAATGTTGGCCAGGTTTGGTCAAAATCAGACAAGTACATTGTAGTTTTTTTTAAATAAAAGTATTCAATATGGCAGCCATAATGAATATGCAAATGAGATCAAAATGAACTGTGCATAACTAGACCATAGGGTGATAATATATGTTGAGTTTGATTAATGTCGGGTAGTTTTCTTGCAGTAACAAAAAAACAACATCGCCCCCTGGCAGCCATATTGAATATGCAAATGAGATGAAAATGTACGGTGCACAACTAGGCCATAGGGAGATGTTGTATGTTAAGTTTGATTAAGATTGAACAAGTAGTTTTCTTGGAATAAAGGTAACAAAAAAGAACAACATCGCCCCCTGGCGGCCATATTGAATATGCAAATGAGATGAAAATGTCAATGCACAACTAGACTCTATGGAGATAATGTGAGCCAAGTTTGGTGAAAATCGGACTAGTACTTTCCTTGGAATAAAGGTAACAAAAAAAAAACAATATCGCCCCCTGGTGGCCATATTGAATATGCAAATTAGATGAAAATGTACGGTGCACAGCTAGACCGTAGGGTGATGATGTATGTTGAGTTTGATTAAGATTGGACTGATAATTTTCTGGGAATAAAGGTAACAAGCGAAAGTTTTCTTGCAATAAACGTAACAAAGAAAAACAACATCTCCCCCTGGCGGCCATATTGATTATGCAAATGAGATGAAAATGTACGATGCACAACAAGACCAAAGGGTGAGATGATGTATGTTAAGTTTGATTAAGATTGGACAGGTAGTTTTCTTGGAATAAAGGTAACAAAGAAAAACAACATCGCCCCCTGGTGGCCATATTGAATATGCAAATGAGATGAAAATGTACGATGCACAACCAGACTATATGGAGATAATGTCAGGCAAGTTTGGTCAAAATCGGACTAGTAGTTTCCTTGGAATAAAGGTAACAAAAAAAAAACAATATCGCCCCCTGGTGGCCATATTGAATATGCAAACGAGATGAAAATGTACGGTGCACAACTAGACCGTATGGTGATGATGTTTGTTGAGATTAAGATTGGACTGGTAATTATCTTGCAATAAAGGTAACAAGCAAAAAGTTACGACTGACGACGGACGACGGACCACGGAAAAGCGATTTGAATAGCCCTCCATCAGAATGATGGCGGGCTAAAAAACACCATGTTATTGGAATTCTTCCAACTGGATATGGAAAAAGTGATTGTTTAAGGGTTTAATACCGCCGTAGCGGTGTTTGTTGCGTAACCCGATACCGCTGAATGTTGGTTCGTACCGATTCAAACCACGAGAATGCGCAGCATTCGAGGGGTTTGACGAGGTGCGAACCAACGTTCAGCGGTATCGGGTTATGCAATAAACACCAAGACGAAGGTATTAAAGTTGATTCTACCCAGATAATTGAGAAAAATGAGGAAAAAGTGACCTGTTGCTGATTGCCGTTCCGTTTCCCTCCCTCGGGACAGAGTGGGAACTTTTAACCAATCAACGATAAGCTTTGGTCACGTGCAACGGTTGACCCAGATATTTTGAAGCAGAATGGCATAATGTCACTATGGCTACCGTTTTGACAGGCTGGGTTGCTGACGACGCTATCGTGGAAAATGTTGTGAAATCAACCCTTTGGTGACTGTATACGTTCATGACAGCCCAGTTTTCAATATAAAAGGACAGAATATAACCACACTCACAACATTATCAGGTTAAATCCTTCATTTTGTATGAAAACAAGAAAAAGATCACTTCTTCCGGAGGAGGTAAACCTACCAGCCGATGTTGCACTACAGACTCGATGTTGTTTGAAAAGTCATCTCTACTTAACATGTATATTTGCACACGGCACGCACATGCAGGAGGGGTAGAATACGCCCTCATTCCTCCGATTATGGATAATGTATGTGAATTCAATATGAACATGTGGGGTTATTTTATTATATAACGTATCTAATAATTAAAGTCAGTTGCATTTGAAAGACAATCTGGTTATTAATTGCAGTATGAATGTTTGTTGAGATTTTTCCACAAGAGATTAATATTATAATGAGAAGTTTGAAAGCCAATTGAAAGCCAATTAATAAAATTTTATTTAATTGGCTTTCAATGTTTTTTTTCATAAAATATTTATATGATTTAAAAATACTAGTGTTTAAATAGACGCATGCGTTTTTTTCTTAAAAATTTCTTTAAAAAAAAATCTAGGTGTAGTGTACCAAGAGTTGTTCCCCTTTTGTACATAAAACATAGGAACATATTTCTTTACTTTTACAAATTATTATTTATGCAATATTTAATTTATCTAATGAAATAGACGGAATATTTGTTTTTCTTTAACTGTACATTGGTTATTTTCTTTTTGTCTGTTGATGATTTCAAGAAAAATGGCGTTGGGATTTTGAAGTGATAGCAATGAAACGGTCGCCATGTTTGATCTCGTATTGGTCCAGTCCGTATTGGCCTTGTTTATTCGTATTAGCCTAGTTTGTTCGTATTGGCCCTGGTAAGCCCTGTATAAGCATGACCGTTTCTCCGTATTTTGCCAATAACATTGAAAGTCAATTAATAATAATTATTATTAATTGACTGTGCAAGTTATTACTCGAATACGACCTTCGCCGCCGGGAAATATCAGCAGATGAATCAAGTTCGTATTAGCCGTAGGGCTGTATTGGCCGAGTTCAAGTTATATTGGCCGAGTTCAAGTCATATTGGCCGAGTTCAAGTCATATTGGCCGAGTTCAAGTCATATTGGCCGAGTTCACGGAGTGCGGCTGAAAGACGCAATCAACATGTGACGTCTCAGAGTTAGACAGAAGCAGACGACAGATGTTGATATCAAAATGTCTACACCAGAGCCCGTTGTACAAGGTCTTATTGACAGGACAGTTGGAAGAAAAAAACTACTATAAGTGAATCCGATTGCCGTTTTAGTACAGCTCAAGAGGAAGAAACTTCTCTACTTATCCAGGAACAAAAACACAGAAAGAAAAACAAGGCCGGACGTCAATTTGTTTAAGGCATCCAACAAACAAATGGAAATAACTTCCACAGTCTATTAATAAAAATATTATGAATCGAGTGTTTACGTATTGCCATGGTATTGGCCTGAGGGTGGCCGTATTGGCCCGAGGCAACTGCAAGCAAACACTCGATTAATAACATATACAATTACTTCAAACCGGCTTCTTTAGGCAAAACTTTGACCATATACTCAATAGCTCTCGTTTAAAGTGGGATTGTGGTTACTTTATTTTAGGAACCAACAGAAGGTCGGTGGTATGAAAGTTTTCCGTAAGCTGTAATCAAATAGTTGATTGACAGTCATTTTTTTTTATGTATTCTCTATTGTAAGCTCCATCCAGAAAAGAAACATTTTGCAATCATCATTTCACCTTTGAAGAGCCTAATGTTTGACCAGGTGAATAGATGGTCTGATGTTGGTATTCCGTCCGCTGCCATTACAAGAATGGCCGACATGAATCCGACAGTGGTCACGGGTACATGTTACCCATTAACCAAATTAAAACTTGAGAAATAAATCATGGGAACAAACACAGTGGTTACCTTTAGGAATATACAGTTATTGTATATGGAGAAAAACTATCTTCAACTATTGTTTTAGTCATTATTTATTGATTTGTCAACTGGCAAAACTTGCTATTTTGAATAGCTTATATATTTCTCAGTCAGTAAAACTTGGAAATGATTCATTTTCCAGATATCCTCAAGGGCAATTATAGCCTAGTTTTTTCATCACCCGAAGCTATTATTATTAACCCATGGTGGGACATGGTTATGTCGCTTCGCAATAGGATCTGTTTGCTTGCAGTTGATGAGGTACACTGCTTAACAAAATGGTAACACACAGTTTTTATTGTTAATAAATTTTACTCAGTAACATTAAGCAAATCTTTAACTCAACATCTTATGGCATAAAGGTGATTTTGCCCAGTGGGACACCATACTGTATCAAAACGAACAGAGTAAGAAAGCATTGGCACTGAGGTTTAATGAGTCATTTAAACAATAAACAAGAGATCCCTTAAAGGGATCTTAACGCCCGTGTTCATCTATTCATATTCATAAAGATTGTTAATAACTGGATATAGGAATTGGGGCCTACATAAAAAATCTTATTCCAGGGAGATAATTATTGTTGAGGAAAATTAAATTGTGAATTACAAAGTAAGCTCCCCTTGAAACTTTGGTTGAAAACAACATTGCCACCTGGTAGCCATCTTCAATATGTTAATGAAATGATAATGTACGGTGCACAGCTAGAACTTAGAGGGATGATGTGTGTCATGTTTGGTTAAGATCAGGTCAGTAGTTTTCTTGGAATAATGAGTTTCATTTTCAAATAAGTTTCATTTTCAAATTTGGTTAAAAAACAACATTGCTTCCTGGCGGGCCATATTTAATAAGCAAATGAGATGAAAATGTAGGGTGCACAACTAGATAATAGGGAGATAATGTGGGCCAAGTTTGGTCAAAATCAGACCAGTAGTTTTCTTGGAATAAAAATAACAAAAAAACAATATCGTCCTCCTGCAGCCATATTGAATATGCAAATGAGATGAAAATGAACAGTGCATAACTAATCCATAGGGTGATAATGTATGTTGAGTTTGATTAATGTCAGGTAATTTTCTTGGAATAAAGATAAAGAAAAAAAACATCGCCCCCTGGCGGCCATATTGAATATGCAAATGAGATGAAAATGTACAGTACACAACAGGGCTATAGGGAGATAATGTGAGCCAAGGTTGGTGAAAATCGGACTGGTAGTTTTCTTGGAAAAAAGTAACAAAAAAATTATATCGACCCCCCCCTGGCAGCCATATTGAATATGCAAATGAGATGAAAATGTACGATGCACAACTAGACTATATGGAGATAATGTGAGCCAAGTTTGGTGAAAATCGGACTGGTACTTTCCTTGGAATAAAGGTAACAAAAAAAAAACAATATCGCCCCCTGGTGGCCATATTGAATATGCAAATTAGATGAAAATGTACGGTGCACAGCTAGACCGTAGGGTGATGATGTATGTTGAGTTTGATTAAGATTGGACTGATAATTTTCTGGGAATAAAGGTAACAAGCGAAAGTTTTCTTGCAATAAACGTAACAAAGAAAAACAACATCTCCCCCTGGAGGCCATATTGAATATGCAAATGAGATGGAAATGAACAGTGCATAACTAGACCAAAGGGTGATAATGTATGTTAAGTTTGATTAATGTAAGACAGGTAGTTTTCTTGGAATAAAGGTAACAAAGAAAAACAACATCGCCCCCTGGCAACCATATTGAATATGCAAATCAGATAAAAATGTACAGTACACAACACGCGCTATAGGGAGATAATGTGAGTCAAGTTTGGTGAAAATCAGACGGGTAGTTTTCTTGGAATAAAGTAACAAAAAAAAATATATCCCCCCCATGGCAGCCATATTGAATATGCAAATGAGATGAAAATGTACGGTGCACAACTAGACCATAGGGTGATGATGTGTGTGGAGTTTGATTAAGATTGGACTGACGGTTTTATTGGAATAAAGGTAACAAAGGAAAACAACATCACCCCCTGGCGGCCATATTGAATATGCAAATGAGATGAAAATGTACAGTACACAACAAGCTATAGGGAGATAATGTGAGCCAAGTTTGGTGAATATCTGACGAGTAGTTTTCTTGGAATTAAGGTAACAAAAAAATATATATCGGCCCCTGGCGGCCATATTGAATATGCAAATGAGATGAAAATGTACGATGTGCAACTAAACCATAAGATGATGGTGTATGTTGAGTTTGATTAAGATTGGACTGATAGTTTTCTTGGAATAAAGGTAAAAAGCGAAAAAAATTTCTTGCAATAAACGAAACAAAGAAAAACAACATCGCCCCCTGGCAGCCATATTGAATATGCAAATGAGGTGAAAATGTACGATGCACAACTTGACCATTGGGTGATGATGTATGTTGAGTTTGATTAAGATTGGACTGATAGTTTTATTGGAATAAAGGTAACAAAGAAAAACAACATCGCCCCCTGGCAGCCATATTGAATATGCAAATGAGTTGAAAATGTACAGTACACAACAAAGCTATAGGGAGATAATGTAAGTCAAGTTTGGTAAATATCAGACTGGTAGTTTTCTTGGAATTAAGATAACAAAAAAATATATATCACCCCCTGGCAGCCATATTGAATATGCAAATGAGATGAAAATGTATGATGTACAACTAAACCATTAGGTGATGATGTATGTTGAGTTTGATTAAGATTGGACTGATAGTTTTCTTGGAATAAAGGTAACAAGCGAAAATTTTCTTGCAATAAACTTAACAAAGAACTAGAGATTAAGTGATTGCACGCAATCACTGGAGATGGCTCCGCGAAGGAGGGGAACTGATTGACAAGGGTATTAGAACCGGCAGTGTGGTTTGAGAGCCGACATAAAGAAGAAATGAAACAATAAAGATGATGTATGATAATCTTGGCATTAATTACTTTAAAAGATGGCTGCCAGAAAAGATGGCTGAAAACTTATAACAAATAATGCCTTATCACAAGTTTACTCCCGATAAAATATTGCCCATAATCTAATATGCTTCATGGCAGCCATATTGTATTGGGCACATGGCTGAAAATTGATCCCAATCGCCCTTTCCTCAATGTCAAAGCAGCCCTCAGGTTTGATATTGGATTGCGCAGATTGTTGAAAATCAATCGTCCTCTGCCCGATGTCAAGGCACACCCCAAGTTTGAAGTTCATCGGATGAATCATCCACAAGTTATTGCCCGGACAAGAAAATCATGCTCATAATCCAATATGACGGATAGCGGCCATATTGCATTGCGCACATGGCTGAAAAGCAATCCCAACCGTCCTCTGCCTTATGTCAAGGCACAATCCAAGTTTGAAGTTGATCGGATGAATCATTCATGAGCTATTGTAGGGACAAGGATGGAAAGACGGACGGACGAACAGACGAACAGTTTGAAGTTCATCGGATGAATCATCCACAAGTTATTGCCCGGACAAGAAAATCATGCTCATAATCCAATATGATGGATAGCGGCCATATTGTATTGCGCACATTGCTGAAAATCAATCCCAACCGTCCTCTGCCCGATGTTAAGGCACACCCCAAGTTTGAAGTTCATCGGATGAATCATCCACAAGTTATTGCCCAGACAAGAAAATCATGCTCATAATCCAATATGACGGATAGCGGCCATATTGGATTGAGCACATTGCTGAAAATCAATCCCAACCGTCCTCTGCCCGATGTCAAGGCACACCCCAAGTTTGAAGTTGACCGGATGAATCATTCATGAGTTATTGTACGGACAAGGATGGAAAGGTGGACGGATGGATGGACGGACGAACTAACGAACGAACGGACGGAAGACCCGAAAACATAATGGTTCCGCTTTCGCTTTGCGAAGCCATAAAAATAACATCGCCCCCTGGCGGCCATATTGAATATGCAAATGAGGTGAAAATGTACGATGCACAACTTGACCATCTGGTGATGATGTATGTTGAGTTTGATTAAGATTGGACTGATAGTTTTATTGGAATAAAGGTAACAAAGAAAAACAACATTGCCCCCTGGCGGCCATATTGAATATGCAAATGAGATGAAAATGTACGATGCACAACAAGACTATATGGAGATAATGTGAGCCAAGTTTGGTGAAAATCGGACAAGTAGTTTTCTTGGAATAAAGGTAAAAAAAAAAAACAATATCGCCCCCTGGTGGCCATATAGAATTCGCAAATGAGATGAAAATGTTCGGTGCACAACTAGACCATTAGGTGATGATGTATGTTAAGTTTGATTAAGATTGGACTGGTAGTTTTCTTGGAATAAAGGTAACAAGCAAAAAGTTAACAGACGGACGACGGACTGACGACGGAAAAGCGATTTGAAAAGCCCTCCATCAGAATGATGGCGGGCTAATAATGAAACCAGCAGAACCAAAATAGGAGGTGCACATCCTCGAATGATATCCAGTATGTCAACCAAGTTTTAAAGAAATTCGATAAAAACTGTGGGAGGAGATGCGATGACAAGAAATGATTACCGACAGACAGACGGACAGACAAGCTGATCGCTATATCCCCCCCGCATTATATGCCGGGGGTATAAAAACACCATAACTGTAGCAAAAAAAAAACATCCCAGATCACAATGAATGCATGAATGACTGATTTACCTGCAAGCAGTTGATGGCCAATAATGAAATATTTGTAATGCTTCTTTGACCAGAATGAGATCATGTCCATTTTCCATTCCGTTCTCTGACCGCATCTCTGCATGCCAGTAAATTCAATCCCTCCCACATAAGAGCCTTTGTGTAGTTCAGCATGGAATCATTATTCTCACACCCAAGTGCTCATTCGTCTGAGCAGTACCATATTTCTGTAATTTAAATAAATATGAAGAAGTGGAAGCTGTCCAAAAGAATTGAAAAAAAAATTGAAGTGTCATTTGAAAGACTAAGTAATAGTGTGGCTCCCATGAGCAGACGAGAAAGTGCCTTTTACACACCTCAGCTTTACCTTCACAAAAATATAAAGCATGGAAATCCAAATTAAAATGTCGAGGGGGGGGGGGAGGGGGGGGGGGGGGGGGGGTGCATGGCGTATTCCCACAAAAGTTATCTTTATGAGTTTAGTACAGGTATGTGCCCTTTTTTTTCCGACCCCCTTCAAACAAAACCCTAGATCTGCCTATGTCACCAGAGAATTCTATTTATTTGTCAATATGTACAGTACCTGTTTCCTGATACCCAACACAGTCTGTGTGATACCATTCATGTGCCTTGTACTTTTCCTCCATGTGGCACTGAACCATTCTACCACCCTTTTTCTGTTGACAAATACAATATATGTATGTCATATCTTGCTCACATTCCAAGCTGCAATACCAGTCCTCACCTTCTCTTGGCAAAGCTACAATATATGAAAACATAAAAATCTCATGTCGTAAGAGGCAAGGGAGAGGGTTGCCCCTTTTAAATTTTTACTTGTACAAAATTCATTTATTCGAAATATTAACTTGCTTGTAGTTAAACTATCTACAGGTTGGAGGTAAACAGTTATACTTTATTGTGATCGTTGAAGCTAATACTTATCCATGTAGAGCGACTGGACATATTAGCACATAGACATTCATTGTTTGCAATGGGAAGTTTACTTTTTCACTCTTTTGTAGTTACATTAATGACACTCTAAGTCAGTCAAAGGTGTACTTACTAGTCATTTGCAAACAGCTGGCGTGAGACCATGATCTTTCACAGGCAGAAGAACTGCACTGTATTAGAAGTTCATCCTTATCTGTAAAAATACAATACAATAAGAATTGGAGGTTATCAAATGTATAAAGGTCATAGTTTGTACTTTTAAAGAAAAGGAAATACTCGATACTTTGCCATTTAAACAGCAATATCTACTTAATTGCAAAAACTGGTTTTGACATTTTTTTTTTGTGATGATTAAGCAAAATGAGAGTAAATGATCATAACAGTTGGTTTTTTTTGACCATGCAGTGCTGGAAAATATTGTGTACATGTCTTCCGATACAAGCACATGTTAGGTAAGGCTAAATAAACATTAATTCAAATAATAAAGTCATATACTGGGTAAAAAGACAAGAGTCATCAGAAGATGCCGTATCCCCCCGGCCCCGCATAAGATTTATTATTTACATGTATAAGTTATTCTAACACATGTGAGATTTCCCTACATGTTGCGAGATAGGACAAAGCTGGCGCATAAACTAGCATATACGCAGAGAACGAATTTATTGTGACGTTGAACGCCCTGACACTGAATGACGTCATCATTTTAAAATTTTGGTGACGTGATGGAACACGACGTCACTGGATGACGTCATCACTTAAACGCGAGTGGGGATGTCAGGCTGTTGTGCTTGCCTTACATTTCGCCTGTAACACTAACTTATAAACGCAGGACAATGTTAATACTCCACGAGAAGACTTGAAAGTGAACTTCCATAAGCTAAAAGTGTAGATATACCTTTAAAAAGTTATCAGGTCTGTTAGTAGACTAAAAAATGGTAACACATAAAGCAGTTGTTTGAAGCTAGCACCCCTATCATTTTTTAGATATAGATTCGTCGACGAGGCAATCAGGGAAAAACTATTAAGCTTTAACGTAGGGGTTGCCAATTTTTAGTTTGATGTAGAAAATAAGGCAAACTACTAAAATTCAGTTTTTCTTGACATAGAACTTTATGTGTTAGAATAGAAATAATGGATTGATTCTCTGCGTATACGCTGTGATAACTGCAAGAAAAAAGGAAGTGTCCACACTTTTTGAACTCAGGCCTCCGGCCCTCAACCAAAAACAATGGACACTTCCTTTTTTCTTGCAGTTATCACAGCGTATACGCAGAGAATCAATCCATTATTTCTTAATTATAAGATATCTTTGCTATATCTTCGCTGTTGGAAAAGGGCAGTAACTCTGAAAAAAATAAAACAACGCAGCCAAAATAGGACGTGCACTTTCTCAATTGATGTCCAGCATGTCAACTAAGTTTCGAAAAAATCCGCTTAAAACGGAGGGAGGAGATGAGAGGACAAGCATCCATTGTCTACGTCCTCCTATACTGTCGGAAAAGGGCAGTAGCTCTGAAAATAATTAGACCAGCGCCATCAAAACAGGAGGTGCACATCCTTCCAGCATATTCACAGATTTAAAAAAAAAATCTTATAAACACTAGGGGAGGAGATGCGATAACAACGACTTATTGTCGATGTCGTCTTATACTGCCGGAAAAGGGCAGTAACTCTAAAAATAATGAAACCAGCGAAACCAAAATAAGAGGGGCACATCCTCGAATGATATCCAGCAAGTCAACCAAGTTTCGAAAAAATCGTATAAAAACTGTGGGAGGAGATGCGATGACAAGCACTAATTGTCTATGTCAACTTATACGGTCAGAAAAGGGCAGTAACTCTAAAAATAATAAAACCAGCGCAGCTAAAATAGAAGGTGCACATCCTCGAATTATATCCAGCAAGTCCATCAAGTTTCGAAAAAATCTAATAAAAATCGTGAGAGGAGATGCGATGACAAGCACTAATTGTCTTTGTCGTCTTATACTATCGGAAAAGGGCAGTAACTTTAAAAACACTGAAACCAGCGCAACCAAAATAGGAGGTGCACATCCTCGAATGATATTCAGCATGTCCACCAAGTTTCAAAAAAATTTGATAAAAACTGTGGGAGGAGATGCGATGACAAGCACTAATTGTCTAGGTTGTTTTATACTGTCGGAAAAGGGCAGTAATTCTAAAAATAATGAAACCAGCGCAATTAAAATAGGAGGTGCACATTCTTGAATGATATCCAGCAAGTCGACCAAATTTCGAAAAAATCTGATAAAAATCGTGGGAGGAGATGCAATGACAAGCACTAATTGTCTAGGTCGTTTTATACTGTCGGAAAAGGGCAGTAACTCTAAAAATAATGAAACCAGCGCAACTAAAATAGGAGGTGCACATCCTTGAATGATATCCAGCACGTCCACCAAGTTTCAGAAAAAAATTATAAAAACTGTGACAGTAGAAGCGATGACAAGCACCAATTGTCTATGTCGTCTTATACTGTCGGAAAAGGGCAGTAACTCTAAAAATAATGAAACCAGCGCAACTAAAATAGGAGGTGCACATCCTTGAATGATATCCAGCAAGTCTACCAAATTTCGAAAAAATCTGATAAAAATCGTGGGAGGAGATGCGATGACAAGCACTAATTGTCTAGGTCGTTTTATACTGTCGGAAAAGGGCAGTAACTCTAAAAATAATGAAATCAGCGCAACTAAAAAAGGAGGTGCACATCCTCGAATGATATCCAGCACGTCCACCAAGTTTCAGAAAAAAATTACAAGAGATCCCTTAAAGGGATCTTAACGCCCGCATTCATCTATTCATATTAAATTGATTGATTGATTGTTTGGTGTTTGACGCTGCGCTCAAGATTATTTCACTTATATGGTGGCGTTGCCAGTTTTATTGTGGGAGGAAACCGGGCTCTATGCCCGGAGGAAACCCACAACCTTCCGTTGGTAACTGGCAACCATCCCACATAGGTTGTCTATTCATGTTTTGCTAAGATCAGGTCAGTAGTTTTCTTGGAATAATGATAAGTTTCATTTTCAAATTTGGTTCAAAAACAACATTGCTTCCTGGCGGCCATATTTAATAAGCAAACGAGATGAAAATGTAGGGTGCACAACTAGATCATAGGCAGATAATGTGGGCCAAGTTTGGTCAAAATCAGACCAGTACATTGTAGTTTTCTTGGAATAAAAGTATTCAATATGGCGGCCATATTGAATATGCCAATGAGATGGAAATGAACAGTGCATAACTAGACTATAGGGTGATAATGTATGTTAAGTTTGATTGATGTTAGACACGCAGTTTTCTTGGAATAAAGGTAACAAAGAAAACAACATCGCACCCTGGCGGCCATATTGAATATGCAAATCAGATGAAAATGTACAGTACACAACACGCGCTATAGGGAGATAATGTGAGTCAAGTTTGGTGAAAATCAGACGGGTAGTTTTCTTGGAATAAAGTAACAAAAAAAATATATCGCCCCCTGGCAGCCATATTGAATATGCAAATGAGATGAAAATGTACGGTGCACAACTAGACCATAGGGTGATGATGTATGTTGAGTTTGATTAAGATTGGACTGACAGTTTTATTGGAATAAAGGTAACAAAGGAAAACAACATCGCCTCCTGGCGGCCATATTGAATATGCAAATGAGATGAAAATGTACAGTACACAACAAAGCTATAGGGAGATAATGTGAGCCAAGTTTGGTGAGTATCAGACTGGTAGTTTTCTTGGAATTAAGGTAACAAAAACATATATATCGTCGCCTGGCGGCCAAATTGAATATGCAAATGAGATGAAAATGTACGATGTACAACTAAACCATAAGGTGATGATGTATGTTGAGTTTGATTAAGATTGGAGTGATAGTTTTATTGGAATAAAGGTAACCAGCGAAAGTTTTCTTGCAATAAACGTAACAAAGAAAAACATCGCCCCCTGGCGGCCATATTGAATATGCAAATGAGGTGAAAATGTACGATGCACAACTTGACCATCGGGTGATGATGTATGTTGAGTTTGATTAAGATTGGACTGATAGTTTTATTGGAATAAAGGTAACAAAGAAAAACAACATTGCCCCCTGGCGGCCATATTGAATATGCAAATGAGATGAAAATGTACGATGCACAACAAGACTATATGGAGATAATGTGAGCCAAGTTTGGTGAAAATCGGACAAGTAGTTTTCTTGGAATAAAGGTAAAAAAAAAAAACAATATCGCCCCCTGGTGGCCATATAGAATTCGCAAATGAGATGAAAATGTTCGGTGCACAACTAGACCATTAGGTGATGATGTATGTTAAGTTTGATTAAGATTGGACTGGTAGTTTTCTTGGAATAAAGGTAACAAGCAAAAAGTTAACAGACGGACGACGGACTGACGACGGAAAAGCGATTTGAAAAGCCCTCCATCAGAATGATGGCGGGCTAATAATGAAACCAGCAGAACCAAAATAGGAGGTGCACATCCTCGAATGATATCCAGTATGTCAACCAAGTTTTAAAGAAATTCGATAAAAACTGTGGGAGGAGATGCGATGACAAGAAATGATTACCGACAGACAGACGGACAGACAAGCTGATCGCTATATCCCCCCCGCATTATATGCCGGGGGTATAAAAACACCATAACTGTAGCAAAAAAAAAACATCCCAGATCACAATGAATGCATGAATGACTGATTTACCTGCAAGCAGTTGATGGCCAATAATGAAATATTTGTAATGCTTCTTTGACCAGAATGAGATCATGTCCATTTTCCATTCCGTTCTCTGACCGCATCTCTGCATGCCAGTAAATTCAATCCCTCCCACATAAGAGCCTTTGTGTAGTTCAGCATGGAATCATTATTCTCACACCCAAGTGCTCATTCGTCTGAGCAGTACCATATTTCTGTAATTTAAATAAATATGAAGAAGTGGAAGCTGTCCAAAAGAATTGAAAAAAAAATTGAAGTGTCATTTGAAAGACTAAGTAATAGTGTGGCTCCCATGAGCAGACGAGAAAGTGCCTTTTACACACCTCAGCTTTACCTTCACAAAAATATAAAGCATGGAAATCCAAATTAAAATGTCGAGGGGGGGGGGGAGGGGGGGGGGGGTGCATGGCGTATTCCCACAAAAGTTATCTTTATGAGTTTAGTACAGGTATGTGCCCTTTTTTTTCCGACCCCCTTCAAACAAAACCCTAGATCTGCCTATGTCACCAGAGAATTCTATTTATTTGTCAATATGTACAGTACCTGTTTCCTGATACCCAACACAGTCTGTGTGATACCATTCATGTGCCTTGTACTTTTCCTCCATGTGGCACTGAACCATTCTACCACCCTTTTTCTGTTGACAAATACAATATATGTATGTCATATCTTGCTCACATTCCAAGCTGCAATACCAGTCCTCACCTTCTCTTGGCAAAGCTACAATATATGAAAACATAAAAATCTCATGTCGTAAGAGGCAAGGGAGAGGGTTGCCCCTTTTAAATTTTTACTTGTACAAAATTCATTTATTCGAAATATTAACTTGCTTGTAGTTAAACTATCTACAGGTTGGAGGTAAACAGTTATACTTTATTGTGATCGTTGAAGCTAATACTTATCCATGTAGAGCGACTGGACATATTAGCACATAGACATTCATTGTTTGCAATGGGAAGTTTACTTTTTCACTCTTTTGTAGTTACATTAATGACACTCTAAGTCAGTCAAAGGTGTACTTACTAGTCATTTGCAAACAGCTGGCGTGAGACCATGATCTTTCACAGGCAGAAGAACTGCACTGTATTAGAAGTTCATCCTTATCTGTAAAAATACAATACAATAAGAATTGGAGGTTATCAAATGTATAAAGGTCATAGTTTGTACTTTTAAAGAAAAGGAAATACTCGATACTTTGCCATTTAAACAGCAATATCTACTTAATTGCAAAAACTGGTTTTGACATTTTTTTTTTGTGATGATTAAGCAAAATGAGAGTAAATGATCATAACAGTTGGTTTTTTTTGACCATGCAGTGCTGGAAAATATTGTGTACATGTCTTCCGATACAAGCACATGTTAGGTAAGGCTAAATAAACATTAATTCAAATAATAAAGTCATATACTGGGTAAAAAGACAAGAGTCATCAGAAGATGCCGTATCCCCCCGGCCCCGCATAAGATTTATTATTTACATGTATAAGTTATTCTAACACATGTGAGATTTCCCTACATGTTGCGAGATAGGACAAAGCTGGCGCATAAACTAGCATATACGCAGAGAACGAATTTATTGTGACGTTGAACGCCCTGACACTGAATGACGTCATCATTTTAAAATTTTGGTGACGTGATGGAACACGACGTCACTGGATGACGTCATCACTTAAACGCGAGTGGGGATGTCAGGCTGTTGTGCTTGCCTTACATTTCGCCTGTAACACTAACTTATAAACGCAGGACAATGTTAATACTCCACGAGAAGACTTGAAAATGAACTTCCATAAGCTAAAAGTGTAGATATACCTTTAAAAAGTTATCAGGTCTGTTAGTAGACTAAAAAATGGTAACACATAAAGCAGTTGTTTGAAGCTAGCACCCCTATCATTTTTTAGATATAGATTCGTCGACGAGGCAATCAGGGAAAAACTATTAAGCTTTAACGTAGGGGTTGCCAATTTTTAGTTTGATGTAGAAAATAAGGCAAACTACTAAAATTCAGTTTTTCTTGACATAGAACTTTATGTGTTAGAATAGAAATAATGGATTGATTCTCTGCGTATACGCTGTGATAACTGCAAGAAAAAAGGAAGTGTCCACACTTTTTGAACTCAGGCCTCCGGCCCTCAACCAAAAACAATGGACACTTCCTTTTTTCTTGCAGTTATCACAGCGTATACGCAGAGAATCAATCCATTATTTCTTAATTATAAGATATCTTTGCTATATCTTCGCTGTTGGAAAAGGGCAGTAACTCTGAAAAAAATAAAACAACGCAGCCAAAATAGGACGTGCACTTTCTCAATTGATGTCCAGCATGTCAACTAAGTTTCGAAAAAATCCGCTTAAAACGGAGGGAGGAGATGAGAGGACAAGCATCCATTGTCTACGTCCTCCTATACTGTCGGAAAAGGGCAGTAGCTCTGAAAATAATTAGACCAGCGCCATCAAAACAGGAGGTGCACATCCTTCCAGCATATTCACAGATTTAAAAAAAAAATCTTATAAACACTAGGGGAGGAGATGCGATAACAACGACTTATTGTCGATGTCGTCTTATACTGCCGGAAAAGGGCAGTAACTCTAAAAATAATGAAACCAGCGAAACCAAAATAAGAGGGGCACATCCTCGAATGATATCCAGCAAGTCAACCAAGTTTCGAAAAAATCGTATAAAAACTGTGGGAGGAGATGCGATGACAAGCACTAATTGTCTATGTCAACTTATACGGTCAGAAAAGGGCAGTAACTCTAAAAATAATAAAACCAGCGCAGCTAAAATAGAAGGTGCACATCCTCGAATTATATCCAGCAAGTCCATCAAGTTTCGAAAAAATCTAATAAAAATCGTGAGAGGAGATGCGATGACAAGCACTAATTGTCTTTGTCGTCTTATACTATCGGAAAAGGGCAGTAACTTTAAAAACACTGAAACCAGCGCAACCAAAATAGGAGGTGCACATCCTCGAATGATATTCAGCATGTCCACCAAGTTTCAAAAAAATTTGATAAAAACTGTGGGAGGAGATGCGATGACAAGCACTAATTGTCTAGGTTGTTTTATACTGTCGGAAAAGGGCAGTAATTCTAAAAATAATGAAACCAGCGCAATTAAAATAGGAGGTGCACATTCTTGAATGATATCCAGCAAGTCGACCAAATTTCGAAAAAATCTGATAAAAATCGTGGGAGGAGATGCAATGACAAGCACTAATTGTCTAGGTCGTTTTATACTGTCGGAAAAGGGCAGTAACTCTAAAAATAATGAAACCAGCGCAACTAAAATAGGAGGTGCACATCCTTGAATGATATCCAGCACGTCCACCAAGTTTCAGAAAAAAATTATAAAAACTGTGACAGTAGAAGCGATGACAAGCACCAATTGTCTATGTCGTCTTATACTGTCGGAAAAGGGCAGTAACTCTAAAAATAATGAAACCAGCGCAACTAAAATAGGAGGTGCACATCCTTGAATGATATCCAGCAAGTCTACCAAATTTCGAAAAAATCTGATAAAAATCGTGGGAGGAGATGCGATGACAAGCACTAATTGTCTAGGTCGTTTTATACTGTCGGAAAAGGGCAGTAACTCTAAAAATAATGAAATCAGCGCAACTAAAAAAGGAGGTGCACATCCTCGAATGATATCCAGCACGTCCACCAAGTTTCAGAAAAAAATTACAAGAGATCCCTTAAAGGGATCTTAACGCCCGCATTCATCTATTCATATTAAATTGATTGATTGATTGTTTGGTGTTTGACGCTGCGCTCAAGATTATTTCACTTATATGGTGGCGTTGCCAGTTTTATTGTGGGAGGAAACCGGGCTCATGTTTTGCTAAGATCAGGTCAGTAGTTTTCTTGGAATAATGATAAGTTTCATTTTCAAATTTGGTTCAAAAACAACATTGCTTCCTGGCGGCCATATTTAATAAGCAAACGAGATGAAAATGTAGGGTGCACAACTAGATCATAGGCAGATAATGTGGGCCAAGTTTGGTCAAAATCAGACCAGTACATTGTAGTTTTCTTGGAATAAAAGTATTCAATATGGCGGCCATATTGAATATGCCAATGAGATGGAAATGAACAGTGCATAACTAGACTATAGGGTGATAATGTATGTTAAGTTTGATTGATGTTAGACACGCAGTTTTCTTGGAATAAAGGTAACAAAGAAAACAACATCGCACCCTGGCGGCCATATTGAATATGCAAATCAGATGAAAATGTACAGTACACAACACGCGCTATAGGGAGATAATGTGAGTCAAGTTTGGTGAAAATCAGACGGGTAGTTTTCTTGGAATAAAGTAACAAAAAAAATATATCGCCCCCTGGCAGCCATATTGAATATGCAAATGAGATGAAAATGTACGGTGCACAACTAGACCATAGGGTGATGATGTATGTTGAGTTTGATTAAGATTGGACTGACAGTTTTATTGGAATAAAGGTAACAAAGGAAAACAACATCGCCTCCTGGCGGCCATATTGAATATGCAAATGAGATGAAAATGTACAGTACACAACAAAGCTATAGGGAGATAATGTGAGCCAAGTTTGGTGAGTATCAGACTGGTAGTTTTCTTGGAATTAAGGTAACAAAAACATATATATCGTCGCCTGGCGGCCAAATTGAATATGCAAATGAGATGAAAATGTACGATGTACAACTAAACCATAAGGTGATGATGTATGTTGAGTTTGATTAAGATTGGAGTGATAGTTTTATTGGAATAAAGGTAACCAGCGAAAGTTTTCTTGCAATAAACGTAACAAAGAAAAACATCGCCCCCTGGCGGCCATATTGAATATGCAAATGAGGTGAAAATGTACGATGCACAACTTGACCATCGGGTGATGATGTATGTTGAGTTTGATTAAGATTGGACTGATAGTTTTATTGGAATAAAGGTAACAAAGAAAAACAACATCGCCCCCTGGCGGCCATATTGAATATGCAAATGAGTTGAAAATGAACAGTACACAACAAAGCTATAGGGAGATAATGTTAGCCAAGTTTGGTAAATAGACTGGTAGTTTTCTTGGAATTAAGGTAACAAAAAATATATATATCACCCCCTGGCGGCCATATTGAATATGCAAATTAAAAGAAAATGCACGATGCGCAACTAAACCATAAGGTGATGATGCATGTTGAGTTTGATTAAGATTGGACTAATAGTTTTCTTGGAATAAAGGTAACAAGCGAAAGTTTTCTTGCAATAAACGTAACAAAGAAAAACTATATCGCCCCCTGGCGGCCATATTGAATATGCAAATGAGATGAAAATGTACGGTGCACAACTAGACCATAAGGTGATGATGTATGTTAAGTTTGATTAATATTGGGCAGGTAGTTTTCTTGGAATAAAAGTAACAAAGAAAAACAACATCGCCCCCTGGAGGCCATATTGAATATGCAAATGAGATGAAAATGTATGATGCACAACTAGACTATATGGAGATAATGTGAGCCAAGTTTGGTGAAAATCGGAGATGTAGTTTTCTTGGAATAAAGGTAACAAAAAAAAACAATATCGCCCCCTGGTGGCCATATAGAATATGCAAATGAGATGATAATGTACGGTGCACAACTAGACCATTAGGTGATGATGTATGTTAAGTTTGATTAAGATTGGACTGGTAGTTTGCTTGGAATAAAGGTAACAAGCAAAAAGTTAATGGACGGAGGACTGACGACTGACGACGGACCATGGAAAAGCGATTTGAATAGCCCTCCATCAGAATGATGGCGGGCTAATAAAAACTGTGACAGGAGAAGCGATGACAAGCACCAATTGTCTATGTCGTCTTATACTGTCGGAAAAGGGCAGTAACTCTAAAAATAATAAAACCAGCGGAACCAAAATAGGAGGTGCACATCCTCGGATGATATCCAGTATGTCAAACAAGTTTTTAAAAAATCTGATAAAAACTGTGGGAGGAGATGCGATGACAAGAAATGATTACGCACAGACAGACAGACGGACAGACAAGCTGATCGCTATATCCCGCATTATATGCCGGGGGGATAAAAATCAGGTAGGATGTGTTATGTCTAAAAATTAAACACTCATAGGTTATTCTAGAATTTTTGGTGGGCTATAGGATTTTCAAAATTTGTTTGCCCTGTAGGCAAGCTAAATAAATAGAAATTTTCAAGCTCTAGATATTGGCTTTAACATATACTTTGTTTTAGTGATTTCTTTTATTTAAAATAATGTTTGAAAAGTTCTCTTTTTTAAAATAAATTTTGTTTTCTCTTTTGCCACATGTTTAACGATGTGAAGTGTAAGATATTAAGCTTGTATAGAATATAAGCCAAAGTGAATTAAGTTGTCCATTTTGTGTTGAATCCATACCTTCCATGCATATACAGAAAGGGTAGACTTCTGATTTGTCCATTTTGTCAGATTTGATTGATTCTGCAATGCGCCGAATATCTTTTTTCTCTGGTGCCAGCCAAGAAAAATCAACTATTTTCCCAGCAATGGTTTCTAGCCACTTGTGTTTGTCATATGCATTTCCATGGACTGGGAAGGAGCTTGGTAGTTCATCAATATTTGACATTTCCAGCATTGTCATAGCCAAGAGAACAACGTACGATTGGGTGGAAAACTGCAATGAAAAATAACCATTCAAACAGTTTTACAAAACTGTTTTTAAAATAACATACAATATTGTTCTGCAATACAATCTCTAATGAATTTTGACGTTAGTAAAGAGAAAAAAATCCTTGGTTGACAAGAGTTTAACATTAATCAACACACAATTTGTGTGTGTGCGTGTGTGTGGTGGGGGGGGGGGGGGGGGGGGGGTTCGGTGGTTCACAATTATTTCTTATATACAAAGTGTCAAGGGTGTTATTCACGAAAATCCATATTTGGATACAAAAATACAAGCAGCAAATCCCATACATGTTGAACATTAGCCTTCACATCTTTTTAAAAACTTTTGTGTTTGAAAAAGTTTTTCAAGTGTGATAGGGTTCCAACAGATGCTTCACTCTTTCCATTAAAGAACAGGTTCACTGTGTCCTGAAATAGTTTTTATAGGGGAAAGTATAGTGTTTTAAAACAATTTTTTTATTTTTCAGAAACATAACCTGTTAAAAAAAAAATTAAAAACTATGACTCCAGAGACAATGGCATGTCTTCCAGCAACTGTGTTTGTAAGGCAACTGCCCTTTAATCGACACAAATGTAGGAAAAAGCAAATTACGAGAGTGATCAATTTTTTTTATGGGAGGATTTTAACACCCCCCCCCCCCCCCCCCCCCCCCCACGCACACACACAAGGAATGTCTATGCACTACTATCACACACACCTGCATCAGGAGTATCTCTTTGTGAAATTCTTGTGGGCATTCCACAAGTCCCTCCAGGCGTAAATGACTGGGTCTCGGCATTTCCTCGGGCTCTGTGTGCTGCATTCATCCTCTCCACACTCAGGCCATCTCCACTACACAATATTTCTGACACTTTATCATCTATGACAGGCACATACTGGTGGAGATGTTTCATGATCTTAATGCATCCAGTGGTGGAGGAAGGATCTGCGTCTACAACACCTAAGTTCACCTAGAAAGAATAATTTGATGAAATAATCTTAGTAATTGTTACAATTGGGATCAGAAAATGTATTAATATCTTAACCTCATTAACTATACCATAGGTCGTTGCCTATTTTTCAAATAAAAATTTTATTTTGATTGTGCTGAATCTCAATTACTAGTATCCCAAATATTCTTCAAAATCAGCAATAAGCCTGACGTATGTGAAAATTCAACAACATTATGTTATAGAGGGTATAGCAACCAATTTTAATGGAAATTTGACCTAAAACGAATACAGCCAATAATCTTTACACAAAAAAAAAACCAAACATATAAAAACAGGACAGTCTCAAGTAAATTATCTGAAAAAAAACCCAATGAAAATTGTTTTTGTGAGAGCAACTTTAATGAGATGACATACATTGTTCATAAAAATTTAAAATAGTGTTGAATTGTTGATATTTTGAATGAATTACTCAGGCACTGTACACACCATATTAAGTGCCACTGACCAATAGTCTCCAGGCATCAACAGAAGGGGTTTCCTACGGGCATCAATCTTACAATATATGTCAGAATAGATACAGTCTATATATGCTACTGTTACTTACCAGTGAACTTTGTTCTTCCATCTCTTGTGAGAACCTCCCTTCAAAGGTGCAAGTTTGTCTATATGCTGCACAAGGATTCTCTCCACCAAAACAATCCTATGGCTTCTCATTTCCATGTAATCTGTTGGTGTTGGGAGGAATGAGTATGGAGACAACTGCTCAGCTTCCTTCACATCCAACGACTGTAGGTGACGAAATCCCACCCTATTCTTCACTCCAAGGCACATGCCCCACAATAGAAACTGGTGTTTCCTATGAGGCTGAATTTGCACATTGTCCCAACACACCCCGTAAGATTTTGAGTAGGTTTTGTCATTATAAAATAGCTGTTTTCTACATGACTTCTGTTCAACCACAGACTTCTAAAAAGATAATGAAGATAAGCAATAAAATCAATTAGTCAAAACTGTACATCTGCTTGAGAGTTTACCAACAACACAAACTAATCTCACTATTGTCTATTACTTTAATCTCTCTAAAACCAAAACACATAGGACAACTTGTACTACTTTGTACGTCATGGTGATTGTTTAATATGAGCTTTCGAGAGAAACTACTCTCATCATCAGAAATTACAGCAACACAACGTCAGCATGGTTAAACAGGCATTATATACACAGCAAGAATGAACAAAACAATACAAAAGTTATAATCACTGATAAGTTGTGACTCCTACACTGTAGTTGAAATCACCACAATCTAAGGTGGGGGAGGGGGGGGGGGGCTTCCTCAGTTGATAGATTACTGTTAACAAATAAAAGAAAGGTAATAATTATGTAAACTGACTGAAGTATGATTTTCAAGTTGTACATCGCCATATCATTATATCTTGTAAGATAACACATTTCAAAATGACTTTCATTTTCAAGGAGTTAATAAAAAAAATCTCATATGTATATACTATTGCAGATAAAATTATGGAATTGTACTTGAGGGAGGGATTGAGACCATCCTAGATATCACAGGCCAATGAGTAAGCAACTACATGTAATTGTTAACTATTGCAAAACTAACGCTTTTTCACATCATCTTCTTCAACCATATTGCGTAATTAGTCACTCAGACTCCCTTGGTATCAGTCAGTGGTACTGTCATGTGAGAGCACTATTTAGTTTATTGAAAATTCAAAGTGGCAAGTACATTATATTTTTGTCTGTCATCTGGACAGTTACAATAGACAGGCCAAATTTAGATTTATGCGGCATATAGACCATTTCTGATACTCAAAATTTTACAGGGATATCATAAAGTTGTTTATTATACCGTTTATTTTTCCTTGGCCCCTGTGTTTAAACACTGCATGTCTGGTAGATGGGAGCAGGCTTTCCAGACAGGCAACAATAGCCGAACTCTTTCTCCCTTGATTGATCTACCACTGCCTCCCAGGAAAATGCTGAAATTCTCTCCTCTGTTACATTGTACCTGACTTGCAAATATTGCACTGGAATTCAAGACTGCTTTCTGAAAAATAAATTTTGATGTTTTATTTGACTACAGTCACTCGCCCTAAATCGGGACAACCCTAAAGGCTAAATCGGGACAGTTACGACTTCTACTTTATTTTTACAGTATTTTATTTGATTGTTTACCTTTACAAATCAACTGTTTGTTGCTGTTAGTGTTACATAGGACTTTCAATTTTCATCTTCAAAAATTTAAAACATTTTGCATCAAGTTTTTTTAGCGTTGTAATCCGTTTTCTGAAGCAAATCGTCATCCAGGGATAATGTCACGTCCATATCCTCGATGGGCAAAATCGGTTTCGCCATATCCTGAAAATAAAAACACGTCTGATGCCTAGCAGAGTAAGTTCGCTCAATGCCTTCGGTAAGCTCTCGCCCTCTCTCGTGAAATCCCGTAGTGAAACCAAAGTGAGATAGAATCCGTTTTCTGGAGGCATCGAGATTATTTTTAGATCTCTATGAATAGAGGTTATGCAGTCGGATCACGTGATTTATCGTCTGTAAGCATTGACGCTCGTAAAAACTTGTCAACTTCCGAAACTTGTCTTGAATTTCTTCAGATATTGCTTTACTAATCTTTTATCTGCCAAGGCATGAGCCATTTACGAATAATAGTAATAATACCGAATTAAAACCACACAGGCAAAATTTGTGCAACATGATTTTTTCCTAAATCGGGACAGCCATTTTACTACATACGACACTGCCGTAAAACGGTGCATTCTGCAGTGATTGGAAGTATGCAATCGCCAAATACAAGACCCGGTGTTTTGAGGCCGATCAAGTTAACTTTTTCGAATTTATTGGTGATTTCTTTCTTAGATGGATTAGAAATGTTTACGGTTTCATGCAAATATTCGAAGTTGCGAAAAAGAAATTCCATTTAGTCACGAACCGTAACTTTTGTGGATGAAATTCCATGTCCCGATTTAGGAAGGGTTGTCCCGTTTTAGGGGAAATAGTCAATTTTTTAAAGACGATTTTTGAAATAGGACGCTGCTTAGAGAGACAAAATCATTGGATTATTTAATCATTAATAAAGTCTATAAACTTCAGAATATAAAAATTGGAACTATTTGTTTTGTATTTTGAATCCTGCAATGAAAAATAGAAAAGTGTCCCGATTTAGGGCGAGTGACTGTACTTGGATGGAGAATGATTTGATTTATTTGATATTATTAATATATTTTAGAAATATAAATTATAATTAATAATATTATTTTTAACAAATAGAATTATATTATATATTTATGGACACTAAAACACACGGGCACAGGGAAAATCTTCTTGTCTAAAATAACCACGGAGACAAGTTTCTAATTGTGTTAAAAAGAGGTATATCATTTAGACCTTTATACCCCATCATAAATTGTTGTAATAAAGTAAACCTATGATATTTCATTAGGTTGACGACTGACAGGAGCTTGGCCTTAGTCAGTAGAATTATATTATATACATTAAACTACTTACTATGGAAGACGGATGCGGCCATTCTCGCCTGCGTGCCGCGCCCTATAAAACACGCGGCTCGAGAACACTAGAATGCGCTATTAGGCCAAAACCGCGCGCGATTACCAACATCTCGCACTTTGTTAATCTCGACTTATCAACAAATTAAAAAACACGCAGCTCAAGAACTCGAGATTCTGCATTTCCGCGTGTTCTCTAGTTCTCGCGTGGCGTGTTTTACAATTTCAAAAAACACGCGGCTCGAGATTAAGGAACGCGCGGTTTTTGCTAATCTCGCGAGTTTTTGCAAAAAAATCGCGCGGTTTTCAAAAAAATCGCGCCATTAGGCTACATTTGGTAAAACCGCGCGTTTCTTAATCTCGTGCCGCGCGTTTTGTAAAACACGCGGCTCGAGATTAAGAAAACGCGCGGTTTTTGCTAATCTCGCGAGTTTTTGCCAAAAAATCGCGCGGTTTTCAAAAAAATCGCGCCATTAGGCTACATTTGGTAAAACCGCGCGTTTCTTAATCTCGTGCCGCGCGTTTTGTCCGTAGTTAGATTGATTGATGTTTTACACTGCGCACAAGATAATTCCCAAGCTTTAGAGTATAGGCCAGAATTTGTAATGAAAATGTAGGTTGATTCCTTAATAACTGCAAATAATCAAAGACTACACATCCCGACATATCCTGAATGCTGAAATGGCTTGCTGAAAAGAGAAAAAAAAAGAAGAAAGAAACTGATAGCATTGCCATACCATATTCAATAATAATGGAAAACTGCTTGACGCCAAAGTTGTTTACTTCTATTATCAAATTTCCACAAAAAAAAAATACAGAAATGAAGTTAATATGCAATTTTGTTTGAAAACGTATGAACAGCGTTTATCAGTACAGTTTAAATGGCATAAATGCCCCTTATCGCAATCAATTTCGAAGACAAAAATCAGCAACACAGCTTACCTTTTTCCAACCAAGATGGCGTACCGCGTTCTGTCTTTTGGATGAAAAGGACGACAACAGAGCGCCAAAAATCTGGTGACCTACATACAACTGTTACAAAAACACTACAATTTATTTTTAAACACTAGTGTTTTACTTCTAGCCAATGCGTGTGTTTATGGTAAAACGGACAAGTATTCGACGACTGTTGAGATAAAAACGGGCGCATTTTAAGAAGAGGTGAGAGGAATGAACAAATTGAATTCAAACAAAATATATTTAATAAAGGCCTTAACCAAACCTTTTACACGACACTTGTTTATGCCTTCATTTAAAAAAGGAATAATCTTCAAATGGTACGTAAAATTCTGCATCATAGGCCTGGCTGTTCGAAAAGAACTTCAATTGTGAGGTAAAACGCTTTGTTTTCAAATATCTATTGTATTATTCGCATCATGAAAAATAGCCATCAAAGTTCACGCATTTTTCCAAATACTCAGTAAGCGAGAACTTATTCTCCATAATATTACATTTAAATTGATAAAAACATGTTGTCCCTAAAACATGCGCGTTTCGTCCAAAAGGTTATGTTAAACATCGGAGTGTGTCTCGCAAAGCGGTAAGGTTTATTTTAAAACACATGGGTGTTTCACATTAAACACGCAGGTTTATTGCAAAACATGTTGCCGTTTCGACTTTTTACAGTGTAGAGCGTTGGACGCTCAATACGAACAGCCTTCCAACAATGGGTCGCGGGTTCGAATCCCACTCAGTCCCACGCGTTGCGTAAAACACCAAACAAACAAACAACACAGTGGTGTCGTAACATTCCAGTCGCATGTTGGTTGGTTGGTTTTAGCTTAGTGGCGAGTCCATTGGTATGAATTATGTACGCCATACTACTAAGTAATTATTACCATGAGCAAATAAGAAAACTGTCATGTTTCAGGACAATATATTGTACAAGAGTCAATTCAATTCAATTCAATTTGATTGTATTTGGCACTTTAACAAAGCAGAGTACAAACAACAAAAAGTGTAACAATCATAACTTAGAAATATTTACAAAGTCAATGGTAACTAAAGTACCACCCCCCCCCCCCCCACCCCAAACCAAATAAATATTAGAAATAATAGTAGAGATCTTTATTTGCGACTTCGTAATTCAAAGCATGTCCAAATGTGTCTGGCCACCAAGGGAGCATATAGAGGGGGTGGGTCAAACAGTAGTGTAAATAACTCCTCTCTATTGAGACAATTTGGTTTAACATTGTTTCTGCTAATTTCTTTAAAGGAATTGTTTAAGACTCTGCGCAGGTCATCATCAATGCTGCAGTCGAGGAGGAAATGAATTTCAGTTTCTACTGTATTGGGCTAGCAGAATGGACAGAAACGTTGTTCAGAAGGGATTTTTTTGCCATTAAGACGTTTGTACCTGCCCCTCTCAATTTCAAGTTGGTGGCAGCTAAGTCGAAGAGCTGAGAGAGCTTTTTTGTGGGATCTTATTGTAACAGATTTGATATAGTCTGCTAATGTTATATCCTTTTTAATGATTCCATAAGTGCGGAGTTTACGGTTGGAGTTAGAATGTGGTTCGCATTCATTTAAAAATTTATTTTCGAAAAGGGCAGATAAAGTTTGTTTATATATTTGTATATTGAATGGGCCGACATAGGTTAAGCATTTATTTATGTGAGCGATGCGTGCCAAAAATGAGAATTTGGAGCCTAATCTGAGATCTTCGCTGTAAGCCTTGTATAAAAGTCTTTCACGCGGACAGGTTTCTAAACGATTTTGAAATTTTACCAGGTTTAATATTATGTCACGTGTCAGTGGCATTAAACCAAGTTCAGCCAATACACCAATGTTACTACACCTAGTGGGAAGATCTAAAACTGATTTAGCCATTTTGATAAAGGTTTTATTACAAGGAAGGTTGTCCCAGTTTTTATATATGTCATTATTGGATAATGAAATCATTTCTGAACCCCATACATCGCTTCCGTAAGAAGCTATAGGAATGCAAACTGCGTTTAGAAGTTTTAAGAGAGAGAGGGTTGGCATGTCACGAGAAGTGCAAAGACTTTGCTTAATTTTATACCAAGCTCTTAAAGATTTTATTTGTAGGTTTGCAATTGCTTGTTTAAAAGAACCTGAATATAACCAGTCGTATGTTGTTGGGCTTAATTGACTTACCTATAGGCCTACTCTATAGAATGAAATATTACTGCTACTGTTTCCTTTGTGTCTTAGCTCAGTTGGCAGAAAAGTGTTACGGTACTTAACGCAAAAAATATCTCAATGTAATAATTATTACAATAAGGGTTGTAAATTGTAATAGCAAAAAATATTTCAATCAGTGGCACTTATGCAACATAAGAACTCTTTGTGTAATAATTTCTCAAGGTGATTAGAGTGATTAGATGTGTTCATTTAACTATTCACTCAGCGGTTATAATCAAGGGTATATTTTCAGTTTTATCAGGAGTTTAATCCACTAACACTTAGCAGATTCCGTTCCGAGCAGAGTGCCTTATTCATGGCAACTTGGCGTAGATGTAATCGGATAACTCGACAGCCGGCGAGCAAAGTCCGAAATCTATGGGAAAATGTATCATGCTTGTCATTTCAAGTTTTGTAAGGCATCTAAAGCACTACTTGGTGGAGTTTTCAAAAAATTTGTTAATAGACTATTGACCGGTTAATTTAGAGGATATGTTGCACATTTTAGCGTTTACACTTTTTGGGAACATGGCAGAAATTATTTAGAAGTTGACGCGCGATTTGAACCGATGTTCAAAAGTATCACCATCAATGCATGACATCCATCGTATGAGTGACGCTTGGGTCGGGATTGACCCAATTTCGGTGCAAGAATTTGTGCCTTTTTTCAAATCGCAAAAAATCTTGTTTTTTCTGAAGGAAAGACATTAATAAACTGTTAATTATAATGAAATGTTTTAATCTACTTTTCTCGCTTAGTTTATTTGTTTTCGTCTATATTCAGTATTTTATAGACTAATGCCTATATGCAAGATATTTCAAATATTCAATCAATTTTGATACTATATCTATACTATCAGTAGATGGAGTTTATAACCTTGTTTTTGTGCTGGTTTTAGGTTATGAGATGTAGTTTATAACCTTGTTGTTTGCTAGAAAAAAGTTATTGTCAATGTGTTACAAAAGGATTCCAGAAATTCTACTGACCAAGGCTAAGCTCTTGTCAGTCGTCAACCTAATGAAATATCATAGGTTTGGTTTGTTACAACAATTTATGGGGTGTTAAGGTCTAAATGATATACCTCTTTTTAACACAATTAGAAAATTGTCTCCATGGTTAATTTAGACAAGAAGATTTTCCCTGTGCCCGTGTGTTTTAGTGATCATAAATAAGAGCAATGTTGGAAAGTTATCTGCAAGTAGAAGTTAGTATAGGTTTTTTGCATAAGGCGGCGCTACACTGCTCTGTCGACTGAGCTACCGGGGTTCCTAAAACACAAAAGTAAAAGTAGCAGTCTATTCTATAGATAAGACTAAGACAATTTATATCCACCCGAAACCGTCCATCATACAGTTAACAATGTAACACGAAATTACCACTAATTACTCTTTAATTTGTACAGTTTTGGATGAAAATCAACCTACTACCTTTCATCCAAAGTTAAATCGGTCTTATTTTTCAAATTAGTAGAAACATTATGAGAAATGTAAACAATAACATGCAACTAGTCCCTTTAAACACAACAACATGCGACTGGAATGTCGAGACTGTGTGGAGAGTAAGCGTATAGCTGCATGAAGCTCTATTAGAGTCGGGTAAATGACGTTTCACTCGCAAAATCTTTCCCTTTGGTGAGGTCATCTAGTTCATGTTCAAGATAGCTGAAGAAATTTTCGCTGATTACAGATATATATTTGATATACTTACAAAATTGTATTTTATTTTTCTCAAACTTTACCAATTATTATTGTGAATGTATGCATATGACCTAGCAATGTTTTCAGTGACAGATGTTTACTTAAAGGCACACTTGCCGCGAAAATCAGGAAAATTGTTTACATTAAAAAAGAAAGACCGTATTCTGTATTTTTCCCAGACAATATAAGTTAGGAACTTTCTATTTTTATCAAAATTTAAAAGTTTGGACGTCACTTTGTATTTTTAATTTGAATTTGAAAATTAGAATTGTTACGTACCCGGAACGTAAACAAACCGATCTGCCCCCTATTGGCGATTTTAGGTTTCAGTCGAGTGAGTGAACTAACGGCACAGTGTAATTTTACGTAGGCCTATTTATCTGAGAAATACAGACTGACGATCGGTTAACAGCGACTGGAAAAGCCTGCGGATAATTGTTTGAGTGTAAACCACAGATACAAAGGTCTGAAAGGAGGGTATTCCAACACGAAAGTTGACCGACACTGATCGTTGTTGTTGTAATCAGGCTTCGATTCTTCGTTTGTTTTTCACCCCATTTTTACAGTCTAAAGCTAACTAGACATGTTTTATGTGTCCTATGTTTAAGTTTAGTGGTATTAGTCGTAGTAAGCTCATGTAAATTGGTTTTCTTCGCAAATTTAAACAGGCTACGGCGGCAAGTGTGCCTTTAATTTATTAACCTGGCTAGGTATTATGACTGCCCTTTAGAACCCTGCTCTATTGTAACTAAATCTCCCATGCCTTCTTAGTGTCAACCATCATTGTATTCTGTTTTTCTATATAAATGCACACTGTCTTTTGATGTACTCATAATTCTCCTGACGATGACTTAATTAAAGTCGAAATATTGAGATTACTCCATGAATATTTTCGGAGTTTCCTTACTACTTTATTAAATTCGCCCTAGCCTTTCAACAATGTCAAAAGACTTCCGGTCTTGCGCAATGAAAAACGGACAAAACGCGCGGCACGAGATTAAGAAAACACGCTATTAGGCCTAATGGCGCGATTTTTTTGAAAACCGCGCGATTTTTTTGCAAAAACTCGCGAGATTAGCAAAAACCGCGCGTTTTCTTAATCTCGAGCCGCGTGTTTTACAAAACGCGCGGCACGAGATTAAGAAACGCGCGGTTTTACCAAATGTTATGGAAGACGGATGCGGCCATTCTCGCCCGCGTGCCGCGCCCTATAAAACACGCGGCTCGAGAACACGAGAATGCGCTATTAGGCCAAAACCGCGCGCGATTACCAACATCTCGCACTTTGTTAATCTCGACTTATCAACAAACAAAAAAACACGCGGCTCGAGATTAGGCACGAGAATACGCGTTTGCATTTCCGCGTGTTCTCTAGTTCTCGCGTGGCGTGTTTTCCAATTTAAAAAACACGCGGCTCGAAATTAAGAAACGCGCGGTTTTGCTAATCTCGCGAGTTTTTCCAAAAAAATCGCGCCATTAGGTTACATTTGGTAAAATGGCGTGCTTTCTTAATCTCGTGCCGCGCGTTTTGTAAAACACGCGGCTCGAGATTAAGAAAACGCGCGGTTTTTGCTAATCTCGCGAGTTTTTCCCAAAAAATCGCGCGGTTTTAAAAAAAATCGCGCCATTAGGCTACATTTGGTAAAGACCGCAAGACCGGAAGTCTTTTAGCATCGTTCAAAGGCTAGAGCGAATTTCTTCCGAACTTGTGAACATGTACTAGATGACCTCACCAAAGGGAACGATGTTGCGAGTGAAACGTTATTTACCGACTTTGATAGAGCTTCATGCAGCTATATGCTTACTCTCCACACAGTGATGTCACGACATTCAAGCCGCATGTTCTTGGGTTTAAAGGGATAATATTTCTAGACAGTAAACAATGTAAGACGAAATTACCACTAATTACTCATTAATTGTACAGTGATGAAAACCAACCTACTACCTTTCATCCAAAGTTAAATCGGTCTTCTTTTTCTTTTAGTAGAAATATTATGAGAAATGTAAACAATGCAACTAGTCCCTTTAAACCCAAGAACATGCGACTTGAATGTCGGTCCATCACTGTGTGGAGATTAAGAATATAGCTGCATGAAGCTCTATCAGAGTCGGTAAATGATGTTTCATTCGCAACATCGTTCCCTTTGGTGAGGTCATCTAGTACATGTTCACAAGTTCGTTTTACAAAACGCGCGGCACGAGATTAAGAAACGCGCGGTTTTACCAAATGTAGCCTAATGGCGCGATTTTTTTTGAAAACCGCGCGATTTTTTTTGAAAAACTCGCGAGATTAGCAAAAACCGCGCGTTTTCTTAATCTCGAACCGCGTGTTTTACAAAACGCGCGGCACGAGATTAAGAAAACACGCCATTATACCAAATGTAACCTAATGGCGCGATTTTTTCGAAAACCGCGCGATTTTTTTGGAAAAACTCGCGAGATTAGCAAAAACCGCGCGTTTTCTTAATCTCGAGCCGCGTGTTTTACAAAACGCGCGGCACGAGATTAAGAAACGCGCGGTTTTACCAAATGAAGCCTAATGGCGCGATTTTTTCGAAAACCGCGCGATTTTTTGGGAAAAACTCGCGAGATTAGCAAAAACCGCGCGTTTTCTTAATCTCGAGCCGCGTGTTTTACAAAACGCGCGGCACGAGATTAAGAAAGCACGCCATTTTACCAAATGTAACCTAATGGCGCGATTTTTTCGAAAACCGCGCGATTTTTTTGGAAAAACTCGCGAGATTAGCAAAAACCGCGCGTTTTCTTAATCTCGAGCCGCGTGTTTTACAAAACACGCGGCACGAGATTAAGAAAGCACGCCATTTTACCAAATGTAACCTAATGGCGCGATTTTTTCGAAAACCGCGCGATTTTTTTGGAAAAACTCGCGAGATTAGCCAAAACCGCGCGTTTTCTTAATCTCGAGCCGCGTGTTTTTTGAAATTGGAAAACACGCCACGCGAGAACTAGAGAACACGCGGAAATGCAAACGCGTATTCTCGTGCCTAATCTCGAGTTCTCGAGCCGCGTGTTTTTTGTTTGTTGATAAGTCGAGATTAACAAAGTGAGAGATGTCGGTAATCGCACGCGGTTTTGGCTTATAGCGCATTCTAGTGTTCTCGAGCCGCGTGTTTTATAGGGCGCGGCACGCGGGCGCGAATGGCCGCATCCGTCTTCCATAATATGTAGCGTAATGGCGCGATTTTTTTGCAAAAACTCGCGAGATTAGCAAAAACCGCGCGTTCCTTAATCTCGAGCCGCGTGTTTTTTGAAATTGTAAAACACGCCACGCGAGAACTAGAGAACACGCGGAAACGCAGACGCGTATTCTCGTGCCTAATCTCTAGTTCTCGAGCCGCGTGTTTTTTAATTTGTTGATAAGTCGAGATTAACAAAGTGCGAGATGTTGGTAATCGCGCGCGGTTTTGGCCTAATAGCGCATTCTCGTGTTCTCGAGCCGCGTGTTTTATAGGGCGCGGCACGCGGGCGAGAATGGCCGCATCCCTCTTCCATAACTTACTTCTTTCTTTAATAATTCACAGGCAACACGCAGGAAAGCTTTTTTAACTGCTTGTCCTCCTCGATGCACCAAGCTTCGCAGCCCTGGTACAAATTTATAATTTTGCAGATAATAGCCCAACAAACATTTTCATATTGGGCCAATACAAGCCCAATAACAGCTGTTTTATTGGCCCGATACATCATTTCTTTACAGGCCCTGTATTCTTCTTGCACATTGGCATTTAAGTGGGCCATTACCGGGAAACTTAATTAGACCATTATTGCACCAATATCAACCTGTACTGGCCCTGTATTGGCGTTACGGGATTGGCCCTGTTTTGTTCGCCTTTATACAACCACTTATGTACCATTACGATTTCAGTATTGGCCCAGTATATATGTACCCGTATTGGCCCTGTTTCCTTTGCCTGTATGATACCAAAGCGATTCCAATATAGGCCCAACACATGTCTCTGTATTGGCGCTTTTTTGTTGCCTTAAATGAACCCATTCGAAACCATTACGATACCAACATAGGGCCAACACAAACCTGTATTGGCCCTGTTTTCGCTACCTTTATGAACCAATTTAACACCAATGGTTCCAATTGCTCTCAGATAAATACACAAAGTCATTAGATTTGTCTTTAAGCATTATTTTAAACACATATACATTTAGTTAAGCTTAGTCTCGTTTAAATAGAACTCGGAAACAAAACTCCTACAAGTGACATCCGAAATTTGCATAATCTTCTGACTTTACTCTTGATTGTAGGTCTAACAACTTCTCATATTATCCAATCAGTGTGAATTCAGTGAAAATGTGCACCTCAAAAAGTGCGAGCTGGAGCAAATTTAAAATATGTTGTTTTTTTTTTAATTATTAAGCAAGACTAAGCTTATGACCATTTGTTTGCACTAGCTAGGTTGGACATGTTTCAATGATTTTACTTGGTCTTTAGTAACGTTCACATCCTAATTTCAGCAAAATCGGAGGTGAATACTCTTATGTATATGTATGAAAAAATGCTCACAGACAACAATGAAAAATTCCATTCGAAGATTATTAAAAATTTCCATGACTCTTAGGTCGGACTGGAGCGGTAAAACGTCACCTACTGTCGCCTACCGATAAATAACAAGGAAATATGTGATCAAACTTGATATATTTTATTGAAAATAATCAAGGGAAAGTTAGTGTGTGATAGGGGGAAATGGGGCGGGAGGGGAGGGGGTCGAACAAGGTTATAAACCTTATAGTTTATAGTTTATAACCTCCTGACGCTGGACATGGCGTCTCCTCCGGCCACTATTTCTATCAACGGACTTTTTAAGCCGGACCATGATCTCACTGTCGACATCATGGACAGGTGTCGTTTTCGTTGATTTCATGACTGCACCTGCAATGACAAACACGTACATGTTCTGATACTACAACATCTGAAACTAACTGCAATATGCAATGCATAGTCTACATCAGAGTCATTGTCTTGTGTAGGGACTTGTAAAATATCACCTTCATTCCTACAGTTCAGTGTATAAGTGAACTACTAAAATCAAACTCGGTAGGCCTACTTTTCTCAATTCCAAATGTTAAATTGTTATCGCTACTTTCAATAATAGTAGTATCAATATTCCTAAGATGGGTTGTCATAATCGTGCTCTTTGTTAATCATAGGTTATGAGATGGAGTTTATAACCTTGTTATTTGTTGGTTGTATGTTATGAGATGGAGTTTATAACCTTGTTGTTTGTTGGTTGTAGGTTATGAGATTGAGTTTATAACCTTGTTGTTTGTTGGTTGTAGGCTGTGAGATCGAGTTTATAACCTTGTTGTTTGTAGGTTATGAGATGGAGTTTATAACCTTGTTGTTTGTTGCTTGTAGGTTATGAGATGGAGTTTATAACTTTATTGTTTGTAGCGTATGGGATGGAGTTTATAACCTTGTTTTTTTTTGGTTGTATGTTATGAGATGGAGTTTATAACCTTGTTGTTTGTTGGTTGTAGGTTATGAGATGGAGTTTATAACCTTGTTGTTTGTTGGTTGTAGGTTGTGAGATCGAGTTTATAACCTTGTTGTTTGTAGGTTATGAGATGGAGTTTATAACCTTGTTGTTTGTTGCTTGTAGGTTATGAGATGGAGTTTATAACTTTATTGTTTGTAGCGTATGAGATGGAGTTTATAACCTTGTTTTTTTTTGGTTGTATGTTATGAGATGGAGTTTATAACCTTGTTGTTTGTTGCTTGTAGGTTATGAGATGGAGTTTATAACCTTATTGTTTGTAGCTTATGAGATGGAGTTTATAACCTTGCTTTTTGTTGGTTGTAGGTTATGAGATGGAGTTTATAACCTTGTTTTTTGTTGGTTGTAGGTTATGAGATGGAGTTTATAACCTTGTTGTTTGTAGGTTATGAGATGGAGTTTATAACCTTGTTGTTTGTTGCTTGTAGGTTATGAGATGGAGTTTATAACCTTATTGTTTGTAGCTTATGAGATGGAGTTTATAACCTTGTTTTTTGTTGGTTGTAGGTTATGAGATGGAGTTTATAACCCTGTTCTTTGTTGGGTGTAGGCTCTGAGATGGAGTTTATAACCTTGTTGTTTGTTGGTTGTAGGCTGTGAGATCGAGTTTATGACCTTGTTTTTTGTTGGTTTTAGGTTATGAGATGGAGTTTATAACCTTGTTGTTTGTAGGTTATGAGATGGAGTTTATAACCTTGTTGTTTGTTGCTTATAGGTTATGAGATGGAGTTTATAACCTTATTGTTTGTAGCGTATGAGATGGAGTTTATAACCTTGTTTTTTGTTGGTTGTAGGTTATGAGATGGAGTTTATAACCCTGTTCTTTGTTGGGTGTAGGTTATGAGATGGAGTTTATAACCTTGTTATTTGTTGGTTGTATGTTATGAGATGGAGTTTATAACCTTGTTGTTTGTTGGTTGTAGGTTATGAGATGGAGTTTATAACCTTGTTGTTTGTTGGCTGTAGGTTGTGAGATCGAGTTTATAACCTTGTTTTTTGTTGGTTGTAGGTTATGAGATGGAGTTTATAACCTTGTTGTTTGTAGGTTATGAGATGGAGTTTATAACCTTGTTGTTTGTTGCTTGTAGGTTATGAGATGGAGTTTATAACCTTGTTTTTTGTTGGTTGTAGGTTATGAAATGGAGTTTATAACCCTGTTCTTTGTTGGTTGTATGTTATGAGATGGAGTTTATAACCTTGTTGTTTGTTGGTTGTAGGTTGTGAGATCGAGTTTATAACCTTGTTTTTTGTTGGTTGTAGGTTATGAGATGGAGTTTATAACCTTGTTGTTTGTAGGTTATGAGATGGAGTTTATAACCTTGTTGTTTGTTGCTTGTAGGTTATGAGATGGAGTTTATAACCTTATTGTTTGTAGCTTATGAGATGGAGTTTATAACCTTGTTGTGTGTAGGTTATGAGATGCAGGTTATAACCTTGTTGTTTATTGGTTGTAGGTTGTGAGATGGAGTTTATAATCGTGTTGTTTGTTGGTTGTAGGTGATGAGATGGGTTAATAACCTTGTTGTTTGTTGGCTGTAGGTTATGAGATGGATTTTATAACCTTGTTGTTTGTAGGTTATACAGTGGAGTTTATAACCTTGTTTTTTTGTTGGTTGTAGGTTGTAAGATGGAGTTTATGGCCGTTTTGTTTATTGGTTGTAGGTTATGAGATGGAGTTTATAACCTTGTTGGTTGTAGGTTATGAGATGGAGTTTATAACCTTCTTGTCTGTTGGTTGTAGGTTATGGGATGGAGTATAGAACCCTGTTGTTTGTTGGTTGGAGGCTATGAGATGGCGTTTATAACCTTGTTGTCTGTTGGTTGTAGGTTATGAGCAAAAAAAGGAAGCAAAAATTATGGTTACAGGGAAAATCTTCTTGTCTAAAATATAATATACATGTGTAGCATTATGGTTTAATGCAGAGAAAATGACAAGAGGATTGGAATAGGGCCTGTACTGTTAGTGTTACTGCTTCGCCTTTAAGTGTACAAAATGTAATGTACCTGTATGTGGCCTGTACTACAATATACAGATTAGAACTTCAAGATTAAGCAAGCTGATTGTCACGCACACACAAAACACCGATTAGACTGTACTTGACATAATGGCCAAATAAAACTTGAAAAGGACAAAACAAAAATAAAAAATAGGCTGATGTTGTTGTTGTTACCACGAGTAAAAACACGCCACTCAGAAAATAAAAATCCTTTTTTTCAGTGTTTTGAAAATGTTTTGTTTTGTAACGTAAAAAACTTACACTTTTAGGACAATACAGCCTGGATGTAGTGGTCAAACCATAGAGCTAAAACGTTCTAGTTATATGGGCAAACTTTTAAGCGTAAGTGAAAGACAAACTCGTGGCGATATCCCGTAATGCCGCGTAACCGGAAAAAAACAACTGTATATACCCGATATATAAACAGTACATAGAATTGGAGAGAAGTGGGTCATATTGGGGGAATACTGGCAAACATATACACAGGCGTATTACAGTTATTTCGGTATTGGCCCAATACGGGTTACTTGGGGGAATGCTGGCAAACATATACACAGGCGTATTACAGTTATTCCGGTATTGGCCCAATACGGGCTACTTGGGGGAATACTGGCAAGCATATACACTGGCGTATTACAGTTATTTCGGTATTGGCCCAATACGGGCTACTTGGGGGAATGCTGGCAAACATATACACAGGCGTATTACAGTTCTTTCGGTATTGGCCCAATACAGGTTACGTTCAGTATAAACACTGTGCATGTTTGCCGGTATTGACGGTACCTGCCGCTATAAAAACAATACCGGCCCAATGGTGATATGTTTGTTGGGAGATTGCCTTTGACAAGTTGAGTTTGAATGGTTGTCGACTGATTTCCTGGCCGCCTTTTTCAGTGGAGTCGATCGTGACTTCTGCGATTTTAAAGGCGTGGCTCTGTCTGCCCAAGCCCTTTTTGATGATTTTCGTCTTCCACTTTTCTTTACAACGGTTTTTTTTAAATGATTGTAAACAAGTGAAACATAAAAATGAACTTGCACTCAATTCCCATTGACAGTTGATAAGCGCGTGCAGAACAGATTTGGATGGACGCTCCACTATCTCCTGGTAATGGCGGCATTCGAAGCATATCAAGCACCACGTGACCTCCGTTCCACGTATATAGTTCATTGGTTATAACCTTAGGCTTTAGGTCCTTTCAGGAAAGGCTCATCACAGTTTAGCCATGTAGCCATCAACACATCACCATATGATACCACCACGTCAAATAAAATAACGACTAACAGTGAATGACAGTTAAAATTCGTCTGCTAGCACACACGTGTCAAACCATAGATATCTTATAATAAGATATCTATGTGTCAAACCATAGATATCTTATAATAACTAGATTGGCTAAGCGCTATGCGCTGCGCAGTAGAGAACGGCACAATAGTCCGTCACTTAGCAAAATGGCGGACTATAACGTTAACGTTACAATCCAGAACGAGGTTACCGCTTGAAAAACATTTCTTGTCGTTGTTGTTGCACGGTAGTCAAGACATAGGCCCTACTAAAACCACTTTTACATGTTTGTCATGATGGGCGAGGAATTTTATGCAGCACCTACCGCTTGAAACTTATTCCATTCTCGAAAAAATGGCAGAAAAGTTCACTATAGACTAGAAAACAACTTGGTAACGCAAGTCAAAAATCACTTAGCAAGATGGCGACTTAGTTGCCGGAAGTCGCTTGTCGTTAGCCAATCTAGTTATTATAGGATATCTATGTGTCAAACCATAGATATCTTATAATAACTAGATAGGCTAAGCGCTATGCGCAGCACTGTAGACAACGTCACAATAGGTCCGCCATCTTGCTAAGTGACCGGAGCCGAAGATCACGTTCACTCGTTGTCGCTATCACTTATAAGTACTACTGATCTACTAGTAGTAGTAGACACGTTTTTGATACTGGTTTGCGAAATTCGGTGTGATCGTATCCCATAACCCGCCAACTGAAATTCTTTGAATCAACTTTCTCCATATACTTTGTCAATAAGAGATTAATTCCAGTATAGTTTTAATAACGCTATTTTATTTAAAATAAAATATATTCATATAATTAGTATTAGGCGATTTACGGCATCTTAAAAAGTTGAACGGCTAAAGAGTAAAGTATCACCGTTGTAATTGTAGTAAACAATGGTCTAACCGCTGGGAGCGGTTCGGACCTTCGGTCCTCACAGTAACGCTACATACCGGAGCTATCACCGTTGATGCTAAAAATAAAATTAAATCACAATGACATCTTAATTTTAATTTAAAGTGGCATGAGCTGCCAAAATTCACACTTTTTTCATAATTTCTGATCGTTACAACAGTAAAAGGCTTTGAAGGCCATCGAAAAACTAAATGATTGAAGTTGCAATGAGGAAAATCCATAGGCCCTATACGTAGCCTATATACGAACCGAAAATGAAAATTTATAGTGTTCGAAACAATCAGGATATTGGCAGCTCATGCCACTTTAATGTGAGGCTACATTTAAATAAAACATAATACAGAAAAATTAAAGAGAGTTTAATTGGCAAAGAAAACTCTCCACCAAAAACATGACGAGGAATATTGGCTCACATTATAAACTTTATTTAAGCAAATTAATAGCCTCCATAACTTAAATTGGCATGAGCTGTCAAAATTCACACTTTATTCATAATTTCTGATCGTCACGACAGTAAGAGGCTTTGAATGCCATCGAAAAACTAAATGATTAGCGTTGGAATGAGGAAAATCCATACAGTAATGTATGTGGCCTATGCAAACCGGAATAATGTTCGAAAGTAAACAAAATTCAAATAACCGGGATGACCATTCATTCATTCTAGGCTAAAGTTAATTCAAAACAATACTTTATTGTACATTCTCGATACTAGAAGCACTAAAAAGACTCTGAAATATACGTCTTGAGAAAAATAACCGATAATTTCAACATTCTGTTCTTACGTCAAAATATCAACATTTTGGCAGCTCATGCCCCTTTAAGTGTTCACAAAATCCTAGAATAAATACAGAATAAACCCATGGTTAATCGTGTAATATATACACTAAACACGGGATCAGTTAACTGGTTTACATGTGCATATGGCACTTGATGGTTTATCTTTGTATTTACCAGCAACCATTTCCAACACTTACATCCATGAACCAAGCAATTTTCTGGATGGAAACCTTAGCTACATTACAAAGACTTGTGGGAAATCAGACTTGTGAAATAGAGTTCATGAAATATCCGTCACAAGTGCTCACACATCAAAACAAATAAAAACATCTTTTGACCATAGTGACATTAAGTATTAAAGTTATAGGCATTTACCAAGTAGACATGAGACTACCATTCTAATCTACTGCTGTACAAAATTTCTAGTTGTAGAAAGAAAAAAAATGACCTGAATAAGGGTCTACTGCTCCAGCAGCCAAAATTAAAACAATTAAACTAGAACAGAAATAAGAAACAGCAGAGTGAAACAAAAATCATGTTAACAAATGATTGGATGGATTTTTTTTTTTTTTAAATTAGAGTCTGTTAGATTTTAGGTCACTCTAATCATGAAAATAACAAGTGGTTATTTTATTGGAAAGCACAATGCATATCACGTTTTGTGTATCTTAACTACGGTTCATGATATTTCTCATAGAGAAATGGGTGTTAATATGAATGATTGATAATGATGGTGAAATATGGAGGATGAAAAAAAAAACGTTCCCTGGCTGGACTTGAACCAACGTCTTCACCTAAAGGTGAGGTATTACCTTATACTACAGAGAATTAAGGTTTCACCCAAGACATAATTCCACTCATTATCCAATTTCATTCCTTTTTGAAAAAAATCTTTTAACATTTTTTTTTTCTTTTTCTTGTAAAAAGGAGATTGTTAGATTGATTTTTTTTCTTCTCAAAATAATATTATTTGACCCAACTATTGAGCTTACATTTAGTACATTTTTTTTTATATTAAAGAATGTTTTTTAACAATGCAATGAAATTATTCACATTTCTTAAGTATTGGCTTAGAACTCACCATATTATTGATAAGAGAAGTTTCACATTAAACTACTCCAGCCAGGTTTCAAGGAAAATTCATTTGCTTGGGAGAAAGTGAAAAGAAGTGAAATGAGATGATACATGAATGATGATGAATGACAATGAGTATGAATACATTTTCAATGGAATGGTCAAAGGTAAATTCTCCACAAACTGAAATACAATTAATTAAGGTGTGTGTCTACTGCAGCAAATTCCACCATATGATCTGAAATTTTCACCAAAATACAAAACAAATTATTTTAAAAAATGTAAATGTACAGATTAAACGTGGACTGGCTAGGTGAAGTCCATAGTCTAAATAAGCTATCAATAAAAAAAACAAACCTTGTGAGTGTCTAAACACTTAGATAAAGTCAATTTACCTAACGTGTTAAAGCAGAAGTCTATCAAGGGCTTCTGGTTAAAGTCATTGTCCTTTAAATAGTATTGTCTTGCTTAAAGAATGTCTCACACTTTTCCCTTTAGTCTCAGCATTGTGTAACTTGACAATATGGTGTTGTCGTAGTGAGAAATAGGTGGATACAAGCTGCCTTATAAGACAGAGATGGTGGTTTTCAATCCCAACCTGTGTGTCCAAGGCATGTTGTGCATCACTAAGAATATCACCTCCTCCAACTTGGGCTATAACCTTAGATTGTATTATGAGCAGTTTTAAGGTTTTACTAACTTTACTAATTTTCTCCAAGGATTGACGAATACATCGTTCTGCAGATAATAATACTTGCACACAGCCTGTTGAAGGTACAACCAGACCTCCATTTTGCTTAAGTTTTAGCAGGTGATATGATGATGTATACATTTCAGAGATGGAAGCTAAATCTGACACTAGGGCCTCCCTACATTTTAAGCATGACAATTTTGGCAGAAGTTTCCTAACAACCCATCCAGCTATATACACAACTGCATTTTCAACTAAAAGAGATAATTGCTTGGATACATAGCAGTGCTCAAAGTTGTTAAAGCAATCATCTTCAAAATCAGTTGTACTACACTGCAATTGATCTTCTTTTACTGGAGGCAAGTAGGTAGATATACCACTCTGAATAAGCATAGTGCTATCTAGCTCAGAACAGTTTCCAGATTGAGACACCTGCAAAATTAACAAATTCATTATCCAGTGTGTCATCCTTGTTTTTTATGGCATAAATGATTAAAAATATACTGTAATAGTACTCTATCCAGATTGTTTTCAATGATTCCAAAGTATTTATTTATTTTAAACATCTAACATGTGTGATGCATTACATGTTGTATATGCCTGAAATAAGAAGATTCACTGTATATATTTTGTTTGACCGATGATTATATAAATATAAAGAGGGCCACACTATAATGTACTACACAGTTATATACAAATAGTGTAAACAATATTGAAAAGCTGAACAATTTTAAACACCTTCAAAGCCCCACAATGTGTAATTATCTTCCTGAAAGCTGCAGTGAACGTTTTTGTTGTAGGATTATTATTCCAGCCACCTGTACAAAAAATAAAACAAGTAATTTCTCAAAGGCATCATAGTTAAAATTAGAAAATTTTGAAAGTAAAAAAAAATATAAGCAACTTGTCTAATGACGTCAATCAAAAAATTATGGGATATAAAAGGGAAGTGCTTTGAAGTGACAGCTTTGTTAGAGGTCATTATGATTTTATTTTATGTCTGCCATTTTGATTACCTCTTAATACCTCTGATGACGTCATCAGTCAATTGTAGGACCCCACTCATCTGGTGATAAATATCCATAAACTGAACACTGTTCAAAATACTTGAATATATAAAAAAAAGTAATTGATAATTTCTTTTCTTGAATTACCTGATCTTCTAATTGCGTTAAAAAACAGTTCCAAATGATCTTGGCTGAACTTATAAAACAAAACGTATTTCTGGTGCTGAAGCAGTTCGGAAATTAAAATATCTGCTGAGTCGATCAGCAGAACAAATCCTCTGAGGCACATTTCTCTGGAAAATAAAAAAAAAACGTGTGTATATACATGTTAAATTTAAACCATTACAGGTTTCAAAGTCATTAACAGTTGGCCCAAAAATGGGCCCCCTAATTCGAGAAGAAGAATAAACTGAAAAATTAAACATAGTACCTGCAGTAAAAAAAAAATTGGTACAAATCATATGCAGCAAGTTTCAGTCAATTGAATAGATTGACAACTCTAGTAAAATCCCAAGAAGAGAAATAAAAATATTGATAAGAACATAGTAACTAAAGGCAAACAAAACAAACGAACAAAAAATTGGATAACATTCATCGCCAACCAATTCAAATCAACTTTCAACAATCACCTGCGAGAAGTATAAAGGGGACGACCATCAATCATTTTGAGTTCAAGGAGATAAGATCTGGTTTCATACAAGAAAGCCCTTACATTGGCTACATTCTGTTCTTTAACTGGTCTCTTGAATCCTTTACCAAAAGGTGAACGCGAGTTGAACAAATCAAACAAGCGATCAATTCTCTGCAGAGTAACATACACACAAACTGAGTTTAAGACTTTTCAAAAAGTCAAATAAATAATGAGGTACATATACAAAAAAATACACATCTGGGATGAATTTTTTTTTGGTCTAATTCAATATCATCAAAATCTCAACAACAAAAATAATCAAACCTGTTTTGGAACCTGGTTGGTCAAAGACTACCTTTCAAAATAAAATATAATGTATTTTATCTCAAATTAAGGTAAATCACTCACCTCAATAAAATCTGCAGTTGCACCACTACCACTAAAATCTGGGTGACCCATCTCACATAAAACCCTCAAGGCCTTGGCTACTGATGAAGAAAAGGTCTGCACTGCTAGGGAAACTTTCATTTTCTGTTGTAGAAAATTAACATGGCTTGCTGAAAGTCTATTCCCAAGCCTGAGGCCTTCTGTAGATTGCACTTCGTGGAGCATAGAAATATATTTCCACGAAATCTGCCCCAAAGGCCCTACAATGGTTCCATATGCTTGAAGCATATCACTGGCCAGTTTGACCATATGACAGGCATCGAACATGACACAAATTTTCCCACCCCCTTCAATTTCAAAATAAGGCTTTGTTTTTTTGCTTCCTATTTCTAAATTAGCTCCTAGGAGGTATCCCATGGCAACATTAGTACCATGGCCATCCATGGTCAAGGCACACACACGGAAACCAAGTTCTTGGAGTTGGCTTATCACATGTTCCACCAATTCTTTCTGAGATTCAGCATTCAAGCCAGCTGTAAAAAAATAAGCAATTGGAGCCTTCCATGAGCCACATATTCCAACGAGCATGAACACAAGGGCTTCCTTGGCTTGAATGTCTGAATCCTGTCCATTTCCCAGGTCAACATAACCACTAAAAGTGCCTTTAACAGAATCATACTCTACATGCTGCCTAATTGCCATGGCGTCAATCATCAAGACACATCTGAAAACACATTGATAAATACAAAAAGGAGGAAGGGTAGATCAGAAAACTGTTCTGGAAGGAAATTTACCAAGTGTACTATGAAAGTCAGTTGACCTACCTCATTCAATACATCATGTTTTAAAAAAATAATTAAAAAACACCATGTTAGATTTAGTGTACTGAACAAAAGAAAAAATTAACTCTGCAATAAAATATGTTGCAATAAAATATGTAGTAACAAAGGTTACAAGTAGGTTAAATATGTTTGTTATATTGGTTAATTGTCTATGGAATAAAATGCAAAAAATACAACTGTTAGTGTTGGTGTAAGCCTCAAACAGATATTTATTTGGATTTAACTTACCTTGTGTACTCTTCAGGATTTTGCTCTTTCTTCTCACACAAGACCTGCAGCATTGGTGTGTTGATACCAGGTCTTGCATCAACAGACTCCATCCATCTAATAAAGATACCATATACATTTACTAACATATTACATATTGAACCGTGTGAAAAAAAAATGCATATTCACTTAACAAAGTTACCTGCGTAGAGATCTTGGATGAGGAAGGGATATTTTTCTCTTGAGCCTTAAATAATCGTAAGCTTTGGGTGACATCAGGTTTAGTGTCAGCGCAAACTCTCTCTGCTGTAGGGTGTATTCCACAGCACTACGCTGGAATAACTCAATGGGTATGTCTGAAAAGTGATGGTGCTTGTGAAGTAAAAATGTAGATTTAGAATGTTCATTGATCTTATAGTAATAGGCACATATTTTTTCAAATTGCTTCCAAAAAACACCAAAAAAAAAAATAATTGAAAAAAAAACGGATGATTATAAAACTTAAGGGTAACACAAATCTTAACCTGCATAATGGTGAAGTTTCAGTCGCAGCTCCTCATTAACTAGGTTTTTCTTTTTCAAATCTGAAAGCACATTTGAAAGGTTTTTTTTGGCCCTTCTCTCTCTCCGCAATAAGTTAGATAGTTTTCTTTGACAAATTTCCAGCCTCTTTTCAGTTTTGTCAAGTTTCTTTTTCCACATGGAAGGGGATCCTGCATATGTGTGTTCCTATAACAATAAAAAAGAATGCGTTGAACAACAATGAAGGGGCATTAGTTACAAACATTTCTGAAGTTAAGAATTGTTTACTTAATTTCTGAAAAAAAATACAGTTAAAAGCTTTCCTTTGAACCAACTACATTGTTTATAAGTAACAGAAACCTAAAATTTTAATAAACATCCTGATTATTCAAATTTGGTCTTATTTTTATTTACCCTCCATTTGTACAGGTTTACATGCTAAACCGATATTTTGAATTACAATGTGAATCATTTAGTCTTTCAGTGTACTTCAATCCATCATATTTTATTATTGGGAATTTTCATCTGTGCAGTTAATGCAACTTTAACATACATGTTATATTAACATCCTGATTATTCAAATTTGGTCTTATTTTTATTTACCCTCCATTTGTACAGGTTTACATGCTAAACCGATATTTTGAATTACAATGTGAATCATTTAGTCTTTCAGTGTACTTCAATCCATCATATTTTATTATTGGGAATTTTCATCTGTGCAGTTAATGCAACTTTAACATACATGTTATATACAAGATTTGACACCAGCAGGGATCTTCATTATAAGCATGTCTGGTAGTGTTCAAAATGTAAGCTTCTAATTTGCACTTTTTGGTGGAAATGACTTCAGAATTTCTTTAATTTTCTTTAATCAAAGAAATAAAATTACAGTGGCATAAGCTACTGGTCAGATGTCAAACTGTTTTCATACATTTTTGATTTTCATGGCAATAACTGGGGTTGAAGGTCATGGAAAAACAAAATGATTGATGTTGGAATGAGAAAGTCTATAAAATCTGAGGTCTGTACAAACTGAAACAATCTTCCACAAGTTAACAGAATTAAATAACTGGGACGAAGATTCATTCTAATGTACATCCTGGGGACTCTAAAATTTTACTTTGAGAAAAATAGTTGATAGTTACAAACAAATTTTTACATGTTTACAACATTTTGGCAGCTCATGCCACTTTAAACTTTTGTCAGCTTATGCCACACATTCAAAATATCGACTTGTGAAAAGGTCCATTTAGAAATGAAGTCATAAATATACAAACCTCATTCTGGTATTTTGAGGGAACATTTTTTAAATTTATTGCTTGTGGTGATAAAATCTTGGACATGTCTTCCAATCTGATCTTTTTAGGCTGAAATCAAACCAAAAGCCCAGACATTATTCAAGCCTAAATCACATTGATTTACCAAATTTTGAAATAAAAAACATGAACTGTAAAATGAAATAGAATTGAAATACATGTATTCACACCTCTGATTTAGAAGGAACAGATCCATCCTTTAATCTGACTTGTTGACCACTTCGGTCAAAACAATCTTCATGGAAGTGGTTGCTGCAAACTAAAGCCCATGGAGATGGCTGTTGTTCTCTACCACATTCTTGAATCCATTGGCTATGGCGCTCCCCTTCGGTATCTTTGTTTGGAAAACTAAATGCAAAACATAATATGAGACTCTCGGATAAATTTATATTATCGGATACAGCAACAAAAAAATTGCTATTGACGTAAACATAGGCCCTACCAGGTGAAAAGATGGTCCTTGAAAGAATATATTACACCAAAGTTAATATCTTATCTTACTTCAGTTTCTCCATTTATAATTTCAGACATTTATTTATCTTCCTGACCAGCAAGTAAGTAAAAGAGGATGAGACACATGTCCTATGTGGCTAACATTTATTTAGACTAGAGGCTACCTCGTAACTCGGTACTTTTACTTTTGTTTTAGTTTAACTGCTGTAGACATTTAACTGTGTTGAGCATGCATTTAAAAAAATGAGGTTGGTCATTTAAAGGAGTGAAAAGGAAAAATAATTAGGTAAACTATGACTGATTGATATGTGTTTTACGCTGCACTAATCATAAATTTCATTCATTCATTCACTCAAAGTTAATTGTAGTAAACAATGGTCTAACCGCTGGGAGCCCTTCGGGCGTCACAATAGTCAATAACGCTACATACCGGAGCTAACTCAAAGTCTGAATGATTCAGCGTTACCGCTGTTAGTGTCACTTCTATAATTAAATGATTATGTTTGTGTGCTTTTATCTCGACTCACCTGTGAAACGTAATTCCTTTTTGCTTGGAAATTGAATCTCTATACTCAGCACAGGTTGCAAAAAAACAGTGCGAGCCACGACGTTTTCTGTTTTCCGACAGTGACATTTTGACAGCTCGTGTCAACGCTTAAGGTGATTTCTTCCGCAAAGATAGACTGTCAAGATAGAGAAAACCTAACATTGACTGACGTCATCCAAAACCTTTTACGTCATCAAAACCTTTCGAATCTCCGCGCTTATTCGTTATCTTCCGCAAAGATTGATTGACGTCTTTCAAAACTCATTTCGGCTCTCAGCAAATTATGTTTGTCATGCCTTTATATGGGCGTAAAGTACATAACCTTCTCAAATGATTGTGTCTTCCGCTATGATTGACTCTTTGGATTTGTTGTGTCCTAGAATTCAGATCCGTAGTACAAATTCTTTAACTTTTAAGAGGCAAATTTAGAAGATGAGGTGATCACACGCAAGAGGTTTTCAAATAAACAGAAGTTGTAAGCTTCACAAATAGATATTTATAATGGAGAAATCTGGGCTGTGTCTGATTTTTTTTTCGCATCCTCTCAGGTGCAAACGCCAGGGAGTCTCTGTCATTTGGACCTTTTAGTTTTAGGCTTTAATTAGTTGCTGCAATTATAAACCAAATTAAAACCCATGATATTTCAATAGGTTGAAGACTGTAGGCAGGAGTTTGGGGTAATACCAAAATGTTCACTTCAATTCTTTTCACATCATCCTATTGAGTTCAATTTTGCCATAGCTGAAGATGCGTTAGCAAAGTGTTCCATAAAATTCTAATGACTAAGGCCTCCTCCTGTCTGTCATCAACCTAATGAAATATCATGGGTTTTAGTTAATTACAAGTACAACTTATGATTGGCTATTGAGGTCTAAATGATGTAAGCCTTTTTTTTTACACAAATAGAAGCTTGATTCCATGGTTATTTTAGACAAGAATATTTTCCCTGTGCCTGCACATGTTTTAGTGTTCGTTAACATATTTAAATTGCCCGAAGTAGAATGGACTGCTCAAATGTTGATATTTTGTCAATACAAAAATAGGAAACTATTGGTTATGTTTCCTAAGAATTGATTTTTTTAAAATTGATACCGGACTCAAGAATGAATATAAAGATGTTGAGAATTAACTTTGGCCAAGAATGAATGAATGGGTATCCCAGAATATTTAGATTTTGTTTACATCTCGCCTATATTTGTAGCGCCATTGTCTCATTGATATATATTTTTTTAACTGAAATTGTTTTGACCATCCGAATTTTTTTTACAAATTTCAAATTCTGACAGACAAATCCAATAGTTCCACTGATAAGTTTAACATAGTACACTAGTAGTGTTATTCCGAAAAACGAAAACTTCATATTGACTCAATATTTTTACTTTTATTCAGTCATCATCAGGAGTGAGGTACATTGGTATATATACAGGTAAAAGACTGCTGTATATATACATGTACCAATGTTATTGCTAATTTCTGAGTGGATTTTTCACTTGGTTGCCGTATGTGGAAGAGTTGCCAGGTACTTGTCGAAGGTCTGGGATTTCCTCTCACTAAACCTGGCAATGCCCCCATATAAGTGAAATAATCTTGATTGCGACGTAAAACATCAATCAATCAACACTAACGGGACCTCCATGGGTCAGGTGGTTAGAGTGATAGTCCCTAAATTCGACAAAGGCAGCATGGAATTGAATCCCAGTCAGACCAAATAAAAATTAAAGAAATTTGGAGTAGATGTTTCACTCGATCGCTGTATGTGGAAGAGTTGCCAGGTACTCGCTGAATGTTGGGAGTTTCCTCCAGACAGATAGCCCGGTTTCCTCCCCCACTAAATCTGGCAACGCCGCCATAAAAGTGAAAATATCTTTCAATCATAAAACATCAATCTATTAACTCATTGGTCCCGGCGACAGCGCAGGGCCGTCAGTACGGCAGCCGTGTGCATCACGCTTACCGCTTACTCCCGGCGAGTCACGGCCCACTGTAGTGGGAAATACGCCAGCAGTCGGATATTTCTCGATAAGTTCGCTTACTGTTGGAATTGAATGATGAAGTATATATATTTTAAATTATTGATGTCTGCGTTTTCAGTTGGTCACTTTTTCAAATGCTGTGTTCCCCACAATATTTCATTTTGAACGATAAGAAACGCTCAAATTGAAAAAAAATAAAACTGAATCGGGCTGTTCATGTTTTTACATGTACGAAAAAGTTTGTTGTCGTCTTATTTTATTTTACAGGGACCCAATTTGTACTCATAAACCATAGTCTTTAAGTTGAGGGTGTCCAGAGACATTTTTTTTTTAGATAAACAAGGTTTATTGTCACTGAGATTGAAGTTATCAGACGCTGATGCAGATCTAAAATGTCCGTCAACAAGTAAAATGCCGGCAGTTTATGCCGGGACACGTGTGTGAAAAAGGCCTTACCTCAACTTCTTAGAAGGCCGTTTGAAAAGAAATAACGTAACCTCTAAAAGAATGTTGTATCCAGTATCCATTTATCTATTCGATGTTGAGTAAAGTTGTGTGAAGAATAAAAACTCGTCATCAGAAGACTGTCTATTTTGCACTGATTTCTACTGATCTTTCGAATTGCTTTCCGCCATTTCGCGAAGCTACTTGCTGATTGGTCAATGCAGTCATGTTTTACATCACGTGACACACTCAAGTGTTTTCATTGGCTGGCCCGAGTTTGACATTTCGAAGCACTTTTGATGGTTTTTACTGAATATTTGTTGTGATATTCTGGTATATACATATATTTTAAAAAGATCATTTTCGCCAGTTTGTTATTCATTCTGTCTCTAAATTATGTGCTCTTCCTTACATAACATTCCTTACATTATTTTTATTTATTTAGGGTAAAATATTGATATTACTATTTTTACATTGTTTTTCCCATTATTGCTTCTTCATTTTCATCAAATAAGTGTATATAATAAAAAATATTATTTCACCAAGTGTTTCAGTGTTAGAAATGAAAATTTCATAGAAATGTTCAGTGTAAGGGGGTGTGGGACCTTTTTTTATGATTTTTATTTGTGCAAAAAAGGAAACATTCCTTTTTGTTGAAAGTTTTGTCCTGAAAACAATTTGCCCCTTCTGCTCGTCTGTTAGTGGATGGGCGGTCCTCGTATCAAGATGAATATGAACACAGCTGTATCAAAAAGAAACCATGATGTCATTGTGGCCCGCCAACTTGTTATCTTTCTGGAAAGATTAATATTTATGATTTTCCCTTCAGTTTTGGCAACCAAATTTTGTGAAGTCTGTCCGGCCAGCTATTACGATTTGGTCGACACGTTCTACAGGCATGAATTCTGTCCTCGAACAGCTCTTTGAACTATTACGCACTTGAAAAATAGTTATCCATGTAAATATAATGATTTTAGCAGTTCACACCAAACCGAGCTCTCAATCACTCATTATTTCTACTTTTCCGTGTACACTTGGAGCGGATAAACATATAGCTATTTGTATGTACTAGTATATGCCATCTCCCACAATTTTACACCAAATTTGCAGGGCTTTACAGGTAAGTAGGCACCTATTGTGGATAGCTAATGATAATCATAAAGTGTACCTCTCAAATAGATCATTCCTACCAAACGGACATAATAAAGTTTTCATTTTTTATGACCGTTCTCGGCTTTACCTCGGTACATTCATTTCAACGATAAATATGTGACGCGGGTTCAAATCCGACTCAGACCAAATAAAAAAAATTCTGAGTGGATAATTGTCGAAGGTCGGGGGTTTCATCTGGGCAATGAGCCCGGTTTCCTCTCCGACTAAACCTGTATTGATTGTATAAAGCCAATCGAATCACTGAATAGTGAATACCAATAAAAGCTTTCATTTCGGTTACACTTATTATTTGCTATTCGGTTTTACAAATCATGCATTGCATGTGTGGCATTCAAGTTGGTTTGACTAGTCCAAAAAAAGTGTAGTTTGTCCGGAAATAAGAAATTTAGGAATCCAAATTCATTACTGTCGGTGTCTAAAATGTTGTCAGGCCCTGTCAGTTCCTTGAATTCCACCACGGAGATCTTATTTAGATCGGTGCACCATTTCAACGTGCCATTCGCAATCGCGGTTGTTGTTGCACACGTCACCGGACTAGTTGAATTTTCAACTCAGTTTTTCACTGCATTCCCAAGAAAACAACTCGAACGAATATCTTCTTCCTCAGAATCAGTATCTGATAGACTTAAATCGCTGTCAGAAACACTTTTAACTCCAAATATATCGGCGTCAGTGAAGCTGAAGAACTCCTTGCCTTCACTCCGGTTTGTACAATCCGCCATTTTGTCGAGACTGTCCGTAACTGAAAGTGCTTCCGCTAAAATTTAGCAGAATATCGATTCAACCAATGGAATGTTACCAAAATCGCGCTCAATTAAACCCAAAGACATTTAATATAATGAATTTCATTGGCTATTGTGTAAAAATAAAATATTTATACCATAAAACAGACCAATCGAGAGTGATGTTATATGCGCGGGTTTATCCGCTCCTCGGGAAATGAGACTGCCAGACGAAGAGCGGATAAACCCGCTCGCCGGGAGTAAGGGGGGTTGGCTGCACGCGGGTTAAGCCGCTCGCCGGGAGCAATGAGTTAACACAAAGCTCACTTAAACGAATGAGAAAATAAACAGGTTTATTGAGGTTCAATGAAGCTTTATTGTTGTTCATAATACAAAACCATAAATATGTTTTATGAAATACATGTATGTGTCATTGCATCAAAAGCTTTTGTCAAAAATCAAGTATAAAGAATCTAAAATCTCTGTATTTGATAAGAACAAAATACAAGCAGAAGAGAAGGATATCACACTATGGGATGTGTAAAAAACTGATGCCTACAGAAATTTATGAAAATTAGCAGCTGGCGATTTATTTTCAGGTTTATACTATACTCTAATAAGATCGCCTAATTGTGCTACACCATGATAATTGTCACTCGGTTGCTGTATGTTGAAGAGTTGTCGGGTACTCGCCGAAGGTCGTGGGTTACAATTATACGCTCGGCTCCCCCCCCCCCCCCCCCAACACACACTAAACCTGGCAAAGCCACCAAACAAGTGAAATAATTTTGAGTTGGCGTAAAACACCAATCAATCAACCATGATAATTTGCAAATGTTACCTCTGGCTAGTGCCTAGTTCATGGTGAAAATTATCAACCAAAAGAGTAAAACCAGTGTTTTCAATCTAGCAAATCACATGAATATGAGACATCAAATCTTTTAAATGATTCAACATGATAATTAACTGACAAGCAATGTTTGATCAATTCTAAATTGAAATAATGCTTCACATATTACATTAAATTCTATAATTAAGATGGGTTTTAATTTAAAATAAAACAACACTAAAAGTTGTGGTCATTTGAATAAATCAGTCATTTCCCAACATGGTTACTCCTATTGTGTAAATCACACAGGTGCCTGGGAAAACACGATACCTGTGAAACAGAGAGAAACATAGTATATATAAAGCTTAAAATGGTTCAATAGTCAGGGTTTTAAGGATTTATGAACAACCTTGGTCGATATTTTCCGTTGTGTTGCAGAGTAAAACAAGAGTCATCAGAAGATGACATATCCCCCTGGCCCTGCATGTCCTTAGATGCGATGAAATACTGTTATTTACTGCTTCAAGAAAGACTGACAATAAATTTCCTGCATGGTTTATGTTGGATATTTTTGGAATTATTATGGGTTCTATTTGGATCCATGAATCCGGACATGTCTCTCCCCCAAAATTAAATGGGTGTGCACTTCCTCTCCCATGTTTTTCAGAGAGAGAACATGATCGTGATGAAATAAAAGCGTCTGAAGTTACAGAAAAGGAATTTTTATTTTGGTATATTTATGAACACTAAAACACGCGGGCACAGGGAAAATCTTGTCTAAAATAACCATTGAGACAAGTTTCTAATTGTGTTAAAAATAGGTAAGGTAATGTCTGAGTTAATTCAAGTGCTGGAAAAAAGTAGAAGAGTGCAAATTCTCATCTTAATTCAAGAGAGAGCTTGTAAAACATTCAATGATTAACTGCTGGTCAATCATCTCCCTGGACTGAGATGTGTCGAAAGTTTAAATCTCATTCAGAACCTTTTTGTAATTGAGGATTTAGCAACATGCATAGTCCTCTAATTAACTCAGGTGTTACCGTTTATCATTTAGACCTTTATATATGTCAGAATTGTCGTGCAAATTCTGAAGAAAAAAATCTTTTACGAAATGTTATCCTAGTTTTTCATAATATCATACAGTTAATTCTAGTTTATTGGACATGAAAGCGTTGGAGAATAGTTTCATCTTGGGAGAGTGAAAAACATAAGCCAGGGGCCTGAAACTGGCAGCGAGAGTTAGGGGGACGGGGGAGTGATAAACAGGTCTTCTCAGACCCCTCTGGGGGTGTGTGGAGGGGAAGGAGAGCAATCACTCTCCCTATAATGACAGCCCTGACTCAGTGTGGTGACATAATACATGCATGATCTCTGCTGTGTCAGTGCGTCTTTATAGCAGTTAGTGCACATACATGTACATGTACATTGTAGGGGGTTGTGTATAAGGTAGACCAGTTTTTCAAAGTAGTTTGCATAATTTGCTCATTTCCTTCTCAAGCCATGTCCATAAATCCTTGAATGGATTGTCATTGACTATACATGTACCTATTTAGTGGTGCATAACTCAAAATTGCCATTTTAGCTTGATATTTACAAACTGTCCGAGAGGGCCTATATCCAGAACATATGTTTTGTGAATGACAATAGAAAATAATATATACAAATAAACCATTAAGAATTAAATACTCAATGAGCAGAGTAAAGATTTTGTGATATGCTTCAAGGCTATTGGAACTACATACATCATTTCACAACAGCTTAATTAATGTACTAGTGCAGGGGCTGTTTCTGAATACATTCACCTCCTACACAAGTCTAATACATTATACAAGGAGTAAATGTCATGGCTTGCAACATAAACCCTCAACATTATGATTGATTGATTGGGGCTTAACGTCGCACTCAACAGCTAAGGTTATATGGCGACAAAAGTACCAACCGACCAAAAGATCTTACCCACCCCCATCCCACCTAAATTTTGACATTAAAACCTCTACAGACCATATGAACGTCAGGAAGGCTAATGTATTTGGCATACTTAATTTTCCTCCATGCTAGGTAGGCAAAAATGGCTATGGCAAAAACCACACTGCCCCCAGCCTGAGGGTCTCAACATTATGAGTTTTTGTTATAACCAGGCTTAAGGTAATGATGGGAATAAATGATATGAGAAACACTCCACAGCTCGAAATATATATATGTGAAATTCTAGAAACTGATTAAGGCTGATATATATATAATTCCCAAATGTTTGGATTATAAATTTATTAAAAATATATATATGTATTTATATATCAAAATAATGTATACTAACTTTGCTGAATATCTCTAATGGTTTCACCCCGGATCAGCTTCAAGTCAACTGAAACTCCATCCTTAGTTCTCAAATAGGCCTACTTGAAGATGGAATCACTGTAAACTTCCGCCTGGTGAAAATATTAAAAATGGATTACTTAATTTCGAATTAAGGAAAAGATTGATCACTAGGGTCGGGCTTTTTTACCTTTTTACAGAAGCAGCTTTAAAGCTAGGAATCGTAAGGAAAAGAAAGTGTAGTATAGATTTGGGGGGAGGGGGAGCACTCGCGCAGACATTTTATTATTAATTTTTGAAACCTTATATTTGCTCAAATTGAAAGTTTTTGGTTAACCTGTTTTGCTTGAATGACATTTTTACTCAGTTATAAACTGATTAGATTGAGATAATTTCCAACAGTGTCAATACTCCACCAATTGGAAGTTATTAAAATACTTTTTAATGCCCCCGTCCCAAATGACCCATGATCTCAATTTGTCTGTGCCCAAAGACTATTTGAATTTAGATGTACACAGTACAGTACAGTAGAGTGCACTGTACCTATATTTTACACATAAATACCAATGATAAATAAATAAGGAATATAATATTTATATTATTATCAATAATATCATAATTTGTAAATTGTAGAACATAATAACTAAGATATATAACTAGAAGAATAACACAGCACAGTCATAAATCATTTAAATGTACTAATTAGTAATTAGTAGGCCTAACGCCTACTTGAAGCTGTGAATCAGGTGACTATAATTAAAGTTTAAACAATGAGGATTAATTGGACAGCAAAAAGGAATTAACTCTGTTTCCAGGATGAAGTAGCCATGCTTGAATATTTACAGTTTTTACACTATTATTATTATTATAATTTTATATTAATATTACTATAATAATATTAATACTAGTAATAGTAGGCCTACTAAAACTATTAGCTACAAACCAATTTACTATGTTTTGATATTTTAAGATAAATATGGTAAATAAAAAAGTAATCCAACGTCAAAAGATTAAATGATAACTGTTAGTGTTACTGTTAGAAGAAACATAGAAATAACAAGAAAACAAAATGAAACAAAATTGCAAATGCAGTTTATATCGAAATTTCGAATGTTACTATTGTTAGTGTAAGTGTAACTGTACTGTCTGTAACTTGTAAGTTTAAAAATAAAAAGAACTTAGAGTTAGAAGTATTAACTAGTCTAAACCACAACAAAACTATTAAATGGAACACATGCAATGAGAATAACTCTCTAGCGTGATAAAGAATCCGTGCCTTATATTCGTAGGGTTTTAATGTATTGTTTATCACATTCACAAGCAGGCCGGTATTTTGATAACAACACATGTATGTAGTAACATTTATTACCGTGCAAGCCATTTTATTTGTTTTTCCCGGCATCGTGACGTAAAACTTTGAAAGTCTTTGTAGTGGACGGACAATCGAACAGTTAATTCAATAACATTAAATGTCTCCAGGTACCTCGTTATTTATGTTTGGATATCTATTGGTCGGTACCAGGTCGACGACCAATAAATGTCAGAAATTATAAATAACGGAGTAAGACCTTTACTAAAGTGAAGTATCGAACAGTGTGTGATCTTAAATTCTTATGCGAAGTTATGAACTTATGCCATGGTACAAAACACCAAGTGAAAGTCAAAGGCAACACCCAAAAAATTAACGAAGAAAACGCAAAAACATACAAACATACATACATAGATTGTTCAATTAGAAAGTACTTCTAACAACTATCAGTATCATAAAAGCTGAGTATTTCACACAAAAATCTTCACAGAGAGCCGAATCAATCTTAGAGGGATATATTACTCTCCGCGCTTCATGCCCAAGCGTGGAGAGCCGAAAGGTTCAATCAGTGTGATAACTTCGGGGATTTACGTGCGTGAAATACGCCGACCGGTATCGAGCGAAGATAAGCCGAAGTGTATTCCGACAGTCTGGATTTGCGGAAGAAATCCCCTTAAGCCGTGTCAACATAAACAAACGCCGTCTGCGCGAGAAACGGAATTGCGCATGTCAAAAATCACTTAGCAAGATGGCGGACTTTTATGCCGTATGTCGCTTTTCATTGGCCAATCTAGTTATTATAAGATATCTATGTGTCAAACTACGGCAGGAAAAGACAACTCGTACAGTAGGTGTCGCTTTCCGGTTTGATTGTGCATGCGCACTGAGTCGACCGCTGTCAATAATCGCTAATGGCTGCCGCGAAATTCGAAGTGGAGTTGAAAGCGATCCCAAATCGACCCAGACCTCCCTTAGACTTGATCAAGCGGAAAAATAAATACCCAGTACACAAAGAGGAATGAATTCTTAACGGATTGCTGTCCGGTAAGACCCATAAACTGGCATATTTATTTAGTACCGACTACGGATGTCACGAAGGGTTGTCCCCACGTTTTTTAATGGGATCTATCTTTGGCAAGACTTCCCATCTTGGACAACTTTACTGACATGGACTTTGGACTGACTAGACTGCCATTGACTCGAAAAAGAGGAAGGGTCACATCTCAGAGACCTGCACCATGTAACCTTAGGAAATTTTGTACAATAATGATATTAAATGCCTACAGGTAGGCCTACCTCGTTATTTATGTTTGGATATTTATTAGTCGGCACCTGGTCGACGACCATTAAATGTCGGAAATTATAAATAGCGGAGTAAGACCTTTACTTAAGTGAAGTAATCCAAAGCAATCTGATGGTCAGCACATCAATAGGCCAATTTAAAAATTTAGCCACAGATATGATTAATATTATAAGATCGTATTTTCATCCAGTCCAGAGCAGGAATTACCCGAAATAGCTTTTTTTATTCGCACATACTCGATCCTTTCGTTATTCAAATCCTAGAGAGTTCAATGGTTTTAAATTTGATATTATCAGGGGTAAAGTTAAATATGTTTATTAATATTATTATTAAAGTGGATGGAGATGCCAGATATAGAAAAACATTCGTTGAAACAGAATTAGCTAATTGTTGGTCAATTTTATCAAGGAGTACAACATAAGAGCTTCCTGTTGATACTATCCATGTGCGCGTATATATATAACTGCGCATGTGTCTTTATTGGGATTTTAACCGTGCACTATCACGCAAACGGTGGATATCCCTTTAGGTTGTGTTTTAGAGATTCATTTGTGGAAAAAATACTTCACAGAACGAGTGACTAATCACCAGGATCAGATATTTAGGAACCAGTTATTTCCAAATGAAAGACATTTCATGTGAATTTTAAAAGGAAAGATCCGTGAAAACGACGAATTCATTTGATTACGGGGAAAACAGACTTTTCTGCGGCAACTTTTTTGCCGTAGCCTAATAATAATATTAATAAAATTAAAATTGAGTGAACACAGGTCTAAGACAACAATAAGCACCTTCCGCGTAAACTGCAGGGGCTAGTTTTAATCGGTCGTTAGACCATGGGTTTGTCTGCCACAGGGAGTAGTCAAAGCTCTGCTGGAGTTCACTGAAGACACACAGACGACCTGTCCCAGGGTAAAGTAACACATGCAGTTCGTGGGTGCTTAGTAACAAATCTTACATAAAATACTGTTTTATTATTGAAGATTGATAAATATAAGAATAAAAGGACATCTGTTGACATTTTCATACAAAAATAAAGCTAAAATGTATCCCGTATAGTGAATTTTAAGTCGGACTACTTTCAATAGCGCACTCATTATTAGCCGTTTTGCAGGGCAAGTTCAACTCTCGGGGAAGCTTCCGAAGGCTGTCTACCGCATTGGTCGGCTGGGGATTTGCCGGCTTACGGCGATAGGACTGTACGTATACGTATGCGTAGTGCGTGAATTCGTGCGTATACGGATGAAATCAAACACATGCATATAAAATAATATAAAATAACAGAGGGCCTATCCATGCGTAGGTTTGCGTATAGGTGTCTGTCTGCGTATGCGTATATAATCGCTCACTGCTCGATTTTTACTGACAACAGACGGCAGATCATGGGGGAAATGCATGTTTTGGCGTCATCTTCTGAGGTGTTCCCTGGCCCAATTACTATAGTGGCTCTTGTTCTGCCAAACAAGGGGCTCACATTGGGCGTAACCACATCTTTGGTGGTTATAAAGTAATTTACATATCCACCCCATGCACATTTATTTAAAAATACCCTTTCATCATATTATCAACATTATATTTATATACCATCGCAGTTGTTATGAGGACTGAAAGTTGGAATAAAACACCTTCCCCTGTAGCCCGATGAAAATGAAGATCAAAATGTGAACCTCAGTCCAAAGTAGTTTTAAATTATAACCTAAAAGTTTTGTTATTATTCTCAACATAGTCATTGAGTACACGTTTTCTTGAAATCCGTGTCCTTCATGTTACAAGTACTGAAATGCTTATGGGTCAATCTAGTAGGACAGTATGCTGATTGGTGTACTGATCATTGGTATTGCCTTTCTTTTTATATGGCCTGACTCTGACTGAGGTGATTTGTTAAGCGGCCTACACACGATCAAAATTTTTGACCAAAAAGTTGACATCAATTTTTTTGACAGTTTTTGACAGCCACACACGACACAAAATAATTGATGCAATATTCAGTGTACGCCAAACTTTCGACATGGATGGACCTACAGCCTTGGCCCTTGCACTAGCTTTGGATCCGGAAAAAGGCGAAATTGCATCGGACAAAATGGTCTAAAAAATGGTATCCATAATGCGGGGAGCTGCCTGTACTGATCAATAACCTCCAGTAGGAATTTTTTCTCTTCTTTTGTTGGAGCCATGCCGATGTGCACGCGACTCTGTCCAGGCGGAAAATGAAAGATTGCGCAATATTTTGACGGGTTGACACACACGGGTCAAAACAGGTTTCAAAACCACTAGTTTGCGCAAATAAAATCTACTGAATTTGATCTCATCAAAATTTGCTGTCAACCTTTTTCGCCCGTCAATATCACCTACAGACGGTCAAAAAACCCGTCAAAAAAATTGATGTCAACTTTTTGGTCAAAAATTTTGATCGTGTGTAGGCCGCTTAAGACACACATGCACCTCTGTTCAAGACTAAATGTACCTGGAAGGAATACTCAATCATGATAGGATTACTGTGCCTTGATCCTATAGATGAAGTAGGTCATAGATTTTCATATTCTATATTTTTGTAAAGCTGTCTTAACTTTGAAAGTCTTAACTATTTCACATATATTCAATGATTGTTTAATCTCCAGATCTGTGCCTGGCTAGTTCAAATGTTTGACTCAATGAACTATTTGTATATCTTGTATTCACTTCTATATTTCTGAATGCTTTCTAGCACATGATTATTTTGTGCCTAAAACTATGTTGAACTTATGTAATGCACAATAAAACATAGCCCTTTTAAAAGCCTAAATTGTGCAGCTAACCCTCTCGGCTTACTGAATGTAGTGTTTGTATTTCGGGGTGAAATGTTCCATTGTATAATTGGATACAGAAATAAACCCACATATTATATCTCAATCGTGCGTTTCCTTTTTGGTTGAGATGGATGGTTACAACATCATAATGTAAATAATCCTATCGAAGTGTTAATACAATATAAATTACATTATAACCTACTATAAATCATATACTGTTGCAAACTTTGATTACTTTTGCTACAGGATTCATTTTTTCTTTTTCAGATTATCCCACCGGGCAATATTAATTGTTATAATTAATAAACCAAAGACCAATCAGACCAGAAGTAAAATCCCCGGACAGTAACTGAGTGTGTGCACCTTTCTGGGCTCTTAGATGATTGAACTTAATTATCTAGATTTAGTCTGTTTAAACTTCTGAAGGGCAAATTAGCTGCTTTCTGTTTGCCTAATGTATTTTCTATTTTTGTTAGTTCCTTAAAGGGGCATGAGCTGCCAAAATGTTGATATTTTGACGCTGAAACAGAACGTTGAAATTATCGAATATTTTTCTCAAGACGTATAATTTAGAAGCTTTTTAGTGCTTCTAGTCTCGAATGTACGATAAAGAGTGGTTTTGAACTAACTGAACTAACTTGGCTTAGAATGAATGAATGGTCGTCCCGGTTATTTCAATTTGGTTTACATTCGAACACTATTCCGGTTCGTATAGGCTACATACTATATGGATTTTCCTCATTCCAAGGCCAATCATTAAGTTTTTTCATGGCCTTCAAAGCGTCCTACTGTCGTGACGATCAGAAATTATGAAAAAGTGTGAATTTTGGCAGCTCATGCCACTTAAATCATTGTAAACTGTTCTTTAATTGATAAAAAGGAAAAGCGACTCCGAACTGACCACAGTTGTAAGAAGAACCAGTCTGTTATTGGTGACATTATGATGTATCTCTTCCTCATCCGTTTGACATGTGGTGCATAATCGATCTTTAGCTGAGATGAACGGCTATGTTTGGTCATTAAGGCAAAATTTAGTGTAAAGTTTATGCACATTGTTTGATATGAAAATTAAGGTAGGGCTCTAATTCAAATTCAATTGTAATTTTTAAAAATGCATATTCGAGTTTTTGTTATTGCTTATTGATACTAAATAAAGGTTGTAAAAGTAATTTTTAGAGAGAACAAAAGTGTGCTATGTTGAGACGTATCTATGTGGATATTGACACTCAAGAATTGTTACAACTTACAGCCATCCTTTTTTATGTTGTTTCTGTCGAGGAAGATAGCTTAGTCGATCTGTGTGATTATATCTGTGCAAGGGATAATCTAGCCATGCGTCTCACCATCCTAGAGACTGCCTCAGTGTCCCAGCTGACACTGAGGCCGTCTGTTCAATACTTCTTCTAATGTAAAAACCATTTACCCAGACGGTGACGGATAGTTTTATTAAGAACAAAAATCCCAAGTGATTTCTCAATTGTTGCCATGTTAACTGTTCACAAAATCTTCTTAGCAAACATCAAAACCATGAACTTGGAGCTCTCTTCATATCAGAGTTATGCCCCCTTGTATAGCTAGAAATGTTCCTGGACTCCAGCTAAAAGATGGATTGAATTTCCTCAATGGAGTACTGTATCATAGTTCAAATATTAAATAACCTTTTTATGGAAAACCAATACATAAATGAAATAGTATTTAGTAATTACTAACACTGATTACTAATTCACTGATTTACTAATTCAGTAATTTCCCTGATATCAGCTTCCTGAAACAATATATGAAATTCCTCCACTGGGTCTGTAAATAAATAAATCTACATGGAGCAAATTACTTCCCTTATTACAGTTCAGTTTCTTGGTGATAATTTTAGACAAACTTTGAAAACAAAAATGCAATATAAGATTACAAAGTGCCCTAAACACTTTAGTAAAACTGGTGTGAATAAGCTGAAATAATACACCTGCTTAAATGGTGACATTAGAGTGGGGTGTGAAACATCAGGCAGTAAGAATTCATATTTGACAAAATACATATTTGCAGAGAGCATGCACTCCGCAATATCCCCATTCACTCTCAAGTTGGATACAGTGACGGAAGGTGATATCTCTACATTTCAAAGACACACTTGCAGACAGCATTCAGACAATTTTTGTACATTTCTTTCCATTGTGTGATGTGGAGATGTACTTCCCTGGCTTCTAGGGATAATATATTTCAATAGCATGGCTAGAGGTAATCCTCATTCACTCTCGAGTTCAATGTAGTGAGGGAAGTTGATATCTGTATATTTCATAGATACACTTGCAGACAGCATTCAGACAATTTTTGTACATTTCTTTCCATTGTGTGATGTGCATATGTATTTCCCTGGCTTCTATGGATAATATATTTCCATAACATGGCTAGAGGTAATCATCATTCCCATTCACTCCCAAGGTGGATGCAGTGAGGGAAGCAATCTGACTAAAGTCGAGATGCTTATTGGAAATATGCATCTGAAGACCACCAATGCAAATCTCGTGTTTTCACGCGGTGAATCGAGAGCCTGCGATATAATAGACGGGCCAATCACTGAACCTCTTACTGACAGCATGTTGGAAACCCGGAAAAACATGGATGCCGATGCTGAATAAGTAGATATCCGATATTAAATTTAGCAAACGCAATGTCACTATGCCTCGACTCTACTTCTGTGAGCTTAAATAGAACTTAGTTTCATGCTGAGTCAATTTAATATACTTTTGTTACAGTCTGTCAAGTGTCATCAGTGCTTGGCGAGAGAGTAGCTCCGGTATGTAATTGTAGAAAACAATGGTCTAAACAGCTTGGAGCTACTCCGGTACATGTATGTAGCGTTATTGTGAAGCCCGAAGGGCCGGTGGTTGGACCATTGTTTACTACAATTAGGCGAGAGAGCTTCATGTACGTGCAGTTCAATGACTTGGCTGGGTACCCTGCCCGTACGCCGGCTACGGCTCTGATTGGAATTAACGCGTAATGTACTCACTTTGTACACTCAAAGTTGTGTTATTCTCATTCGGCATTAAATTTGAGAGGGTGGGTCAGGTAGGCTAACTCGTAGGTGAATTTTAATTTAAGTGTAATTTGTGTGCCACCTATAGACTAGTAAATAGTACTAGTATTGATTGATTGAGGTTTTGTGCAACCGTCAAAATTTTTTCACTTACAAGATGGGAGTTTCAAGGTTAAAGTAGGGAAGGAAATAGGCAAATTCGCACGAAATAAACCCACCGATCTTCAGGAAATATCTTGCCCACTCATAATTTAATTTTAGGGCCTTGCTATATTTGGGAATGGTGTTGAGAAAAACACGTCAACCTTTCTATGGAGCTGTCATCTCGAGTCCATTGAAAGTCTATCTGTACTAAGTAGCACTAGTAGTGTGCTGGAATTTATTTGAACTATATAATATAATTATACACTGTTCTTCTGGAAAGATGAATGTAAAAGATCTGATTAGAAAATATGCTGGACAGAAGATTACCAGCCCTTTTTTTAAAAGAAAGCATATTTAAAGGTGATTGATGTTTGACGCCCCACTCAAGATTATTTCTCTTATATGGCGGCATTGCCAGGTTTAGTGGTGGAGGAATCCAGGCCTCAAGGGTGAAGTTACTTCAACCAAGAATAGATTGATTGATTGGTGTTTTATGCCGCACCCAAGATTATTTCACTTATATGGCTACATTGCCAGGTTTAGTCACAGTGGGGGAGGGAACCAGGCTCATTGCTCGGAGGAAACCCCTGACCATTGGCAAGTACCTGGTAACTCTTCCACAAACGGCGACTGAGTGAAAAATCCACTCAGAAATTTTTAAATGTTTATTTGGTCAGTGGAATTCGAACATGTGCCGCATCGAGGGAAGGTCTGTACTGGATCGAGGAAGTCAGATACTCTAACCCACTGGACCACCGAGGCCCCAGAATAGATGGATAGGCAACCAAGTTATTTAACTCTTGTGTGAATTAGGTAACACTTTTAGTTTGAACAGGCCAGAGGCAGTTTTATTTTAATGTGAATCATTTTAAAACAGTTTAAACTCTCTTTAACTCTATGGCAGTTTATCTATGCAATGGAACTAAATGGTTCCATTACATTGTGTAATTATTATTACATAGATTTACTCTAAAATGTGAATTGGCTGCACATGACAATCAGAATATTAATATGAAAAAGTCAGAAATTTGCCTTGTAAGTTACATAAGGTTTCACAATTATAATAGGTTCTCATATTATAATAATGAGTAAACATAATGCTTCTAAATTATTTACTATTTTTCTCGAGGAAAGGTTTTATATTTATTGGTCAGCTTTATCGGTTTGCAACCCTGATTCGACATCCCTGTTGTATTGCGGAATAGTAAAAGTTTCTTCCAACGAACAATTTAAGTAAACTATCAACTATACTTCTGCTATCGCTATAAGATATGTGTAAGAATAAGATATTGTCTTATAGTATAAAAGTATTCCTTTCACCATAGTCAACTAAGCTGGACAAATAATGAAGTGTATGCCATTACCTATTCAAAAACACAAAACATAATTCTAACACTTCATTATTAACTTATTCCTGCTGATTGTTTTATGGTCTTTGGACCCAAAAGCATATCTATTACTTACATGTAAGTCCATCTTTATATATATTAGCAGAGAAAGTTGTATATATATTAAAGAGTTAGAAGCAAATATTACTCAGAATGTTTTCTGGTGCTCAGTTTTATTAGAAATTTTAGAGAAAATAAATGTATATATATTTTAAAGGAGGGGAAATCTCTAGAAATACATAGGGATTATCGTCGATAACAACCTTCAAAGTACTTAAAACATTTCACGTCAATTACCTCCAGTGGCCCTCAAGCTAATAAAAACAGACAGAAGTATGTCCTTTCAGTGGCTTATCTGTGTAGCCATTTTTCCGTTTTAGGATGACGTGATGTTGGTATAGCTATTTTTAGATCAATAATGACGTATTTTTACCGCTCTCTAATGTATAAGGGTAGGTTTAGGTCCAAAAAAACATGGCGACAAACTTGAAGTGGGAAGATTGTCTCCGAATATATAGGTCAGTATGCAATCGCGCGCCATTACTTAGCCAGCCATTGGCTAAATTGCATCACATGACTACTCTATAACGCACTTAAATTTTTATTCAACAATAATTGGATAAAACTAATGAAAAAATGGTGGCGGCCTTGTGAATGGCCTATGGAGCTAATTCTCTATTGTAACACCACCTTCAAATTTCAATTATTCACTTACGAGGGGATAAAACATACACTGGACAGTTGTTTTGGATTAAATGAACTCTACTCTTTCCATCTAAGCTAGTCGAAAGCTTAGATTTTCTTTCCCTTTAACTAACTTTGGTCGACTAAATCTAGAAAATATATAGCTATTTTTTATATCGACAAATCCCAAAGCATTAACATGCAAAACAAGCCGTATATTAACCGGACAGCTTTTTCCACGAACAACCTAGTTTTAACATCCTTGTTGTATTGCGGAACAGCAAAAATTTCTTAAAACATGCAATTATAAACAAAAAATCTCAGTATCAACTATACAGGAATTGTTTAGTATATCTTAGTATTTTCTTTTATATCGACAAATTTCATACCTATTGTATGCAAAACAGGTTTATTATTCGCTTGTAAGCTTTATCGGTTGACAATCTAATTTCGACATCCCTGTTGTATTGCGGAATAGCAAACTTTCTTCCAACGAGCAATTTTAAGTAAAAACATCATGTATCCACTATATTTCTGTTATCGCTATCAGGGGCGGACATAGGATTTCGTGAAAGGGGGGGCGCAAGTCCCACCCGCAGTAGGTAGTTATAAGTCTTGTGAAGGGGGGGGGGGGGGAACTATCACAGCACCATAAGGCGCGGGTCCAGGGGCCACTTAGGCCCCGGAAGCTCTGGGATCCTAGATCGCCGGAGATGCGTTCTAAGCCATTTCGGCGTGTAAAACTAGACATTATTTTTCAGAGTACATCTTCATAAATATAGCCGGTGAAAAAACTTCTATGCGAGATGGCGGAAAAAATATGTCCACCAGAAAGATGTTTTAGCTTAGAGCCACGTCTGAATAAACGGGAAGGTCAAATGGGCCTACATCATAAGCGTGATACCTCTCTTCCCTCTCGAGTATCAGTTATTTTAATCAAGTATTTTAATTTCAACCCAAAGATAAACGTTCCAAAATTGTTTTTGTTCAAGCCCCTGATAATGAATTATCGGTTTCTAACTTTATTTGCGGAAAAAAAAATTAATCAAAATGGAACTGTGTATGTTTTGCCTGTTTACGTAATACTCTTAGTAACAATTTCAAAACAATGTCAAAATTAGGGCCTAATGGCAGTTTCAGAGTTCTGTATAGCTTTAAAACGACAGCTTTTGCGCGAAAATTCATCCATAACTCTGGAATAATTCAGCGGCAAATCTGTATTTACATACAGATGAGCAAGTCCATTCAATCGGGTGCAACAGTGCTATACCAGTGCATGCACGAAACCAAACATTTCAGTTAAATCCTCATCACGCATTGTTTGGTGTGAGGCCGATTATCCTTGGGCCCAATGTCCCCGCCATTTGCAACGCTTATATATTGTTTTGACTCTCGTCTCCCCCAGTTACAATAGATTTTCGTAAGAGTAAATAATTACGATTTGCGGCGAAGCCGCGGACATTTAGCGATTTTTCTATTGATGAAACCCGAGAAATTATATTTTTAGCATATCTGGTCTACATCGCTTTGCTTCAAGTGGCTTTGCGCCCCCCCCCCCCCCCCTCACCACTTCCTTACCACTTCTCCAAGAACCTGGTGTTTTAAATATTCAACACACATAGGCACGGCCCGTACCAATGACAATGAGGCAATGGTACGAACAATTTAAATGTGATCGTAGCTCTATATAAAGCTTCCTTCTTCATAGCATTGTAATGCAAGATATTTTCGTTTTCCTACTCTCTTTTTCTCTTTTCCTTCTCTCTTTTTCTCTTTTCCTTCTCTCTTTTCCTTCTTTTTTTTTTTCGTTTTTTTTTTTGGTCGGCTGATAGGGGGGGCGCGCGCCCCCTGCGCCCCCCCCTAAATCCGCCACTGGCTATAAGATGTGTATATAATATTGCATTTTAGTGAAACTTATCTTGGGAAATGTAAAGAAGCAAGTCATTTTCAATTTAATTTTATTATAGAGATAAAATAGGGCTGACACCATTTCCCAATATCCATTTTTGTCTTAAAACTTAAAAATTGAGAGAATCCAACATTCATTAAAATTTCAGATAGAATAATAATACAGATAAGTTGAATGTGTTAGATTGTTTATGTGGTTTTGTTGAAGGTTCTGACATTTATATCAAACCAAAAGGTACATGTTAAATGTAAATAAATATACAGGAGGTTGATATAAGAATATTATTTTATTTAATCTCATGTATGCACTATTTACTTTGTTACCTTAGGTTTGTGTGTGTCTATTAGTTTGATAAGATATTGTAACAGGTATATCTTGTATGTATATATCTAGTATGTATAAATCTAGTATGTATAAATCTAGTATGTATATTTCTAGTATGTATAAATCTAGTATGCTCATTTCAATTGTATATACTTATCTAATTTCTGTTGTATATAGTTTTAATCAAACTTTTCCCCACAGGTTGTTTCCTGGCTTATTGTCACTTTACCATATATATGGCAAGTTCGTCATGTAAGACAACTTCAAAACAGTATGCTCTTTTATATATACAGAAACACCTACCAATCCATATATGTATATATATATGTTTAACTTTATATTATACCTATATATGTTATTAACTTTAAAAATATATGTATATATATAAATAGCTATATAACATGTAATGAGGTCCCTTACATTATATATAAATTAAATTATTATATTTACATGTAATTTATATATAGAAAGTTTATGTCTGTGTTCGGGCTTCAGTCTAGTTTAAAAGTTTATTTGATGGGTTGGCTATGGTCGTCTGTGTATTTTTTATATTTATTTATATTGCCGGGATGGCCACCGACAACCGACGACCGTCAATAAGCTGCTATCTCAAGTAGTGTAAATGCACCTGTCACATTTTAAATAATATATGTACTGGTATCATTTTCTATGGCTGGGATGGCCACCGACAACCGACGACCGTCAAGAAGCTGCTATCTCAAGTAGATGTAAATGTACCTGTCACATTTTAAATAATATATGTACTGGTATCATTTTCTATGGCTGGGATGGCCACCGACAACCGTCAAGTAGCTGCTATCTCAAGCAAAACAGTACATGTATGCTCTTTTATATATACAGAAACATCTGCACTCTGCAGTAGCGTTTGTCATCTTTATATATATATATACGTATCCATCTCTTTTTTTCTAGAGTAGACCTCACATGTATTTTTCATTTCTTCATATGTTTATGTTTATTGAGATCATTAAATATTTGCACTTCTGCTCTTCGTAGGAAGTTTGTGTATTTTTCTGATGTGCTGTTTCTGGCGCACCGACGACCGACAACCGCCGGCAGTAACTAACATATTTTTTCAAATAAATTGACTCATGTGGATAAGTCAATTTATGACAATAATTTTATGTATGTGTTGTTTTCAAAGCACCGACAACTGCCGCTAATTATTAACAAGATACTTCCGAAAGATTTAGTTGATGTGGATATATTCGTTTTATGTTGACTCTAACTCACCGATGACCGACAACCATCGCTGAATCTTTAGCAAGTGACAAATGAATTATGGGAGTGAAATACAACCTTATTTTTCAAAACATATATAGGTTTGGATTGGTAGGTGTTTTTGTATATATATAAAAGAGCATACTGTTTTGAAGTTGTCTTTTATGAAGAACTTGTCGGTATTACTTGCAATGTTGGGAACAATTGCATCAAAATCTCACAATAATGCTCCGTTGAACATGTTCCACACGCAAAGTGATGTCAAATTCGGACGTATCTATTGTGGTGTATAGGGGGGGTTGCAGTTTATTTTGGTTAGTCGAGTAATGAACAAGTCTATGAACAAACTTAAAAATTCGGTGTGTCTCAGTAGCCCAACGGTATATGAAAAATTTACAAAATCAATCTATTTAATTCCGAACACTTATTCTGCCGTATCAAAACCACAAATACCGTATCAGACAGCCCAAAAAGAAACAAACGCGCGCCAAGCTGCACGTCATCACGTAGTCTCGATCAAAGCATCTTCTCTAGCCAAGATAAGATCTGCATGTCCCAATTCTGTGTTTTACCTTGGCGGACTACTCCACTCGAACCCGTAAATCGAACAGCTCCCACTGGTGTGAATGTAAGAGTTGTCTGTCCTATACTTACAGAGTCTTGGCCAATCAAAACTCGTTACAAAAAAGTTCAAGGTGAACACAGCCGCCATTACGTTATTTTTCATGTAAGTGCCCGAGGTTTTGATTGGCTGCGAGAAGTTTTACTCACACAGTAAGTTTGTCGTTGTAGACGCTGAAGGTTTTCAATTTTTTTTTAATTTTCTTCGGTTTAAAACATAATGATATAAGTGTGCCGGTGCCTGAGCGATTGCACGGCAGGAAATTTTAGGAAGGGGAGATGATTTAAAGGCACACTTGCCGCGAAAGTCAGGAATATTGTTTACATTAAAAAAGAAAGTCCGTTTTCTGTATTTTTCCCAGACAATATAAGTTAGGAACTTTCTATTTTTACCAAAATTTCAAAGTTTGGACGTCACTTTGTATTTTTAATTTGAATTTGAAAATTTGAATTGTTAGGTGCCCGTAACGTAAAGAAACCAAAGTGCCCCCTATTGGCGATTTTATGTTTCAGTCGAGTGAGTGAACTAACGGCACAGTGCAATTTTACGTAGGCCTATTTATCTGAGAAATACAGACTGACGATCGGTTAACAGCGACTGGAAAAGCCTGCTGATAATTGTTTGAGTGTAAACCACAGATAATAAGGCCTGAAATGAGGGTAATCCAACACGAAAGTTGACAGACACCGATCGTTGTTGTTGTAATCAGGCTTCGATTCTTCGTTTGTTTTTCACCCCATTTCTACATTCTAGAGCTAACTAGATATGTTTTATGTGTCCTATGTTTAAGTTTAGTTAGCAAATTTAAACAGGCTACGGCGGCAAGTGGGCCTTTAAGAAGTGTTGAGGATATCTTTAAGTTACCTATCCGTGTCTTTGGGAATGGAGACGACTAATCGTCATTGCAGGAAACCCTTTTCTCTTACCCACAGGGAAATTCTGACTTGATTACATGCCCCCTTAAGCTAGTAGAAATTTTTGATCGAATGGTCGAATTGGACAGTTCTTTTAAACCTAACCGTGAGGCTCGTTAAAGAGACGGTTAGCTGAAGTTGTGTCAGATCTGGTTTTGAAACGAGAGATTCGTCACCTAAACACAGAATGCCAAGAGCTTAACTTTTCCAACCTAGAGACCGGGCCATAGGGCGGTTAGGCAGAGTGAAACCTGACGTGAGAACAAGATTAGCTACCACCCATGAGACTCTTATCAAGTGACAAGAGGAAATAATTGCTCGTCAGCAAGGCCAAATTGATAAACTTTTGTTAGCTGCAGAGCGACCTCCTCAACATCCATCTGGCGGATATATGAAACCGTTTGGCCAGAGACAATACAGGGAACGCTGTTGTTGGGGATGTGGATCTTCGGAGAGACTGCCCAGATTCCCGGGAACATTAACTTACAAAGTCTTCAGTCAGGGAGAATTTAAACTAGTATCACCTGTAGTTGCGAGCCACACTATGGGTAAATTTGATGAAGGCTCATTTTGGAGAAGACTGTAGGATCTTGTCCTGAAGCCGTGATAGAAGTTGAGGGAATAGGTTTGAGATGTTATTGAACACAGGTGCCCAAGTTTCAATAGTAACAGAGTCTTGGTACAAAGAGAATCGGTGGGAAAGAAATCCCATTGTTATGATGTATTGAGTTGAATGTTGTTAGTTTCCCAAGATGACATTCTTGGTAGCTAAAGATCCAGTGGACCCTGAATTTAAAGAGAGAAAGTGTGATTGGCTCAAATATTTTCAGAGAAATGAGCAAGCAAACATATCTGAATATACCAGATCCAAAATGGCAGACTATTGTTTCCTTATATGAAGAAACGAAAGCGTTGAGTTAAAGTATCTAGAGAAAACCTGTCATTCAAGCTTGGTCGATTCCAGTAGTTGAAGGCTCTGTAAAAACCCCAAACAGTGGACCATTTACAGCTCTTGTTGAATGAATTGGTGCGGAAGTTCCAACTTTGCAGTACAGGTATTCTGATGTATTCAGCTCAGGTGAAGATGAGATCGGGTATTGTGATACAGTCGAACAACAAATAATGACTGAAGATGACGTACCAGTTAAAGTTCCTTAGCCAAGAGTGCCCCCTCACATGTGGTCGGAAGTTCCAAAAATATTCACAATCAGCATAGACACTGGAGTCATACGTATATCCTCGAGCCGTCTGAAGTTGTACGTGTTAGGAAAAAGACGGTAAACTGCGTTTATGCTGTGATTACCGTGATCTCAACGCACAAAGACAAGGAAGGATGCCTATGCACAAATAGAAGAGACTTTTGATGTTCTCAATGGTGCCAAGTTTTTTCTGCTCATTGGACCTCGCTCATGGGTTTAACCAGATATCAGTACGAGACCAAGATGTCGAGAAGACTGCATTCAGAGTCGACACAGGAGGTTTATATGAATATGTTAGAATGCCGTTTGGTTTCACAGGAGCCCTTGGGACTTTCATGCGCCTAATGGACACAACTTTTGGAGACCAAAATTTCCAGACCCTTCTAATTTACTTTTGAGAAAATCCTTAATAGGCTTGAAATGGTTTTAAGTCGTTTGAAAAAATGAAATTTAAAGGTAAAGACTAAGAAATTTCAGTTGTTTAAATCTAAGTTGAGATATTAGGATATGTCGTTTCTCAGGAAGGTATTCAACCTGACCTGGATAAGATATCGGCGATTAAAGATTGGCCCCAACCGAAAACAGATACAGATTTCCGATCTGTTCCTGGCATCACTGGCTACTATAGACGACTTGTCCAGAACTATGCAAGGATTGCATCACCTCTTCGTCAGTAAAGAAATCGAAGAGACGTAAGAGTTTTTTCAACCCTAATGGTGTTACTGGCTGGAACAATGGCACAGTGCAATTTTACGTAGGCCTATTTATCTGAGAAATACAGACTGACGATCGGTTAACAGCGACTGGAAAAGCCTGCTGATAATTGTTTGAGTGTAAACCACAGATAATAAGGCCTGAAATGAGGGTAATCCAACACGAAAGTTGACAGACACCGATCGTTGTTGTTGTAATCAGGCTTCGATTCTTCGTTTGTTTTTCATCCCATTTCTACATTCTAAAGCTAACGTAAGAGTTTTTTCAACCCAAATGGTGTTACTGGCTGGAACAATGCTTATGACGAAGCAATGACGACGCTTCAAGATAAACTTGTCAGTCGACCTATTCTTGGCAACCCCGATTTTTCGAAAATGTTTGTGGTAGATGTAGATGCAAGCCATTTAAGACTTGGGGCAGTCCTGTCTCAAGAACAAGATCAAGGCACAATAGTTTTAAGCTACGCAAGAAGAGCACTGCGTCCTGCTGAGTAAAACATGGAGAGGTATTCGTCCACGAAACTTGAACTTTTAGCTCTGGAGTGGGCTGTATTAGAGAAGTACAGGGATCTTTTGACGGTGTATACAAACTATGCTCCTCTTAGTTATATACAAACCACACCCAAGCTTGGAGCCACAGAGATGCGCCGAGTCGGTCAGCTTGCCCAGTTTGGCATAAATCAGGAAAGGTTATTAGAAATGCAGACTCTATAAGTCGTAAACCCGAGCATTGCTCAGAATCTACTTGACTGGAAGAAATATGTCCATGTTTTACAACATTCATCCAACACCACCCTTTTACCAGGAAATCTCCGAAAAGAAATTAAAGATTTAGTGGAACAAGTGTGGATGGAGGAAGTCCAAGCCAAACCTGCTAGACTCGTCAAACTTAGTTGCCTTGTGTCTTGCAACTTTGTCCAGATGTCAGACTTATACAATGATACCGGAGATATTATCTTCTATGCATGATTCTATGGGACACCAATGTGCGAAGATAATATTAGGTCTCTTGGAAAATAGATGTTATTGGCTTCATGGTTCGTGATGTAAAGGAGTATTGTTCAAAGTGTAGTCGTTGCTTATTGAGCAAATATGGTACAATATAAAGACTCTTTTAACTACATTGTTAGCCCAAATGCCATTGGATATTTTAGCTATGGACTTTACGGTGGTTCTGAAACCCGGTATCGGTAATATCGACAATGTTTTAGTTTTAACAGAGGTCTTCACCAAATACACTCAGGCTATCTCTACAAAGGATACCTCCGAAACTTGATAGAATTTGTCTAACAACTTAGTTGAACGTATGGAACCTCGACGTACGGCTTCTTGCACAGCAGGGGAGTTGGAAATACCCAAGATAGTTCAATCTGAAGCCACAGACACGGGTACAGGAGATATGACTTATGATCCAGTAGGGGAGTTGGAAATATCAAACAGGCGTGGGCATGGTAAGTTTGATGAATGACAATATCGAAACACTATTTTTAGCTGTTTTCTCACAAGCTTTAACAGACATATGTAAAAAAAATTACTATATTGTAATAATATACTTCAGTTCAAGAATGATAAAATAGGCCTGGTTGGATACCTACCTAACATGTGGGAAAGCGCCCATCGATGTGAGTGCAGCACGCAAAAGCTCAGAGTCCAGTAGAATATGAAGGGTCGTTTACATCACTGCCTCTTTATAATTAAACGAGAGTGCCGGCCTTTATACGAAGCATCCGTGTGTTAATATACTAGCTTCTATGTGGTTGATTTAGAATTTTTCAACGCGCAAACACGTATATTTTACCTAAGTCTGTTAATTATAACTATTTAATTTATGTCAAAAATCCTCATTTTATCAAGGAAAAAACAGTAGGTCTATGGTAACAATAGAGTTCCGTAGTATAATCTCCTATCTCCAAGACATTCAACTGGGTCAGAAAGTGGGAGGGGCGGGGGGGGGGGGGGGGGGGGTGCAAGGAAGTATTTAATTCTTATCTATCTTACTTATTTTACGCCTGTGGTGTTCTATAGTTGATATTATATTTGCAACCATTTATATAGCACCCGGGATGACTGCACTAAAGTAAAAAGATTCTTTAAAAAATGCAAGCCAGTCCATCATTTGATATTATAAACGCTCTACATGACGATTGTCGGTGGCCTTCGAAGCCATATAACAAACAAAACAATGGAATATATCTCAAGCACATATAAGAGTACAATAGATTTCCAAATTCAGGAGACTGCTATAGGCGGTGGTCAGTTGTCTCTGGCTTTTTCAGTAAAGGGTAAACATTGAAGAACGGTAAATACATGTACTACGATTTCACTCTCGAGCAGAATGGTCGTCGGTTGTCGGTGGCCATCCCAGCAGGTAAAAAAGGTCTTAAGAATGAGGGGTACACATCCATCGACTTGGTAGGACACTGCAGCTACTTGACGGTCGTCGGTTGTCGGTGGCCATCCCAGCCATAGAACATGATACCGGTACATATATTATTTAAAATGCGACAGGTACATTTACATCTACTTGGGATAGCAGCTTCTTGACGGTCGTCGGTTGTCGGTGGTCATCCCAGCAAGTAAAAAAGGTCTTAAGAATGAGGGGTACACATCCATCGACTTGGTACGACACTGTAGCTTCTTGACGGTCGTCGGTTGTCGGTGGCCATCCCAGCCATAGAAAATGATACCAGTACATATATTATTTAAAATGCGACAGGTTTACATCTACTTGAGATAGCAGCTACTTGACGGTTGTCGGTGGCCATCCCAGCCAAAGAAAATGATACCAGTACATATATTATTTAAAATTCAACAGATACATTTACATCTATACTTGAAATAGCAGCTTCTTGGCGGTCGTCGGTTGTCGGTGGCCGTCCCGGCAATAGAAATAGAAAAAAACACACAGACGACCATAGCCAACGCATCAAATAAATCAATAAACTTTTAAACTAGACTGAATCCCGAATACAGACATAAACTTTCTATATATGAATTACATATAAATATAATAATTTAATATATATAATGTAAGTGACCTCTTTACATGTTATATAGTTATATATATATATCCATATATTTTTAAAGATAAAACATATATAGGTATGGATTGGTAGGTGTTTCTGTATATATAAAAGAGCATACTGTTTTGAAGTTGTCTTACATGACGAACTTGCCATATATATTAGTTTTGTTTCAGTACTTTCAGCCATTCAGATAACTTATATTTGAATCCCTGTAATCTGATTGGTTACTTGCTGCTGAGAGAGTTTGTATTTGAATCTCTTGAATTTGATTGGTTGATTTGAATAACCTGTTTTCCCGCACACCACAGCTCTTGTTTTCTTTGCACCTGACCTGCACTGCCACTTTTGACACAACTTACCTGACATGATCAAATGACAGACATAAACTGAACCCTTGGATTTTGGGAATATTTTGAAGGTTAGTTCTCACCTTTAGATTTCATATTTCATGTATTATTGCTTGAGGATGATCTTTATCATAAATAAGGTTAGATTTCCAAGTTCTATTCAAAGCTACTTTACGTGGCTCAGTAGGTAGAGCGTTGGACGCTCAATCCGAACAGCCTTCCACCAATGGGTCGCGGGTTCGATTCCCACTCAGTCCAAAAACTGGGTTTTCACTCGAACGACCTATGTGGGAAGGTCGTGGGTTTCCTCCGGGCATAGAGCCCGGTTTCCTCCCACAATAAAACTGGCAACGCCGCCATATAAGTGAAATAATCTTGAGCGCGGCGTAAAACACCAAACAATCAATCAATCAATCAAAGCTACTTTCTCATAAATTATATTTCTTGCTTGGGGTACAACCTCTCCATCTGGTGTGAATGTATGGGTGTAAGATGTGTGAATCTAATAAATGGTGTGTATTATTACAAATTGAGAAAATGCTATCGCCATGCATTTTAATAGATATGTTTGTTTCTATATAGATCTGGAATTGAGACATTGAACGATTCAGTGGATATCACACACTGGTACCACCCACTGGGTATGCTACCGCATTTTTATGTTTAAATATGGATCAACATTTACCCGTTGATTATAATTATTACCGATTGATTTTGATTATGTAATAATTAACTGTTCTTTGAGTATCCATGAAGAGCATGGAGTTTACCACCTTAATGTAGAAATAATTTGCAAAAATAATTTGAACTTACCTTGTATATATAAAATAACTGCCTAGCCATGCTGTTATTGATTTTAACTATATATTGTAATTACAGGGTGTACTGATATCTGTGTATTTTGTATGTACCACTGAATCAAATACAAGGCCAGAAACCACTCAACCCCGTAACTGTGTGATGTGTTATTTCCCATTTATGCGTCACAGAACCCGGTTACAATATGAGAACTGAACCTACATCAAAACATCAAAATAAATCTAGAAAGAGGTACATGTAATATATACAGAAGCTTTCCTGGGCAATAAACCTATAATACATTGGCAGAAAGCTTGACAGTGATTAAGACACTCACCAGTCCCAGTGAGCTAAGAGGCTCTGCTTATTTAATATGGTAATGTTATGTTAAGAAAGAAGTCCACAACAATGTAAGGCTCTTGAGAGAACTGTATATTACTTTAAATGGTTACAAAAAAGTATATTTCTTTTATTTGGGTCTCAAATCCATAATTCACATGTATGCGTACTCTACTGCCCTCTCAATCTGTAAAAGTGACTAAAGTTGCACTCTAATAAAACCACCAGAAGAAATTCAGAAGATTTTAAAATTTGAATAAAAGTTTTGGAACAATTCCACTGTACCTAATGTCCATCTATGATATCACTGTTATAAACATAAATCATTAATTTAGGAATGAGTGGGTTGACACTCCAATAATCTCATTTATCATCTGTTGGGCATTGTGATCATATGATAACTGTACTTAAAGGCTGAAGTACTTTTAGGTCATTTCCAATAGTCAGTCTGTGTATAGATTTTAATTTCAACAACTTTTCCTGGCTGCATTCCTCTTTTACTATAGAACACACAGAAGAGTTTCTTTATATATCCTTCATTGATTGGTTTGTCTGGTACCTGGAGTAAAATATGTAGAAAATATGTTTGTTATAAGCCATGGAAGGAAAGGTTTAACCCAATTAACAATTAACTGACTGTGTGTAATGTTTAAATTAAACATTCAGATACCATCAGAGTTTAATGTCAGTAACCTGTGAGTCAATATTACATGTAGTTTATAGTTATGCCATGTTTCTACAACTGGCATAAAGCGATAAGAGGCTGCAAAGAATTTCTCAAGTTGAATATTTTCAAAATAACATTACAAATAACAACAGTTATACCAGGATACACCCCTGTAACGTGTTTCATACAATAAGAAACTTATCTTCATGTTTATCTTATTCAAGAAATAAAAAAATATCAAGATTACAGTACGGTAACTTTTCATTTTCTCATCTTTCTCTAGATATTGCAGATCCAGACAGGCAAATATCTTTGAAATTCGACAAAATAAAAGCAGCTGTACGTTATTTATTTTAAACTATTTTGCACACAGTTAGAAAACAAAACACTGTCAGTGTGACTATCAGATTATTTTTGAATCCAAGGAGCTGTAATTTCCATTTAGCTAAAGTGTAAGCCTCTGATCAATTCTGACTTGAAATTATCAAAACAACGACTGGTCCCTCTCTTTGAAAACTAGACAGACAAACTCAAGGACAGATCAACTAAGTGTCCTACCTAAGTCTCAGCTTGCTAATGTAGAACTCTACACCTGGGGGGTATTTCATAAACAGGTTTAGACCGCTAAACTGACCTAGCCGACTAGAATAGCAATGCTTTAACATTACTGCCTAGTCGACTATCTGACCGTAGTCGGCTATATGTGGTTTATGAAATACCCCCCAGTGCTGTGTGACTACCGTCGTAGGTTACTGGGTGAATTGAAGCCGGTACGGGGCCATACTGTACTTAAACAATTTTTCAACTCTACCAGTTGAACATTATCATTGCCAGTCCCCCTTTATAGTTTGTAATTTGAGATTCAAACGGCAGGACGTCAAAATAACATAACATTAAGTTATTACAACTGTAAAGATTTAGACTTACTTTGGAATCGCAGCTTATGTCGACTGTTTTGTTTACATGCAACTATGACATCAAGCATGCGCAAGTGAAATCTCCTGTGAGGTTTGCGACAAGAACGCTGATTGGCCGACGGATCCCGTCGCAGTCGGCTGGGTGAAAGTACGGTATTTGCATTGGTAGTCTTCAGATGCATATTTCCAATAAGCATCTCGACTTTAGTCAGATTGTGAGGGAAGGTGATATCTCTATATTTCATAGACACACTTGCAGACAGCATTCAGACAATTTTTGTACATTTCTTTCCATTGTGTGATGTGGAGATGTACTTCTCTGGCTTCTAGGGATAATATATTTCAATAGCATGGCTAGAGGTAATCCTCATTCACTCTCAAGTTCAATGTAGTGAGGGAAGTTGATATCTGTATATTTCATAGACACACTTGCAGACAGCATTCAGACAATTTGTGTACATTTCTTTCCATTGTGTGATGTGGAGATGTACTGCCCTGGCTTCTAGGGATAATATATTTCAATATCATAGCTAGAGGTAATCATCATTCCCATTCAGTCTCAAGATGGATACAGTGAGGGAAGTTGATATCTGTATATTTCAAAGACACACTTGCAGACAGCATTCAGACAATTTTTGTACATTTCTTTCCATTGTGTGGTGTGGAGATGTACTGCCCTTGCTTCTAGGGATAATATATTTCAATATCATAGCTAGAGGTAATCATCATTCCCATTCAGTCTCAAGATGGATACAGTGAGGGAAGTTGATATCTGTATATTTCAAAGACACACTTGCAGACAGCATTCAGACAATTTTTGTACATTTCTTTCCATTGTGTGGTGTGGAGATGTACTACCCTGGCTTCTATGGATAATATATTTCAATAGCATATGGCCAGAGGTAATCATCATTCTCATTTACTCCCAAGACAGATGCAGTGAGGGAAGTTGATATCTCTATATTTCATAGACACACTTGCAGACATTATTTAGACAAATTTTATACATTTCTTTCCACTGTGTGATGTGAATAAGCAATACCCTGGCTTCTATATTTCAATAGCATGGCTAGAGGTAATCATCATTTCCATTCACTCTTAATACAGATGCAGTGAGGGAAGTTGATATCTCTACATTTCATAGACACACTTGCAGACAGCATTCAGACAATTATTGTACATTTCATTCCATTGTGTGATGTGGGAAAGTACTACCCTGGATGTAGTGAGGGAAGTTTATATCTGTATATTTCATAGACACACTTGCAGACAGCATTCAGACAATTATTGTACATTTCATTCCATTGTGTGATGTGGGAAAGTACTACCCTGGATGTAGTGAGGGAAGTTTATATCTGTATATTTCATAGACACTTGCAGACAACATTCAGACAATTATTGTACATTTCATTCCATTGTGTGCCCCTGTGTGGGTTCCAGGGAGATAAGAATAGACCCTCAGCCTTCCCAAGGTGCTTGATCGTAAGAGGCGACTAATCCTTGGGTCCCCGTGTGGGTTCCGGGGGATAAGAATTGGCTCACAGTTCCCAGGCAAGCTTGATCGTAAAAGGCGACTAAACCTGGGTCAAATTTTGAATTATTATGGTATAAACCTTTTTGTTAATAAAGTTACACTAAGTCAGAATATAAATACATATTTACACATTTGTACATTATAAAATGGTTATTTATATGAATTGTTTATTGTTGCTCCATTGGAGATAATTGTGATATTTCTTGTTTTTAATCTCCGAAAATGATTTATAGTGTTTTACCAGTTTTTAGTATTTCTGTTTCTGTCATTTTTCAGTTCCAATGTATTTTTGATGTAACAATTTTATGACATTATTTCTTTTCGCCGCCGTATCAGTGAAATAATCTTGAGCGCAGCGTTAAACTCCAATCAATCAATCCATTGTGTGATGTGGGTAAGTACTACCCTGGATGTAGTGAGGGAAGTTGATATCTCTATATTTCTTAGACACACTTGCAGACAGCATTCAGACAACTTGTGTACATTTCTTTCCATTGTGTGATGTGGAGATGTACTACATTGTACCCTGGCTTCATAAATTTTCATATCTAATGACCACGAGTGTGAGATTCTGTTTATTGCATAACTAAACTTGAAAAACAAAGAAAACTAACTGAAACTTGTAATGATCGTAACGTCATTAGAAGTTATAAATAGACAACAGCCTGAGTTCGGTGAAGTTCTCCGCCGAAACAATAAATTAGATCCATGTTAATTCCTCTTGAATTTCTAGGATAAAAACGCAGACAAGTTTAAAAAAGTATGAATTAGAAACATCTAGAGCATTATTCAATTTTATCAAACAAAGATTTTGTTCAAATTCGTTCTGAAGTTATCTAGGTCACAACTAGCCTGCGTTCCAGTTATAGCTAAGAGTTGACCTATGTATGCCTATAGCTGACTCGTCACTCGTTTGGCTTGGGCAATTCGTTTTTTAAATAGGGACATTGAGGTTGTGGGACTTACAATTTAAATAACTAATAATCTTTCTTGACTTTATACACCCGTGTTGGTTCCGGGGAGATAAGAATGGACCCTCAGCCTTCCCAAGGTGCTTGATCGTAAGAGGCGACTAATCCTTGGGTCCCCGTGTGGGTTCCGGGGGATAAGAATTGGCTCACAGTTCCCAAGCAAGCTTGATCGTAAAAGGCGACTAACCTGGGGCAAATTTTTAATTATTATGGTATAAACCTATCAGAACAAAAACACATATTTACAAATCTGTATATTATAAAAATAGTTATTTATATAAATTGTTTATTGTTGCTCCATTGGAGATAATTGTGATATTTCTTGTTTTTAATCTCCGAAAATGATTTACAGTGTTTTGCCAGTTTTTATTATTTCTGTCATTTTTCAGTTCCAATGTATTTTTGATGTAAAAAATGTGATGATGATTTAATTTCTTTTCGCCGCCGTATAAGTGAAATAATCTTGAGTGCGGCGTTAAACTCTAATCAATCAATCAATCAATTCTTGACTTTATACGTGTGCGAATTGACTGGGAAATTTGTATGTGCCATAGTACATATCATTTTGATAGGTCAGTCGCGAGACAGACTAACACATTAAAACAACAACAACAAAGTCCCACTAGCGTGCATACGAATAATTTTCCCACGCTCTCAGCCAATCATTTTCATTGAAAGTGTTATGTAACTAGTTACATGGCTTTATGTACGCGAATAACAACAGTTATGTGGTAAATGTCAATAGGATGGCTAGAGGTAATCATCATTCCCATTCACTCTCAAGACCGATGCAGTGAGGAAAGTTGATATCTTTATATTCCATAGATACACTTGCAGACCACATTCAGACAAATTTTTTACATTTTTTTTTTTCATTGTGTTTTGTGAATAAGCAATACCCTGGTTTCTATATTTCAATAGCATGGCTAGAGGTAAACTGCATTCCCATTCACTCTCAAGACGGATGCAATGAGGAAAGTTGATATCCTCTGAATTTGGTCGATCGCTTTAAACACACTGCGAAACACCTGTTTTTGCAGGTCATTTCAGACATCAGTTCCGGTTGCCCAGGTTTCTAGGGATAATACATTTCAATATCATGGCTAGTGGTAAAATTGTGATGATTACCTGTCCATTAATCCCACTTGTTTCAAATGAATTTAACATTTTCACACGATAGCCCAATGTGTGTCCACTAAGGGGTTTCTTCATCGCTTAAACGTCCGTATATCATTGAAAAAATTAGTGTAGCGTGAAACATCAGGCGTTCAGGGTGTAAGAATACATAATTTACATAATGCATACTAGCAGACGGCATGCACTCAGCATCTCCACATTTGTCATGAGCAAGTTGAAATATCCCCATTCACTCTCACGTCGGATTCAGTGAGAGAAGTTGATATCACTATATTTCATAAATTTATTTCTGGCCTTTTTATTTTATTATAATTTTTATGGTAACGGGCCTGTCTGATTAAAATTTCTATTCACCGCCATATAAGTGAAATAATCTTGAGTGCGGCGTAAAACTCCAATCAATCAATCATAGACACACTTGCAGACAGCAGTCAGACAATGTTTGTACATTTCTTGCCATTGTAGTTGTTTGAATAAGCAATACCATATGACTTCTAGGGATAATATATTTCAATAGCATCCAATCCATTGATCAATGGGGGTTGTGACTAAAAATTTGTACCACAGGTAAACATAGATCATGACTTTACTTTACTCCAGAATATTTGTCTTGTTTGGCTAAAAAAAAAAATACCATACCAAAATGTTCTAATACCTATAAAATTAATTTGCATTTTCTTGTATTGATTAATTGATCTAGTTACTCTCGAATGAGAGTGCGAGAAATTTTAAGAAAAAAAACTGCGCACCATGAACATGTACAAAAATTTAATCGACCTTGCATGAAAACTACAGAACTGTATAAGTAGTACTTAAAAGATCTACAGACAGCCAGACTACCCACACACTGTGTTAAATTAGAACTCATGACTTCAACTCATAATGTACATCTACATGTAACAACCTTCATGCCACATGGTCAACTGACCTTCCTCAGGTCCAGCTACACCTGTACACAACCTTGTCCCTCTACCAAGGGACATAACCCACTTTATCCCACCTCACACTGAATACTTCCTGTTGATTGGTTCAAACCAGTCACGTGGAGACCCTGTATATTTCCATATTACGTCGCCGTGCTGATCCATACAGGGCGACTACCATATATGGCTTGTGACGTCATGTCTAGACGCTTGCCAGTCGTGTCTGTTCGTGCCATACACATTAGAAAATACCTTTCGGAGTTCACTTTCTGCATTTTATGAAAGCCAATTTTCAGAAAGAAGGCTTGAATATCATACAAGTTAGGTCTTCGGTGGGATAAATTCGTTACAGGGTTTGTTCGAGGGGGGGTACGGAAATATATGGGGTCAGTAAACAGTATATTGGGCTCGGCTAACGCCTCGCCCAATATCGGTTTACTGACCCCTTATATTTCCGTATCCCCCCTCGAACAAACCCTGTAACTAATAATATCATACTGACCAGCCACAATACAAATACATGCCATATACAAGTTAACATATTCCCCTACTTTTTTAAATTATTTTATAAACTTCCTTTGTTATACAAAATAGTAACAATATCAAAAATCTCATTCAGAATGGGATAAAAATGTTTTCTTTTTCTTTAAATTCGTTTATAAAAATTATCAATCAAATATAAATACAAACAGTGGCAGGGTGTTAGCCAGAAAGACGTAATAGGGTGTCTCACTTCGATGTGATCAGCACGGGTCTGGGGCTCGGGTCAAATATCTTGCTGGGCGTGTAGCGTGGATTTTCGGTCTAAAGGGTGACTTATTTTATATTTGGCTGTTAATGTGAATCTCTGATGAATACCAAAAAAATTTCTCGGTTAGGTGGGCATGCAATTTCAGCTATTTTGAGCATCTCTTGAGACGTACATAATGTTTCAAGATATCGCGAAATTTCAGAGTTAATATATTACAAGACTTTTAAATTAAAACAGAGGACTGTAAGTAAGCTACTTCACTTAAGTAAAGGTCTGACTCCTTTATTTAATAATTTTTGACATTTATTTGTACCGATTAATAAATATCCAAACATAATAACGCGGTGCCTTACCTATAAATTTAAAATTATTGAATTTATAGGTAAACAAGACCTTTTTACACTACAATAAACGTTTGCCACAACTAGCACTTACCGGTAGGTCTACGATTTTCTTTAGGGCTTTTAATTTAGACTTACAACTTGCCACCCAAAACAATAAAATGTCTTGAGACCTGTACATGCATTTACAAATAAAGTGGTATCATGGATCTGCGGACAAATTTCAGTATGTCAGAGGCCCTATCTTTGTGAGCAACGGTACGATATAGTTCAATTTACCGAACTTATGGTGATATTACATATACCAACGTTCAGTCTACGAATTTGGAAATGCTGGTCGGTAAAGTCCGACAAACTTTTGTCGGAAATTACAAGCCATGAAAATATTATTGCAACTGCTCTGTATGGACAATTCCTACCCCAGACTTCTTTAGAACTCATAAAAGATTATTCTTATCTTCTTTTATTACGTGTAGGCTGTAGCTATTCCGAAGGGCGTATATCTGGTCTTATGCCACAACTAATTAAACCAGTTCGAACGTCACGCAAAATGGCGGCAAAGTCTCCAAGAAATGACAGTTTGTTGTTGTTTGAGACCAGATGTACGCCCTGTGAAATAGCTACATGTAATTAAAAGCGGACAAGAATAATCTTTTATGAGTTTGGACGAGAGTCTGAGGCAGGAATTGTCCATACCGAGTAGTTACAATAATATTTTCATGGCTTGTAATTTAAGCATCATTTCCACCTTGCATTTCAAATTCGTATACCGAACGTTGGTATATGTAATATCACCATAAGTTCGGTAAATTGAACTACGGTACGATAGTGCGGGTCTTTGAGTTTGTCATTCCTAGATCTGAAAACTTAGGACTGTTTTCGTGTACTAGTTAGGCTATACAGACAAGATATTTAAATGCCGTAATCGACTAATGTATGACAAGTTAACTTACCCACACAACCGTAAAGCTTTTATCTATGTATTTTCAATTTGTGTGTTGGCTTTCGCGCCATTCAGATTGATGAAAACGAAAGTCGATTGGTAATATCTGACGCATGCGCGAAGCTGACATACTGTGAAACCTGGCAGCTCAATGGTCTAGCATCTTACGCTGGTCAAAACATACCAGATACTTTTTAAACTCATCTCATTTCTTTTTATACGTTTTTATTACATCCACATTATACTAATTGTAATCTTACTTCTTTTTTGTTACACCATTGACCATCGGTAGGCCTACGTGTTGCTGCTTGCTCAGCACATGTGAAGCGGGTGTCGTCAACTTGTCAACTGTACGCGCATTCCACTACATTCCAGCATAGATAGCTCCATGATTCCAACGAGACGTGATCATTGCCCTTTCTGTTTGCATGGAAACTTCTTGATCGTTTTTTTTCTCCCATAAGCATATTTCTGTCTTGGAATGATCTTTCCGTGAATGTGATTGTTTGAACAGAATTGCTAATAAAGCAGGTTCATCTGTAGAAGTCTACCACATCGACTAAACCTTTTCGTCGTTAAATCTGACCTGTCAATCAACCACATTTAAAGTTCGTCATCTAGTCGGTCTTGAACTTGAAGACTTTGTATCCTCAATCAACCGTTGTGGCCAAGTACGGAATAAACGTCTCTTACAAATCTGATATTTGAGTGAAATAATCTCGAAAGAGGTGTAATAACTCCCAAAAATTATTCTCGTCAGCGTCGTATATACTGTCCGTTGAATAGTTCTATGTGAGATGGGTGTGTATGGATACAGTTTGAATTGAAATAAATTATTCCAGAACATTTCAGGTTAAGCCTACGCTTGCCACACAAATAAAATTCTGAAGAAAAAAAATCTGTAGGTTTACGTGGACCTACGTCTTGTCTTCTTTTCTTCTAGCTCTAATACACTGGCTTATATTTACTTACCGCATGTATAGATCATTCATTTAGTACTAAAAATATCGTGACTTTATGGCCTGATTGTTTGGTATTGAACGCAACATTTAAAATTGTTTCACTAGTTAATGTGCATATGGGATTGGCGTTCTGACTTATCAGAGGGAAATCAAGCTCTGATGAGACATCTGCCAGTTTTTAAAAACATTTTACGGGAAACAAGACTAAGACCTCTAGTACGGTATCTGTGAACATTTTCTGACGTTCTTTCTAAACTGGAAAAGAGATTCTAAGAAATAAATATAGGACATCACAACGACGACTAGTTCGGGTGTCGGACTCCAAAATGACATTCTTATATCCTAACGGGCGCAAAATACTCCCGTCAGTATATGAAAAAGTCATCTTGGAGTTAGAAACTCTGACTAAACGACGACATATATACGTGATACGTCTTAGTAAAATTATAGTTCCTGTAACATATCGTCGATGTTTACTGACACTCAGTAAATGACTAGTGTATTGGAAGATAGTCATTGGAATCTAAAATACTAAATTGAACTCCACTTCCTCAGTTGTCTCAACAAGAAGCGGCTCTGTGAGTTTGATTTGAACGAAGGTATCTATCTATATTCCCGGTCTCTATCGTCGCGTAGCCCAATGCTTTGTGTAATGTTTGCTCACGGAAATATAATCATTCAACAAATTTCTGGAAGGAGCTATGTGATAAGCATACAATTAACTTTCTTTAGCTTTCTTTAGACTACCATACAAAGTTTGGGGAGTTTCTTGCGGTTTCCGTAAGTCGTATGGCCATGGGATCGAAGCAACAACAACTTGCTGCTTGCCGAGTATGGAAATTACACAACCAAGAAATAACTCGCAGGGAAAACGTTGTAAAAGATTGTAAAAGAGCTTAAATAAATCTTGCCAGCAGGCGAAAGAACTGGCTTGACGTTGCCCGCTACTGTAAGTGTGACTTCAGCCGTGTATGAGCTCTCGCACACACGTAGGCCATTGTCGGCTTCCCTTGTTGTAGACTGGTGAACACGGTTTGGCAGACATAGCGGCGACCGACTAGCGAGGGTACCGATTAATCTCATTCTCGCGAGATCCCCTGCTACTACGTGAACGCGACGGACCTCTCAGGCCGTTCCAAGCCATTTTACCCAAAATTTGGGTAATCAAACTTACTTCCAAAATTGATTTGTACATGATCTGTACCTGATTCTATATGTTGGCTTGTATTTCGTTTCTGGTACACGCCCTGAAGTTTTGAATTATCGTTGATGAAATACAGGGACTATATTTCTACACTCCGCCATTGTGAACAGGCCAGAGTCCAACATGCTATTTTGTATGTCTACGTCATGTGATTGTAGTGAGAGTATTCCTCCGCAGCACTGGCAAAAGGGGATTCCCCTTAGCAGACGAAGGCAAATGGCTTGGAACGGCCTGAGAGGTCCGTCGCGTTCACGTAGTAGCAGGGGATCTCGCGAGAATGAGATTGGGTACCGATAAGACGGAGACGTCCGGATTCCGTATTATGTAACGACTGTGTTCCACACTCGGCGGGAAAACCTTCCCGTCTCCGATATACAAATTTTAGTGTATCAAAAACCATGTATCGTCTCCATTTTTATCCTCCCGTCTCATATCCTCACCGCGACTTCTCCCGTCCCAAAGACGGGGAGACGGGTCGCTGGCTAACACTATGAACAGTGGTAAAATGTAGAAGACAATACTGTGACATGAAATGTAGATAAGAAATCAGTCTAGCAATTTACTGAAAGATCCATTAGCTAAAACTTGCATGAGTCTAAAGCTTGAAGCCATGTAGTAAGCCATGTCTAAACCTTCTACCATAGCTAAGGTTCCAGCTGCTAATGTGCTTTTTACAACTCGCTTTATCTTAGCTGATTTCCAAGCAAGTGGGCAGCACCTCCCATTACTACCTGTCAAGAAAACTAAATATCGCCCTGAACTTGAAGTCCCATCATTTAGATTAGCGAAAGATGCATCACAATACACATGAATGCGCAACTGTTTGACATCCCCCAAATTTGGAAACTTTAGTGAGCAGGATTCACTGGCCAACTTTTTGACAGCTTTGTTGGTAAGATATCTTCTGTAACAGGGTGCTTCAGTCTTGTACTCAAGTCTAGATTTTCAAAACAAACATCTGGCCTACTTTGAGTAGCAACCCAATTAATTTGACCAATTACACTTCTAAGTTTTTTACATTGATCATGATTCAACTCAATATTTTTCTGTACGTTATGACTAACAGCTATTTTCTTAATGTCATGGATATAGGTTTGTTGATGTAAAATTATGCCTCCATTTTGATGACACACTTGGATGACACAATTCCTATATACTTTAAAGACCCCTCTGTATTTCTACCAATTTCAAAGTAAGAGCTAAGTTTCTTAATCACATCCTCCTGAAATTCTAATGTACCGGCCCACAAGAAATCATCAACATGCATGATCAAAATGCCCTTTTAACGTTTCATTTTTGTACCAATAAAAGAGACCAGGATCTATTTCAGACTGTTTACAAGTCAAACCTAATAACTTTTCCTTCACACTAAAGTACCAACTCCTGGAGGCGTCACTTAAACCATACACACATTTCTTTAACTTCCACAGAATTCAGGGGCCTCCGTGGCTCAGTAGGTAGAGCGTTGGACGCTCAATCCAAACAGCCTTCCACCAATGGGTCGCGGGTTCGAATCCCACTCAGTCCAAAAATTGGAAAATTTTCTGACTGGGTTTTCACTCGAACAACCTATGTGGGATGGTTGCCAGTTACCAGCGGAAGGTCGTGGGTTTCCTCCAGGCACAGAGCCCGGTTTCCTCCCACAATAAAACTGGCAATGCCGCCATATAAGTGAAATAATCTTGAGCGCGGCGTAAAACACCAAACAATCAATCAATCAATCCACAGAATTCCTTCCTTATACACTTCAGGAGGTGGCCTAAGAAATACATCTCTAGAAATTTCTCTACCTTGAAGGAAAGCAGCTTTAACATCAATAGTTTGGTATGACCAAGACAATGTGGCACAAAGAACACCCTCAAAGTTTCCTTACAAACAATTGGTGAATCACTTTGTTCGCACTCATTATCTTCAAAACCTCTTGCTATCAGACAGGCTTTTACTTTGATTTCACCCTCAACATGTTTTTCAGAAAGAACCCATCGTGTTGACAAACTTGGTTGTCCAACATCATCCACTACTTCAAACACCTCAAATTTCTCCCAGCTATCTAATTCTGCCTGCTTGGCTTGTACATTAGCATTACCATCCTCTCCCTGGTCTTGAACAGTTAGATGTTTTAAATGTAACCCAACACTTTCCTCAAAATCTTCTTTATGCCAACTTTTTACCCCATGCTCAAAATCTACACTTTTTAAACAACCTGTACCTTTCTCCTCAATATTGAACCAACCTTTGTATTTACCAGTAGCTTTACCTCCCCTGCTTTTCACCAGACAATCTATCCACTCATCTGAATCCACTTAATATGATCCTTTACCTTTGGGTACTTAGTCTCTTCAATTATAGTCCCATCATTATAGCCTTCCTGTTCTACATTTGTTTTAGACAAAGACTCACTTTCTAAATCATCTAACACATGTAAACAAACATCTTCACTAAAGCTGTTATTATCACTACCACTATTATGATCTACATGTACTGGGACCAATTCATCAGACTTATCACACTGACCTTTTTCTACCATAACTTCACCCGACTGATTAGGTGCTATGGAATGACCATTGACTTTCAGCAATCTACATGGATGGACACGGACATAAACATCACCATGTCGCACAAAAACTACTTTTCCGTCTTGACCAATAACTTTACCAGGCCCTTTCCATTTCTTTTCTCTTTGATAGTAAACAAGTTCACCAGTTTCATATACAGTGTCAAATGAAGACCTAATCTGTGACCTCAATGCTCTTCTGAAGATTCTGACTGAATAAATGCCTTTCTACCTGAATGTAAAGCACTTATATGTTTTGCATACATATCTGAAATAGTGGTTCCTGCCAATGCTGGAGGCTGATCAACCAAGACTGTTGGTAAATTTGGATTGGTCCCAAAGACTAACTGATAAGGGCTCCAACCATGAACCATTTGAAGTGAATTTTTAGCATTTATTGCCCAAACTAAAGCAGTTTCAACATCCAATTTAGGATTGTCAGAGAGAATCTTCTGAACACAATCATCTACAATGGCATGATTTCTCTCCCATAAACCATTAGACCATGGACTCATTCCTACCGTATTACACACTACTACATTTAAATTTTCAGCCATATCTCTAAATTCATTGTTAGCAAATTCTCCACCATTATCTGTCAAAAATTTTCTAGGGGCAACCTAAGCCACTTCCTATCCACAAGGACATAACCTTGTTAATGATACTGAGGCTTTCTTTTCCTTAATGACACAGGCTAAACTGAAACGGGTAGCTAAATCAATGAGATGTAAAAAATAAATGCCAGGCTTCCATAATTTCAAATCAATTGCTACAGTTTCATTAAATTCTGTGGCTAAAGGCAAAGAGACCGCAGGTTTAGGGGGAGTTTTCTTAAATCTTTTACAAATATCACAATTTTGTGTCACATTTTGCACTAAATCGTGAGAAATACTGTCCGAAATTCCTGCATCGTTCAAAAGTTGAGAAAGTCTACGAGCACTTGGGTGTGCAAACTGTTTGTGAAGTTTTTTTTTACAATTTTAATCTTATCTGAATCGGTTTTATCATGCATTGTGAAATAGATTTCAGAGATATTGTTCACAATTTGAGTCATCAATTGGTACAAAATAGTGTCCTGCTGAAGATGTACAGTCCAAGTTCACATGTCTGCCAAAAATGGTAGCACTGTCATGTTCTAGGTCCAAAACAATTTTTGCCATTTTCATAGATGGTTTTCCCAATAACAGAGGAATGTCACTTTCAATTATATCTGCCATAGTGGTGCACTCTACTCCTACTAGCTCACATGGCAAAAATACTTTCCCTTTAGATTTCAGGCGATTACCCCCACCAAATTTGAATACACTGTCTCTGTTTTTCTCTACGTTCAGGTGAAAGGGTCTCTAAATACTTTGTTAACCAGGCTTCTCCAGCCACGGTGGAAGTACATGCGCTGTCAAGGACAGCAGAACAGATTCGCACATGAGTACCTGCATCTCGTCGTTTTGATTCCCTGTAAACAAAACTGCGTGTTCGTCGTTCATATCAGATTTACGCTTATCGTAATATTGTGAATCTGGACAATTTCGAGCAAAGTGACATACAGAATCACATATTCTGCATCTCCGGGGTTGACCATTTGGTCCTAATGGGTTATACTTAGGTCTTCTGATTTGCCCAGGCATATAATTAAATTGAGGTCTATATTCATCAACGTTCCCTCTTCCAAATGTTCTTGATGAGCGTCCACGTCCCCTAAAACTACCCGGTCTAAAACGATCTCTTTGACCAGAATAAAACACATCCTATTCAACACAGTCTGCTATGAAAGCGGGTTCAACCTTTATGTTCGAAAAAGGCTCTTTATTAGGCATGGAGTGCTTTCCAAAGAATTTGATTAGAGATTGGGACATTTGAGTAAACAGGGAATCCATTTGATTATAGTCTACTGCTGTAAGCACAAGCTGTCTATCTTTATGTTGTAAATCAGCGGCCTCTAATAGTCGAAAAGCTAGCACAGACTCTGGTAAATTCATTTTATACTTTACTGTCTTATTGTACAATTTTTCAAATTCCATAAGGTAGTTTTCCATAGTCATGTCAGATTTTTTACGAAAAAGTTCAAAATCACAATAGCACTCATAAGCTTGAGACAAGTTGTCCTTTTTGTAGAATTTGTCCATAAAAGTCAAAAGGGTATCCACACCATTCTCTTTACACAGGCTATCAACTCCCAGCTCATTAAAAACTTTGTCTCTTATAGACCCCTCATTCTCAGGCAATGTTAAGGCAATAGCAGGGCCTTGTTTCTCTTTTGGTAAATCAGTCACAGATTGCCAAACTTTAATTTCTTCTACCCATCTCAAGTAAGGCTTTGACTCAAGAAATGTTGGGGGAGCTTTATAATTTTCAAAGGCTGCCATGGTGCAATGTTTAAAGTTAATTTTCAGGACCAACACCAAGAGAAACAACAGCAACACCTTATCGGATTTCCAGGAAAAAAATAACATATGTCCAGGACAGAATTATTTCATTTCCAAACAAAATCGGTAAATGACGCCCGAATCCGACCGATTTTGCCCCCTTAGTAGCATTAATGTTCACTACCCCGTGGAGGCGGATGAATGAGCAATCAACCGAGGTGTGAATGGAATAGTCTGGCCGATGTGTCAACAGACTGACACAGCTGGAAATCCAGTGGGAACGCCCTTCGGCTATCTTCGCTCGCTACCGAGCTTTGACACGCCTCGGACAGTCTGCGCCACAATTGTGATGACGCGACTATCTATGCATAGCAAGACTACTTGTCAGTTCTTGGGTACACAAAGATGGGCTCGTCATCAAGATTGTCTGTGCCAGTCTGATAACTTCAGGGATTTCCGTGTGAAAATGGTTATCCTTGAACACAACTCCATATCTCCGTCGATCTGGCCCGACACTGCCTGGTATAAAGTGTAAAAGAGGGGTTACAGTATGCATATATATATAGTCAGACATGTAGGTCTCGGGCATTCGTTTTAGGTATATGTAGATACCAGCGCATATTCTCTCATCATGGGCCCAGCGCAAATGTTATGTTTGATACATGGTTTGTAGCTGCTACGGTCCGTTTTGTGTTACGGTATAAAGGTTTAGTTCGGATTATTATAGTAAAGGATTATTTGGTATAATCTAAGGCCTGTTTGTATCCGTTATATTAAACGGAATGGTAAACTGATGGACTGATTTTTTAAGTCCGCAGCCGCTAATAATAGCTGCTTGAATAAAATGTGAAAATGGTTATCCTTGAACACAACTCCAACTGAATAGGTTTACAAATGGCGTCGAAAGTAAATATCAGTAAGTAATTGTTCGACACGTTGCCGATAAAATACAATCAAATATATGAACTCGTGTAGGCATAGGTTCTTAAGTTTTGGATTATAGGTGAGAACGATGTTTTCGCAATGGGAGGTGTTAGTCACAGGCAGACAGCTTCAGGATCGGGATTTGTCGAAGGCACGAGTGTCAAACACGGGGCTTGAATCCGCGACGAGATTCTCACGACATTGGCCTTGTAAATTGTATTTCCATTTTAGAATAATATGCGTGGATATTGACAAGGTCAAATAACATGAACACTAAAACATGGCGGATTCCATACGGATAACACGGCTTGCTACAGTAAATACCAAGTAAGCAATTCTATGTACAGGGTTTTTTTTTTTGTAATTTCATAAAATCAGTTTTATTTGGTTTTCAACGAAAACAGATTGGTGGGTTTGCGTTTTTACAACACAGATTACAAACTACACACATCAAAATAACCAGCATTTTCACTGATGGGATTGCTCAACGCTATCGAGGTACAGCCTACACCATGGTATGTCTGCCTCTGTAAAACCTTCGATTTCTCCATCGCTTTCATCACTGTCCAGAGCTGCCATGAGCTTGGCTTCTTGGTTTCTGACAGAGGTCGCTGCCAAAGCTAGGGGTTCTGTTATAGCACATACTTTGAAGGATTTAATGATGGTTTCTGGTTTCTCGGGATGGGGTAGCTATCTTGCCGTTTACCATTATACTTGCAGATTCCTTATATTTCAACCATAGGGCGCTCAAGCGATCTTTGAAGGGTTTGTTAATTGACACATCTAATGGCTGAAGCTAAAAAAATACATGCAAAGGGTTAGTGAGGAAATTTATTAAATGTAATGTAACTGAGATAAATCTTTTCAACGATGGCGTAAAACACCAATCAATCAATCTACCGCCGACAAACCAAGACAATCGTTGTTATCACAAATTACACCAACTCCACTCTAATGCTTAAGTCTTCCAATACACAAATATAATGGCTTTTGCTAATCGCATGTTCATTAACAAAATGTTAATTCTTCATCCGGGCATATAGCCCGCTTTCCTCCCATAATAAAACAGACAACGCCGCCATATAAGTGAAATAATATTGAGCGCGGCATAAAACACCAAACAATTAATCATTAATGGTGTAGGCTGGGCAAACCCTTAAGGCCCATATAAATGAAAATAGGTGAAAAAATTATTCCAAATGCAACATAACAAATTTGAAAATGAAATTGAAAAAAAAAAGTTATTCACAGAATTTGCCGATTAAAGGTTCTCGTAGTAGATAAAATTCATACGCTTGTCATATAAAAATTCCTAGCCTGTAAACTCTGATATAAGGGAGATAATTAAGGAAAAGTAAGACTGACCACACCCTTTAGAGTTATAAGTATAGCATAGAGACACCAGAGGGCCTTTGAGGGTCAATAACATCTTCTGAGACAGTCATAAAACAATGAAATTATACAAAGACAACCGTAAACAAAATATATTTAAAGTGACATAACGGATTAAACTATAAAAGAATAAGTTGTTTTTTTTTTATAATTTTTTGAAATTTTAGCACACAATTTCCCTATTGACAAATTGATGATAAATTTGAATAAATGGACTGCAAGTTACCCAAAGACGTTTGTTGAATCTATTTATGTACATAGCTGGTTAAGGCCCTCCCCCCCACGAGCCCCATGTTAGGAAATTTAGGTGAATGTAGAAGTTCTCTTCGAAATTTATTGAAACTTCTCACACAAGTAGCTATTGAATAGCAGTTGTAAAGTTAGGAGCCGAGAGCCTTATAAATTGGACTTGGAATTCCGTAAGTTCCGACAGGCACCCACGGGTAAGGTGGTGAATCGTACCCACGGGAAAGTTTAGTAGTTCGCAAGACACCCCAAGGGTGTCTCACACTGTTAGACCCTGACCCCAAGGGTCAAAAGGGGTTCGAAAAGTGGCACCCAACCCTCTTGGTTTTGGGTCCCTAGGACCTAGGGATAGGTCAAAGGGTTAGATTTAAAGGTTTTCGTTATGACCCGACTTTGACCCCTCAGAGTTACAACTTCCGATTACCCAAGGGGGCCCCAAATTTTGTCAAAGGGTAGAGGAGATTTCGCATACACTCCTATTTTTAATCGGGGCCAAGGTTTAAGGTCTAACCCTGGGCCTTCAAACTTTTTTTGCAGGACTTGTCCACCTCTTATTTTTTAGAACTATACTTAGGGTTAGGGTTTGGGTTAGGGTTAGGGTTATAGTTCAAGGGACGTACCCTGCACGAAGATGGGAAGTGTCCTGCATAATTTGCAGGAAATGTCCATGAAATTGATTTCTTAAGGATGTTTCATGCAAATAGCGTGGATGTCTCCTGGATAAACATTGGACCTGTCCTGCAAACTTGATACGTGTCCTGCTTTTCAAACCCTATGGCCGTTTCCTGCAGAATAATTGTTATAATGCATGAAACGTCCATTTAGGGTTAGGGTATACGAAGTAATATTACTTACGGAACGGACGTGTCCTGCTTTTCAAACCCTATGGCCGTTTCCTGCAGAATAATTGTATAATGCAGGTAACGGCCATTTAAGGTTATTCTGAACGTGTCCTGCATTTCAAACCCTAACTGGATGTTTCCCGCAGAATAATTGTATAATGCAGGTAACGGCCATTTAGGGCTAGTATGGATGTGTCCTGTATTTCAAACCCTAAATGGACGTTTCCCGCAGAATAATTGTAATTGTTAATATTACTTACGGTACGGACGATCCCCGCATTACCCCCTCCCCCCCCCCCCCCCCCCCCCACGGAGGTATGGACGCCACCGCATGGGTTATGCAGGAAACGTCCAACACTAATTTCCTCATATGTGACTGTCATACTTTGAATTTTTAAGAAGTATGATTATTATATCTAGAAAAAGAAACAATGGAGGCACCCATCCCAAGGCAGGATTCGATCCAGGCATCACGCCACCTCCTTTCTAACTAAAATGTATTAAAAAATACATATGTAGGGATGTTTTTTTTATTTCTTTTTCCCAATTTTTTTTTCTTAATTTTTTTTTTAAAATCTCGTTCGGAATCTACAAATGGGCCATGACAAGTCGTTAGACCAGCATGGTCATTTCACGACCCCCTTTGTAGACCCCGACCCTTTGAAAATGTTTAAAAATTATTGTTTTCTGAACAAACTCCGTATTTTATCTGTTATTCTCTTCAAGGGATAGTCCTCTAAAATTCGATGGCCTTTTTCCACCTCTTCTAAAACGGCCTGAACCTCCTTCTCTTTAATTTTTCCACCGTTCAGAAAAAATTTTTCTCAGCATATTTGATTCTTGGGCGCTGAATACCCTTCGCACGTGAGGTAGACTTGGTGCTGGTGTTGACTCTGGATTTGGTACTGAAGTTGATTCTTCTATTTCCACATCAGTATCCTCTTCTCTTTCGGGAGCATTCCGCATGGTGGCCCTTATGCGTTGGCCCATTATGGCACTTCGCTCCGCCTGCAGTGGGAGCCGGTAATGGCTCTGCTGCGTCGCAGAGCTATGGCTCATTTGAGCGGATAACTCATTTGATACCCCCGGTAATTGTTGGAGGCATGCAACAGTCACCGATTTTCGTAATGTTGTCGTTGAAAATCTTCTTCCAATAATCTGAAAAGATATGATAACACAACATATGATTGATTGATGTTTTACATCGCACTCAAGATTATTTCACTTATACGGCCGCTTTGCCAGGTTTAGTTTGGGAGGTGGGGGGGGACCGGACTCTTAGCTCGGAGGAAACCCCCCGAGCTTCGGACAACAGATTTAAGTTAACAATATACCAAATTTTTTTAAAAATTAAATTGAAAACAATGACTTACTGCGCTGAAGCGTCTATTTATGTAATTGTTCAATTGGCTTGTATCTAATTGCTTCCCGTTGAACTTTACAAATACATTCTTGACATCTTCGTCAGCTACCTGACTCCTCAGTCTTGATATATACCTAGTTACATCTCGATGGAACTCTCCGGACATGGGCACGTTTGCCGGGCCTTTATAGCCCGTTTTGTGTCTCAGTACACGGACGACGTAGTCTTCACCCTGTATTGAGGCCCGACTAAACTCGTCCAGAGTCATATTTACAATCGCCTCTGTCCGGAGTTGATTAGTGTCTGATTAGTGTAATTAAAGTGGCATGAGCTGCCAAAATGCACACTTTTTTTCATAGTTTCTGATCATCACGAAAGTAAGAGGCTTTGAAGGCCATCAAAAAAATAAATGATTTACCTTGGAATGAGGAAAATTCATACAGTGTGTGGCTTGTACGAACCGAAAACGTGTTCCAAAAAGTAAACCAAATTTAAATAACCGGGACGATAATTCATTCATTCCAAGGCAAAGTTAGTTTAAAGCAATACTTTATCGTACATTGGGTGACTTTAAAGTTGGGTGTTAACACCAACACTAACACTAACACCCACACTTAAAGCCTGGTTCACACCATCTATAAGCTCGAGCCATGGTGTTGGTGTTGACACTTGCTTTCGGTGTTACCCACGATTATAGTCGGTGTTTGTTTTGACACTGAAGCTAACACAACACCCAACACCTAAAATGACACCAATTATAAGTTGCTATAAGAGTGTTGGTGTTGACACCTGGTGTTGGTGTAACGTAGATTTACAGTCGGAGTTTGGTGTTAGGTTAGCACCGGTTGGAGCATGAGGTGTTGAGTTGAACCGCAGTTGGTGTTCATTTCGGAATTCTTCCAATTGCTTTACTATTGGAGACAAAACTAACCCCTAAGGGTTAACACCAGACTGAGTTTAAAGTCAACGGTATTAGCAGCCATGTTGTTTGTTGCACCTAACGAGGCGGTTGCTGGAGGAAAAAAAATCCCCAGGATTATCCCTGTTGCCCCCATGGATTGCCTTTGGACTGTCCGTCAAGTATGCATACACTAAAGTAGTGGAGACCGTTTACACCGTGTCAAAAGTTTGGATGGAAAGTTAAAGTGGCATGAGCTGCCAAAATTCACACTTTTTTCATAGTTTCTGATCTTCACGACGGTAAGAGGATTTGAAGGCCGTCGAAAAACGAAATGATTGGCGTTGGAATGAGGAAAATCCATACAGTATGAGGCTTGTACGAACCGAAAACGTGTTCGAAAAGTAAACAAAATTTAAATAACCGGGACGACCATTCATTCATTCTAAGGCAAACTTAGTTTAAAACAATACTTTATCGTACATTTTCGAGACTAGAAGCCTAAAAAGCTTCTGAATTATACGTCTTGAGAAAAATAGCCAATAATTTCAACGTTCTGTTTTGACATAAAAATATCAACATTTTGGCAGCTCATGTCCCTTTAACAGACAACCTGCTACTGTATGCTAATTAGTGCAAGATGTCAGGTCGGATATTACTGTACAAATTGAACAGTAGAGGGATTGTAGCCCTGTCAAAACTGGACGAACACCAGTGTTAACCGCAAGTCGGTGTTTTGGCTTCAGGTCAACACTTTTCTTACAGACTATTTGCTAATTGAACACTAGTGTTAACACTGGTGTCTGTACTGAGTGTTGACTCGATGCATGGTGTTTGGAGCTTCAGGTGGACACCAACACTAACACCAACACTCAAGACCAACCCAAACTCAAACTTTAAAGTCACCCATTGTCGAGGCTAGAAGCACTAAAGAGCTTGTGAATTATACTTTTTGGGAAAAATAGCCAGTAATTTCAACGTTCTGTTTTAACGTCAAAATATCCACGTTTTGGCAGCTCATGCCCCTTTAAATTTAGGTAACAAAATGAATTGACCCTAACTGTACAAATTTCGTTTGAACGATAAGAAGACAAACAATAACTTACCACTATCATTTACTGCCAAGTTGGACGATCTTCGATGTCCTTCCCTTTGGACGGACTGGGTCCACCCCCCAGCTTAGTGGTCAATCGTTCGGTGTCTTCCGAGGGTAGAGCGTCTTTTATATACCGGACAAATCTCTTCATCGAAAGAAAGTAAGAGGAAAGAGTCCCTGGTCTTACTCTGGCATCTCGGGCCTTTTGTAGCCATGTCGTGCTGATGTTTGAAGGGTTGAGCAAGTCTCTGACAACGGCTTCTGACCCCATTTCTTTGAAAATCACCCTCATCTGAAATAATTGAAATGCATATGTGTTAGGAATTATGTCTTTTTTTTTGGTTGGTGTGTCTGCTTTTGTGTGTTCAGGGTTAATATCATCTGAATAAGGCTTTACTTACATGGTGCTCACTGGCTTTAGCTACTTTAGAGGTTCGACACCCCCCGTCGAAATTTCTCAGCCAAATATGAAATTCCCGCAAATGTCTCTCGGTTTCTTCTTTAAGCACTGTTTCGTTCGCAGGAAATGTATGCCTATTTCTCAGGCCTAAATCCTCATTCTCATTCTCCCGATCTACTTCTGTATCTCTACACTCATTCTGAAATACAATACAAGTTTTGTATCTGTGAAAACATGTCATGCTATGGCAAGATGTCAATTTGATATATCATATGGTAAGGTGCGTTATTATTTTACACATTGTGGTACGAGAACTTACGTGTGTCACCTTTATGGTGATTAATTTAAGATACTCCGGTGTCCCAATTTTTAGTTTATGTACCCGGATAAGGTGGCGGTCCATCCTGGTGCGAAAAGCCGGACAGTTACGCACTGGGCATGGCGTCCTTTCCGATATCAATTCTCGGTCACAGTTATTTCTCGAAAGGGAAACGGCATTTCTCGACGCCATTTTATGGACTAGTCTGAAAAAAATAATAATAGTTAACCGACTTTAGAATTGAGGTAATCGAATTTCAAAATTTTTTTTAAAGAGTTAAACACTTGCATGAATAAATCAATACACAAAAAAACGGTGCAAATATAGAATAGGTCCGTCGTTTTTAACTTCTCTTCAAATTCGTCTTTTAGATGTTATTTCTTTTAGCTTTTAGTCGGAATAGTTTAGTTTTAAGCTTGTAATATTAGATTAGTCATAAGTTCTAGAAGAAATGAATAAAACGGGGGGTTTTACAGTGCCCCCCCCCCCCCCCCCTTGACGATTATAGCGGTTTGAGACTGACGGACCAATTCTATAGTCTGTCCAAAAAAAACAAGGAACTTTTTACAGGATACTTACTTTAAGTGTCTAGAGACATCCGTTATCATGGAGTCGCATTTCGGGCACTTCCTCTGTCTGTTTTTATTTTTTCTGCTGAGGTCCAGGCTTCTGGTTTTCCTTATTTTCTTGCCCGCCACGTCTTCCTCCCCCTTCTGACCTTCCTCCTCCTCCCCCTTCTGACCTTCCTCCTCCTCCATCTGACCTTCCTCCTCCTCCATCTGACCTTCCACCAAGACCTCGCTACTATCCCCATCTTCCCCACCTTCGTCTGAATCGAAATCTTCCGGCTCCCATTCGGAGCCTGAATCTCCTTCTACTGTATCTTCAAAAATCCTCCTCTCCTCTTCCTCCTCCATCAGCTCCATATTTCTCTTGTGTTTGTCTTTCATACCTAATTCTTGGGCGATTCTAGGCATTTTCTGTGAATTAGAAAAAGAGCGAGAAGCTAACATAATTCCAACATAATTCCAACCTTATGTGCCTGTAGTCAGAATGTTAAAATGTAATACCAAAACAAATTCGAAGTAAAAAGACTAATTCTACCTCACAAAATCATAAATTCCGTATGAAAGAGGGGGGGGGGGGGACACGTCAGTGCCCTTTGAACGACTAGTGCAAATATTCCTCCCCATTCCTCCCCATAACAACAAGACCAGTCCCGTGCTTTACTACGTTAAGGAATGGGGTGACTCAAACCCTAATGTACGTCGTCTGCATTCGTAACACAGAATTTGGCTCACCTCGGTGACATACGATTTATTCAGCAACCCAATAGATCGTTCACACAGTATGGAAATAGTGAAGATTGACCAAAGGGACATCGCTTATATATGGCATTGATTTCGTGTGACCGGCATATAAGACGAAACGACTAACACGATAGATCGTTCCCATGAGATCACTTATATATGACACCGATTTCGTGTGACCAGCATATAAGACGAAACGACTAACACGATAGATCGTTCCCATGAGATCACTTATATATGACACTGATTTCGTGTGACCGGCATATAAGACGAAACGACTAACACGATAGATCGTTCCCATGAGATCACTTATATATGACACCGATTTCGTGTGACCGGCATATAAGACGAAACGACTAACACGATAGATCGTTCCCATGAGATCACTTATATATGACACTGATTTCGTGTGATCGGCATATAAGACGAAACGACTAACACGATAGATCGTTCCCATGAGATCGCTTATATATGACACTGATTTCGTGTGATCGGCGTATAAGACGAAACGACTAGTTTTCGTGTCACTAGCATATAATTCTTTCCAACCTAGATATCTGAGCCCGTAATCATGGGTTGGTAAAATATTTACACCGCAAAAACAATATTTGTGTCCATGTTTCCAAAAAGTATTAATTGATTGATTAATTTATAGATTGGTGTTTTACGCCGCGCTCAAGATTATTTCAGTTATATGGCGGCGATGCTAGTTTTATTATGGGAGGAAACCCACGACCTTCCGCTGGCAACCATCCCACAAGCTATTGTTGGGGTAGAGAAACCTGAAGGCCAGTATTATGGAAGCCCTTTTCTGGACCGGTATATTGCCATATCACTCCAAACAATAATCCAGATTCTGGCCGTTTTAGCATTAGTTTACATCATTCTGTGGTTTGAAATCACCCTTCAGATCTACTGGAAAAAAAACTTATCAAACTGACGTTGTTGGCATTTATTGTCAGCATCCCCTGGACTTGGTATCATATGTATAAGCAAGAAGAGGCAAAACGTCACACTGAGTTGATGAAAGATATTCCAGAGTCATGTTTAAAAAGGAATTCATCATGGCTAGAGATGGCGGCTGAAGTCACTCGTTCAATGTTCACTCTGTCTGAAGATAAGTGTGTCTACGACGGAAAAGTAGAACCGAGGTGTGTATCTAACTGTACCCGTTGTGAGTACGTGGCAGTTCACCCATTGTTAGGTAATCTGGGTCGGGGACAAAGGGTCAGACTTTATTGACACGATAACAATCCATTGTTATCCACGTATCGTGCCAGGTGTGTGAACCGAGTGATACTCGCCATGCCACGTCCTCAAACTAGGTCTTTTTGCAAAGACCTGTCATACGATGATGAGTTGTTGATGACAGCCAGTTCATTGTCGGTTCACTCATTGTTAGGTAATCTGGGTCGGGGACAAAGGGTCAGGCTGTTTGTGAAGACCTGTCATACGATGATGAGTTGTTGATGACAGCCAGTTCATTGTTAGTTCACCCATTTGTACGACAATATAAGGCGTGGTTTAACACAGATAAGGGTTTGTCAGAATGAGTCTGTTAAAGTATAAAAGGCACTGCAAATGTTCTTTTTTCATTCGAACACGATCGGTGTATATCAACAGAAATGGCACAAGAAAAAGTACGGATTTTCATGAAACCTGGAGGCAAGGGAAAGCTACTGTTATGCGAGCCGGCGGACATGGCCCCAGTGGCGGCGAAGGAGGTTATCGGTATTAACTCAAAAATACAGGCCGCCTGCGTTTCATCGGACGTTAAAGGCGGAGTTGTTCTATTTTTGGACGACCGCTTATGCATCAACGAAAACTCATTGAAAGGCAATACGTGGAGATTAAAGGTTGGGCCAAAGGTATCCACAGACGACACCAAAGCGGCTCCTCTTTTTTTCAATGGCAGAGCCCAGCAGGTAGTTGTGGACACAGAAAATGTGGACACAGTGTCGTACCTCAGAAGGGTCATTTTGTGTCGGGACAGGGTGCCTGAATGAGGCGCTCGATCTCACAGGTTGGTCAGTTATCCCTCAACCCGCCACCCAAGTGAGGACGGAGAGCGCCACGGGTGGTATACAACAGGCGTTAAAGTCGGAATCCACATCGGTTGTGAATCAACCTTCCACGGAAATACTGCGTATTATGGAGAAACTTAAACTAAACGACGAGGAAAATTTTCTAAGCTTTATTCGAAATAAATTCAAAACAGAAAAAAAAAAAAACAATCAAAAAAAATCTCTCTCTTTGTTGGACAGGCTCCTGGGGCACCCGACTTTTTCCTATTGGCCCCGTTTCATAAACAGTTGCGACAAGGTGATAGTGGGAATAAACCGAAGGGAAATCCCCCCCCCCCCTTGGAAATGGCGCTGGGTTTGTACGAAAGTAAGGGGCGTGGTTTACATATTATGGTTCTCAGCTGGGTTTGTACGAAAGTAAGGGGCGTGGTTTACACATTTATATATATATATATATAACGGTATCGATCATCAACAGTCATTATTAGTTTTGTCGTGCATAGAGCAGCATCAACTTCGACCACCTTGCTCTGTTTTCAATACTGTAAACTATGGACGGTGCCGTAGAAGCCCAACACCTAGAAGCCGTGCTTACGCCGTCCGAGGACAGACCCGTGAAGTTAACCCTCGACTGCGGAGGGTACGCCAAAAAGTTGTACTACGACGACGAGGCTACGGAAATTGAAGAAACTGAAATGAAGTCCAAACTGATTATGTTTGCCAAGGAGAAATGGGGTGATAAAGCGATCGGCAGGTTATACAAGAACATTTACGACATAATGATCAAAGAGGAGGAGATCGCTAAAAAGAAGCGGGAAGCGGCCCAGAAGAAACGGCTCGAGGCCAAGCTGAAGAAGCGAGAGGAGAAGAAAGAAGGCTCGAGAATAAAACTGGCTGATTGAACTGTTTTCGAAATAAAATTATAGATAACTATTATATATTTTGTTTCTTTTTTTTTCTTCTTCTTTCTTTCTTTCTCTTTCGGTCGTACCTTGAGAGTACAGTACAACCACACAAATTCAACCCGACATCTCGGGTCTATGCCGTACGGCGACATCTGTGGTAACTGTACTAGTTGGTCTTTGTGAAATGTTCGGGAGGATAAACCCGATTCGACCGTGTGTTGAAAATATGCGTTCCAAGCGAGAGCCAATTGTGAACCATAAAAAGCTGTTGGTCATATTTTTGGTTATACCGAGTGTGCCCCCCCGAGATAGGACGTGTTTTCCAGTTGCTCTCTCTCCTTGTAGTCGTGATACAACAGCAGTAACGTTAACCCGTGCTGTTGTTATTGTTATATCACGACTACAAGGGGGGCGGGAAGTGTTTGTGGTTTACCCTCACGAACGAGTGATCAACACATATCTTTGAAGAGGCCATGGTAAGTATTGTATACTAGGTAGGTATAGTACGGACGAAGCTTATGCATGTAAAAGGTGATACCCGATTTATTTGCGATGGCTACACCGACTATGCACAGAAGTGATGCCCGATTTCTTTGCGATGGCTACGCTTCTGGTATGTGTTTTAGATAGCTGCATGATATATATATATATATATAAGCCAAGAAGTGATGCCCGATTTCTTTGCGATGGCTACGCTTCTGGTATGTGTTTTAGATAGCTGCATGATATATATATATATATATAAGCCAAGAAGTGATGCCCGATTTCTTTGCAATGGCTACGCTTCTGGTATGTGTTTTAGATAGCTGCATGATATATATATATAAGCCAAGAAGTGATGCCCGATTTCTTTGCGATGGCTACACCGACTAGGCACAGAAGTGATGCCCGATTTCTTTGCAATGGCTACGCTTCTGGTATGTGTTTTAGATAGAGCTGCATGATATATATATAAGCCATGAGGTGATGCCCGATTTCTTTGCGATGGCTACACCGACTAGGCACAGAAGTGATGCCCGATTTCTTTGCGATGGCTACGCTTCTGGTACGTGTTTTAGATAGAGCTGCATGATATATATATAAGCCAGGAGGTGATGCCCGATTTCTTTGCGATGGCTACGCTTCTGGTATGTGTTTTAGATATAGCTGCATGATATATATATAAGCCAGGAAGTGATGCCCGATTTCTTTGTGATGGCTACGCTTCTGGTATGTGTTTTAGATATAGCTGCATGATATATATATAAGCCAGGAGGTGATGCCCGATTTCTTTGCGATGGCTACACCGACTAGGCAAAGAAGTGATGCCCGATTTCTTTGCGATGGCTACGCTTCTGGTATGTGTTTTAGATAGAGCTGCATGATATATATATAAGCCAGGAGGTGATGCCCGATTTCTTTGCGATGGCTACGCTTCTGGTATGTGTTTTAGATAGAGCTGCATGATATATATATAAGCCAGGAAGTGATGCCCCATTTCTTTGCGATGGCTACGCTTCGTTGAGCTCTGGAGTGAGCTCAGCCTCACAAAGTGCCGAAAAGAGAGGCCAATCGGCTTTCTGGAATTTATAACGAGGAACTTTCTCTACACTCTTTGAAGTCAGATGTTCTTGGATGACTGGGAAATGGTCGCTGCCACAAAGATCATCATGCAACCTCCATGTGAAATCTGAGAGGAGTGCAGGGTCTGTAATGGACAGATCTATAGCGGAGTAACGACCATTCCCAGAGTGTAGGAAAGTGTCTGTGCCGTCATTAAGTATGCACAGACCTTCCTCGTCGAGAACCTTCTCAATAACCTTAGCCTTTTGATCGTTATTATCACAGCCCCACAATGGACTGTGGGCGTTGAAATCCCCAAGTAACATGTATGGGGCTGGAAGCTGTGCCACCAATCCTCTCAGTTGTTCTATATTTAACTGAGAGGAAGGTGGAATATATATGGAACATAAGGTTATTGTTTTATCCAAAGACACACGGACAGCCACAGCCTGTAAATCTGTGTTCAGAGGCACAGGACTGTGTGCAACACCAGAGTTGACAAATATAGAGGAGCCACCAGTTGCTCGCTCACAATCGCCAACAAAGGTGCTGTAGAGTACGTAGTTTTTCAGAGTTACTCTATCGCTGTCCGTCTGTCTGAGATGTGTCTCTTGCAGACAGAAAGCAACAGGATTAAACTGTTGAATTAATAATGTTAGTTCATTATGATTGGTCCTCAGACCACGACAATTCCATTGGATGATGGTATCCATTAAGGAGGGAGGCGTGCAGGTGAGCCATCGCCAGGTCTGGAACGATGGTCACCCTTTGAAGACCCACTCTTTTTCCGAGCCTTGGAGGATTTTGGTCCGGGTCTCTTTGGCTTCGGTGAGCGGTCCCGGGATCCTCCAGGTTTTGGAGAGGGTGGGTCAACTTTAGGTCTCTGGGAGGAGGTCTCCATTTCCTCCGCGGATGACTCTGAGAGAGTGTGTACCTTTCTCTGTGAGGTACACTCCTGGGGACTGGAGTCCTGCGACTCCAACGATTCAAACCTATTGGAGGTCTGAACCAAGGGTCCCCAGATACTCTCCTCAGAGTCAGGGGTGGGTTTGGGAGGATCAGTCCTCCCAGAAATCTGTATGTTTGATTTCGTGGCCCTGGAGGGACGCTCTGCAGGGCCACGGTTTAGACTGGATTCAAAGTGAAAGACCTTTAAGGCATCCCCGGTTGACTTTGATGGTCTAACCGAAGGCCCTGCAGGTCTTTGCACTTTTGATGGATTAGCCATTTTTGCAGAAAAAGTCTGAGTTTGAGTTGACGTTGAAGCTTGTGCTGTTTGTGGGGTCAACTCAACAGCTGTAGGCCTATCCTTGCCAATGGGCCAGGTAAGTGTGGTTTGCGCCGAGGATGAGACGCAAACTTTCTTTGCCACATTGGCATAAGATAGGCCAGGTGAACTGGGCATAGGAGCTACCAACTTACGGGCTTCTAAGTAGCTCACATTCTTCTCCGACTTGATCCTCTGTATCTCTCTTTCTCGAAGAAAGAGAGGACAGTCTTTCGAAGAAGACATGTGAGCTGCACCGCAGTTGGAGCATTTTGGTGTTACTTTACAATCATTACTATCATGATTTTGCCCAGAACACCTGCAACAAACTTGTTTGTTGCGGCATTGAGCGCTTCCATGACCAAATTTCTGGCAGTTGAAACACCGTATAGGGTTAGGGATAAAAATGTCCACTTTAACCCTATACAGGCCGATGAAAATGTGGTCGGGGACGGTCAATGTGTTGAATGTCAAAAGATAGGTGTTCAGTTTGACAACATTTCCGTCCCGTTTTGTCGAGAAGCGCTTAACATTCGTGACCCCCTGGTCGCTGAGTTCCGAGCAGATAAGATCCTCGGACATCCCGGTCACGAATTACGCCTTTACAGCTGTTAAGTGACTTATGAGGGGAAACAACAATTGGTAAATCCCCAATCTTTTTTAAGCTTAATAAATTTACTGACTGTTGTTCCCGGAAGCACTCAATTAGAATGCTTCCATTCCTCAATTTGGATGCAGACTTGCACTTACCAGCACAAGCCTCAATGGACTTTTTCTGTAAAAAGCTATCTACTTTTGTAACCGGTCGATCGGTGGTACTAGATATCACAAGGAATCTAGGCCACCGATCAGACAAACTATTTTCAGTTGACTCACTTGGAGTCGCCTTGCGTTTTTTTGGCATTTTTGTTGAAGCCATGTGGTGTTATTTTTTTGTTTCACCATCCCTGTGTCCCACCCGCCACGGAGCACCAACAAGGGCGATGCCTCCCCGTGGGTAAAACCTGCAGGGAGAGGCACCAGGAACTCCAGGAATGGTATACTCGAGCAGATAGAGACATATGTATGTATAGGTACCTTCTACTCGATTGACCCATTAGCCACCGCCTTCTACAATGATGTTTTACAGTAGATGTCAATAGTTGTCTTTGAAATTTAGGTTTGTCCAGGTTTACAAATACCGTGGAATGTTCAAGTTGGATCATTGTAGGGCTTGACATGACCGGCCGATTGATCGGATCGGGCCAATCCGACCTCCTGTTTAGGTGAAATCAGGGCCAAGGTGGAGTGTTGGGTTTTTGGAGCATTAATTGCCGATCTCCTCAACCCTCAGCCACCAGGATCCCGTCATCCCCCGACACAGGTAGTCTGCCCACGGCCAACAGGCAGCCCAAGGTTTAGTCGCCTTTTACGAACAAGCTCCAAGGGAAGCTGTGGGCCTATTCTTAACCCCCGGAACCCACACGGGGGCCCGAGTTGGAATAAAGGTAGAACTAAATGAATTAAGCAGAAAGTCTGTCAAAGGTGAAAGGCGGTCTCCCGATATTCAAGGATGTGTTAAAAAATCTGAGAAACGTAAAAAACGGAATACTAAAAATGAAATAAACTTGAGATCTAAAGCCAGTTTGATTGCCGCTATTCCTTCTTCCAACAATAGTAAATTTCCAGTTACAGCTTTTGTTACCCAGACTCTGAATAGCACAGGAACTTCCAAGGTAAGATCAGATCGTGTGAATGGATTCATTTTCATTTTCAAAATGTATGAAAAAATGTCTGATTGTTTACTGCTCATGCTACCTTGGATGTGTACATGTAGAGATACAAGTGTTTGCTGCACCTAAAAAACGTGCCTGTCAAAATAACTTAATAGTTTGATGAGTTTACCAATTTAAATTTCATGGGTTATTTTATAGTTGATTTGGTACAACGGTCGCTACAGCATTAACATCGTTCACTGGCAGTAGTTTGAACTCCCATGTCTGTCTTTGACAGAATGAAATTTCATGCTTTACAATCAGTTTTACACATTAACTGTATATATACTGATCTCGTTGGAAAGGTACCCTGTAATGGTCAAAGGGTTTCCACGAGACAATGAGCCTGGGGGCCGTTTCAAGAAGCCGTTGCACAATGCAATCAATCGCAGTTGCCATGACTCCGTATCTCTTCACTATGGTATCCATTGGCAACTACGCTTCATTTCTGATGCGACTGCTTTGTGAAACTAGCCCCAGGTTTCCTCCCAACTAAACCTGGCAACAGTACCATATTAGGGAAATAATCTTGAGTGTGGCGTAAAACATCAATCCATCAATCTCAGCACAATTCTAACTCTTTCCAATCTACATGTATAGTGTTTCAGTGTAAAAGATAATTCAAATTTTCCTGTACTGGCGTGTTTATGTATGGGGAGCCGAAGTATTGTGAGAATTCCAGAAAATTTCCTGTCACCGGCGCTGCCTTTGCGCCTTTGTGGTTCGAATGTGACGCTCAGTTCTGACGTTTTAGCACAAAATACGTCAAACAAAGTGACAACGTCATCAAAACCCGCCATCTGTAACCGGATATCGTGAAATCATTCTTATTAAAGTGTTTATGTTACTTTTGTAGATTGATACTCCGACAACTGAGACGTCGGCTTATGACAATGAAAATGCTTCCCCTTGTGGTACGTATTACATGTAATTGAAAATCATCTTGGGGACCAGCCATTCTGTTAGAAAGTCCTTTGTCCTTTGGACTCAGCTTATAAAAGCAGCAAATTTGTTAAACTGTCCAGTACACTTGGGTTAAACTTGAAGTGACAATTTCTGTCTGATGATAAAAAATGAAGACATCACCACGTAGTAAGTTGTTTTGAACTTACTAAACATTATCAGTTACACTTGGCGAAGACACCGGTACAGGTGTCGAAAGCTTGTGTTGTTCAAAACAACTTACTTCATGGTGATGTCTTAATTTTTTATCATTAGTATGGAAGCCTTGTTTAAAGAGAGTTTCAAACATTTCTTACAATTTCTGTCTGCTCATGGCAATCTCTAGGTACATGGTATGTTGTTCTGCTGTCAGAGCAGTCCGTATGCTCGGACTGTAAGCAATATCAATTTCTCTGTACGGTTAAATTAACCTTTATTCAAAATTTCAATTGAAAGGACAAATTATAGCTGTTTATGGGTCCATTCAAGGTGGGAATTCTGTTTTAAAACAGCATTATCCCCTCTGCCAGACTCCTGGTCTACATCTGGGTCGTTGAAGGGCCAGGTTAGGGGATTGAGATGAGTTGAGGGTAAGTGATAATACAGGTACATCCACTATACATGTAGGTATATTATTTATCATGTCAGGCTGCCCAAGGATAGTCATTTAGGGGAATGGTCGAAGACAAAAAATAACGTACGAACAGCATCGGCAGTATGATAACTGGTTCCCTCTACTCGGCAACAAGCAGTAGACAAGCGAGTGTTAGGAGCTTCACCGAAACATTGTGTTCCCAATAAACCAAGAAGTTGTAAATCCATACGCAAGAGTTTTCTTTCCTTCATTATTATGCTCAACTTCTAAATGCCACTTAAACAAGTCAAGCGAGTCAAAGACTGGGCCCTCGAACTTCATTCAACAGCCTAGTGAGGAGAAGTTATTTTTAAAAAAGTATAAAGCCCAACTTCTGTGAAATTTCTTGGCAATACAAATTTGTACCAATTTAAATTCTTACACTGAGAGAATGACAAAAGTGTATGATAACTGATCAAATCCCCATAGTTTGGTTGCGGTAATGTCATGAGTTAATTCAAGTGTTGGAAAAAAGTAGAAGAGTGCAAATTCTCATCTTAATTCAAGAGAGAGCTTGTAAAACATTCAATGATTAACTGCTGGTCAATCATCTCCCTGGACTGAGATGTGATAAAAGTTTAAATCTCATTCAGTTATTGAGGATTTAGCAACATGCATAGTCCTCTAATTAACTCAGGTATTACCGTAATACTTGATCAATAGGCTTAGAACATTGCTAATAAGAAAGCTTCATGAATGAATTAGGAACAAAAAAAAAATTGTTTTTAAAAAGCTACAAATTTTTTTTGAGATACGCAACACTTTATGTGATGTATTTACTTGTGACGGCTAAAAGAAAATTTTCAATTTTAACTAAATTCTATAATCAGAATAATCAGCTACCAATATTTTTTATGATTTTTCATATTCCTTTCAGGTGAAAATTGTCCTATTTGCCAAATATGTCCAACTATGGAATTTCTGTCTGAAATGCATCTAATGGCTCACAAAATTGATATCCATGGGTTAAAGTTGCCAGGACTAAACAAGGTGGATTTGAGCTCAATCTTTGCAGGTAAAAATGTTTACATTCTCTTAATACACATATAGGGCCTACATATTTAAAGTGGCATGAGCTGCCAAAATTCATGCTTATTTCATAATTTCTGATCGTCACGACGGTAAGAGGCTTTGAAGGTCATCGAAAAACTAAATGATAGGCGTAGGAATGAGGAAAATCCATACAGTATGTGGCTTGTACGAACCGAAAACGTGTTCAAAAAGTAAACAAAATTTAAATAACCAGGACGACCATTCATTCATTCTGAGCCAAAGTTAGTTTAAAACAATACTTTATCGTACATTTTTGAGACTAGAAGCACTAAAAAGCTTCTGAATTATATGTCTTGAGAAAAATAGCGAATCTGTTTTAACGTCAACATTTGTGCCCTGAATATGGGATAATGCGACCGTTCACACTTCCCTGTTCATAGACTTCTGTCGAAACTTAAGGAGGCCTTTGTTGCCCTCTCTCTTTCCCTCTCTGGTATCCTCCAGATTATTAAATGCCACCATGAAGGCCAACAAAACAAAATTCAAGGCCTGTGAAACCCCTTTTTTCATGATCATCTTGTTTCCTCCTAGGCCCACAACCACCGAAACAACAACCAACTCCACTGAATTCCAATGACCTGAGGAACACAGTAAATGAGGTAGGTATATTGCAAGGATCAGAATTACTCTTTCTTTCCTTGGTAAAGTTTAGAAGGGAGACAATCCAGAGAGCTGTTCATTCACCAGTATCTCTACATACAGTATTCTCGTTATTTTTGGGATTACACTTTCTTGAAAATATGGTAGAAATTCCTCTACCGATTTTTGGGTGACGCCCAAAACGGAAATCGAACCCAGGTCCCAGAGTATGGCACCTATCGCCAGCACTAAATGCCGGCTGTCTTATCCATTCAGCCAACCGGCCTCATTTAGTGCCATACACTGGGACCTGGGTTCGATTCTCGTTTTGGGCGTCACCCAAAAATCGGTAGAGGAATTTCTACCATATTTTCAAGAAAGTGTAATCCCAAAAATAACGAGAATACTGTTATACCAACTTTCTAAAAGACACTAATTAACTAATCTCTACATATATGCTGCTTGAATTACTAAAAAATCAGAGAAAAATGACACCTCTCTGTTCTTTCTACAGTGTTGAATTTGGTTATTTTCATGGTTGCCACTTGCCTGCACAATATCTCCTGAACCGCTAGCAGAAATTTTATGAGATTTATTCTCTAGCTTATTGGTGAGATCGTTTGTAATTGTTCAAGTTGTGGTGTATATATGTCTTTTTGTTGTTTCGTACGCCTTAAGTTTCCATTGGTTGATGATTGTTTTAATAAGGTGAACAATTACTTATGGATAACAACTTCTTGGTTTTTGGGGTGATGACATTTCAATGTAGTTCTTACATTCAACTTCTAAATGCCATTGAAAGATTTGATGAGTGTTTGTAAGACATTTCTGGAAGGACTGGCGAAATTTCCCAACATTTCTTTTTACGCATTGTTAGTGATTTCCTTTGTGGTTTGTCAAATTTTTGGTGTCTGTACGTCTGTCTGTTAGTCTGCTTCTTGATCAGGTATTGGCATTGTATACTGCATGGGTCGCGGGTTCAAATCCCACTCAGTCCCAAAATTTGAAAATTTTCTGACTGGGTTTTCACTCGAACGACCTATGTGGGATGGTTGCCAGTTACCAACGGAAGGTCGTGGTTTTCCTCTGGGCATAGAGCCCGGTTTCCTGCCACAATAAAACTGGCAACACCGCCATATAAGTTAAATAATCTTGAGCGCGGCGTAAAACACCAAATAATCAATCAATTTATATTTGTATACTGCCTGTCTGTAGGATATTCCAAATCCCTTGGAGGAATTTTAAAAAAATTTTATCTGGTTTTCTGGGTGGGGGTCCTGTCTGTTTGATCGCATTTTGCCTTCTGTATGTCTGTTCGTTCTTCCCTTTGCCACAAATTCAGATATTTTTATTGGTGGTTGTTTGTCTAAAAGATATCTGCAGAATCAATTTTAAGAATTTTGCTTAAGGCTAGCCGCAAATTCAGATATTTTCATTGGTTGTATGCAAGATGCCTATTAAAAAAACAACAAAATGTTTTACAGCTTATTGTTGCCGTCCTTTGTAGCTACATAAAGTTGATCAAGAATTTTTTAATAGTCATCTGCTTCTAATTCAGATATTTTCATTGGTGACTGCTTGTAACATTGATTGATTGATTGATGTTTCCGAAGCACTCAAGATTATTTCATTTTGTGGTAGTGTTGCCAGGTTTAGTGGGAAGGAAACCAGTAGTAGAACTACTAAAGACAATTTTGCGACAATTTTCTTTACTCTTTATTTTATGTATTGTTGCTGTCCATTGCAGTTGATAAAATTTTGTGACTGGCAAATTGATATTTCAATAATGAAGGTGGAGTAGACATATAGGTTTTGGTCCCAATACCTTCTAGTTTTTGATGGTCTTACTAATGTATTTCAATTTTCTTTTAACCAGATACCTCCTGCAGTTACCGTTAAATCCCCGGCTATATGGAATAGAACAGTAGGATCCTCCCCAAACCAACCAGATAACCAGCCAAATGTGCGATATGTCCGACATGCTTTTACTGAAAGTAATAACACGTCATTTAGGATCTTACTTACCAAAATGGAAGTTTTACATTCAGCATTAGCACGTCTGGAGGGGAAAGTAGACAACATTCTCACCGCAAGGTCTCAAGAAGAGCTTGTGAATCCCAGGAAAAGGAGCCTTGTCCATGAGGAGAGCGTTCAAGATTTTCTCCCATCGAAGACGAGGAAAGTTTCAAGACCGCCCGAGTCACGTTTAACAGGTCTTTCTACCAATCCTCCCCTGTCCACAATTTTTACCCAACTTGCTGACCAAAGTCTGTCTCAGGTGCAAGTTTCTTCAACTAAACCAACGCCAGTAACAGCTGAAAAACATTTGTCGAGACTAAAAACAAAACCTGGATTATCAACCATTCCAAATGGGACAACTATTGATAGCAACATGGCAACCATTGCCAATGAGGCAACTGATGATAGCAAGATGACAACCATTGCCAATGTGGCAACTGTTGATGGCAACATGACAACCATTGCCAATAAGGCAACTGTTGATAGGAAGATGAAATCCACTGCCAACGAGGCAACTGTTAATAGCAAGATGAAAACCATTGCCAATGTAGCAACTGTTAAGAGCAAAATGAAAACCATTGCCAATGTGGCAACTGTTGATAGCAAGATGAAAACCATTGCCACTGAGGCAACTGTTGATAGGAAGATGAAAATCAGTGCCACTGAGGCAACTATTGATAGCAACATGAAAACCATTGCCAATGAGGCAACTATTGATAGCAACATGACAACCATTGCCAATGTAGCAACTGTTGATAGGAAGATGAAAACCATTGCCAATGAGGAAACTGTTAGCAACATGAAAACCATTGCCAATGTAGCAACTGTTAAGAGCAAGATGAAAACCATTGCCAATAAGGCAACTGTTAAAAGCAAGATGAAAACCATTGCCACTGAGGCCACTGATGATAGCAAGATGAAAACCATTGCCAATGTAGCAACTGTTGATAGGAAGATGAAAACCGCTGCCAATGTGGCAACTGTTGATGGCAACATGACAACCATTGCCAATGAGGAAACTGTTAGCAACATGAAAACCATTGCCAATGTAGCAACTGTTAAGAGCAAGATGAAAACCATTGCCAATAAGGCAACTGTTAAAAGCAAGATGAAAACCATTGCCACGGAGGCCACTGATGATAGCAAGATGAAAACCATTGCCAATGTAGCAACTGTTAAGAGCAAAATGAAAACCATTGCCAATGTAGCAACTGTTGATAGGAAGATGAAAACCGCTGCCAATGTGGCAACTGTTGATGGCAACATGACAACCATTGCCAATGAGGAAACTGTTAGCAGCATGAAAACCATTGCCAATGTGGCAACTGCTGATAGGAAGATGAAAACCGCTGCCACTGAGGCAACTGTTGATAGCAACATGACAACCATTGCCAATGTAGCAACTGTTAAGAGCAAAATGAAAACCATTGCCACTGAGGCAACTGTTGATAGGAAGATGAAAACCGCTGCCACTGAGGCAACTGTTGATAGCAAGATGAAAACCATTGCCACTGAGGCAACTGTTGATAGCAGCCTGGCAACCATTGCCAATGAGGCAACTGTTGATAGCAAGATGACAACCATTGTCAATGTGGCAACTGTTGATGGCAACATGACAACCATTGCCAATGAGGAAACTGTTAGCAGCATGAAAACCATTGCCAATAAGGCAACTGTTAATAGCAAGATGAAAACCGTTGCCAATTTGGCAACTGTTGATAGGAAGATGAAAACCGCTGCCAATGTGGCAACTGTTGATGGCAACATGACAACCATTGCCAATGAGGCAACTGTTGATAGGAAGATGAAAACCGCTGCCAATGTGGCAACTGTTGATGGCAACATGACAACCATTGCCAATGAGGCAACTGTTGATAGGAAGATGAAAACCGCTGCCAATGTGGCAACTGTTGATGGCAACATGACAACCATTGCCAATGAGGCAACTGTTAAAAGCAAGATGAAAACCGTTGCCAATACGGCAACTGCTAATAGCAAGATGACAACCATTGCCAATGAGGCAACTATTGATAGCAACATGACAACCATTGCCAATGAGGCAACTGTTAATAGCAAGATGACAACCATTGCCAATGAGGCAACTGTTAATAGCAAGATGAAAACCAATGCCAATAAGGCAACTGATAGCAAGAGCACAACGTTAACTGAAACAAATCAACAAAGACCTTGTGAACTGGAGGACTTTGTTAGTGCTAATCTTTTCTTCCCATCTACAGATGAGGACTTTGTTAGTGCTAATCTTTTCTTCCCATCTACAGATAAAACACAGATTGAGGATTGCACTTTGTCTGAAGTCGTGGCGTCCAGGTTCTGGAGACTCCGACCATGTCAACTGGAGAATATTAAGTTGAAGCCCCAGACAATCGCTTTCCTCTGTGCTAAGGATTTACCGGAGCCAAGCCCGGTGCTAGTTTTTAGCCGAGAGACGCTTGCGTTGCTTATACAAACTTCACACGGAGCGCATCACTTTGCAAAAAATTTACTTTTTCATGGCTTCACTATAGGGGAACTGTATGGAAGGAATGCCATGGGGAAAACACCAAATGGTTACCCAGAAACAAAAAAGGCCCTGGCCCCAAAGATGTCTCAGGTGCAAGTTTCTTCAACTAAACCAACGCCAGTAACAGCTGAAAAACATTTGTCGAGACTAAAAACAAAACCTGGATTATCAACCATTCCAAATGGGACAACTATAATAGCAAGATGACAACCATTGCCAATGAGGCAACTGTTAATAGCAAGATGACAACCATTGCCAATGAGGCAACTGTTAATAGCAAGATGAAAACCAATGCCAATAAGGCAACTGATAGCAAGAGCACAACGTCAACTGAAACAAATCCACAAAGACCTTGTGAACTGGAGGACTTTATTAGTGCTAACCTTTTCTTCCCATCTACAGATAAAACACAGATTGAGGATTGCACTTTGTCTGAAGTCGTGGCGTCCAGGTTCTGGAGACTCCGACCATGTCAACTGGAGAATATTAAGTTGAAGCCCCAGACAATCGCTTTCCTCTGTGCTAAGGATTTACCGGAGCCAAGCCCGGTGCTAGTTTTTTGGGTATTTTATTTTACATTTAACGTTACCTTTCGCTTTCACGTTTTACTGGACAATATTTAATTAAAAAGTTACTTTGTAGCCTTAGTCAACTCAATCTGTCTTTATTGTTTTATTGATGCTAAAGCACAAAAAGTAAAGAAGATATGGACGAATAGAGAATATTACATAATCTAATATAGATGCCACGTTAAGTTACCGGCTAATCATACTGTAAATGGCCGACAACAAACCATCTACACAACAGGTATATGCAGTAAAATAATTGTAAAGATTTGATCAAAATTCTCCAAGATATGGAGAGGTAGTGAACAAAGATTTGGACTTAAGTGATATTACATAAACCAATATAGATGCCATATTATGAAACCGAACAGGACATAACGGGTTTATGACACACCTTCCACCCTTAAGGTATATGTTATGAAAAAAATTGCAAACAAAGGATCAAAACTATTCAAGATATGGAACGGAAAGGAGTGAAGATATGGACTAAAGAAATATTACATAAACCAATCTAGATGTCATAAATGGTTCATGGCAAACCTTCTACTCAGAAGGTATATGTTGTGAAAGAATTGTAAAGATCAGATCAAAACTCTTTAATCTAGGAAGCGGAAGGTAATCAAGGATGGAATGACGGACAGTGCTGGTGATACCATAATACAACCGGATTTTTGTTTAAGTCGGGCGTATAATTATAATTTCAAAGCTTTGCGAAAAAAAAAAACCCAACAACTCATAATAGGTCCACGTGTGTTTTAGTGTTCAAAACAAAATATATACATGGTGGCGTTTCTAGGTTTGGTGAATGAGAAAACCGGGCACAAAGGATCACCCTCCACTTAAGGCCGGTACCTCGCAACGCTCCAAATACGGTCAAACAAAACACCCATTTAGAAAAAATTGGACCCAGTGCGATTTGAACCAGCAACCCATCCATGGAAGACCTTTGTCGACGCGACACAACCGAGATCCTGGCAAATTAGAGAATAGTTCCATGGTATGGGAAATATTCCTCGTGTTGAATTGGTGTTTACTAGTGTGAACTAATCTCAAAACGCTAGTTGCAACCAAACGAATGTATCTTCAAACTATAGCTTTGATACTTTCATATCTCAAGGGGAATTTAAAGTACACAAGACCTACTTTTCTAATTTTGTTGGAATATCGTCGCCTGAAAAGGGTATGTCATCTGGTGGGAAAACCGAACTAAACAGACTTATCGGATTGGCCCCTGCAATAAAGATATTTCAAGCACATGTAAACAAACCACAAATGTCTTGAGTAAATTTGCTTATTAAAAGATTTATAATCCTTGAACTGTACAGAATTATCTCTCGATGTGTCTCAAATTCGTTTAAGAAGTAGGCGTTTTATAGCGCTACAATAAGGCATTTGTTAACAGTTTATTTCTTTCATCAAAACTAGCGCCTTTTAAAATAATATTAAGATGACTTTAGTTTAACAATACAGAGAGGTGTCAAACGTGTTATGGGATTGGGGGGGACAGAGACAAACTTTAACACACGTTGAGATTGAGTGAAAAGAACACATGCACTGAAGAGAACATGTTAGTTCTACAAAATTAGTACATGCCGCAGTTTAATTTTACATACAGGAAACGTTTATCTCATCGGTCTCACCACATTTGTTTTCGACTGCAACATGCTGTAAAAATAGAGTATAATCACCCATTTCTTGAATGTTCGGGTATTTCTTTTTTACGAAGCTTAAAAACTATTTTTGGGATTGTATTTGCAAATGAACCATCATTTGCGTGGTCTGATTCGCAGTTTTGGAGCTATGTATTCTAACTCTGGTTTGGCGACGCCTACTCCTCGATGGTTCTCAAATTATATCAGTTTATCATCTTTCACCCACAGCATAAGATAAGAATATTTAATTGTCTAACACATCCATTATTTATAAGGTATGAAAATATTCCAAGTATACAGAATAATCTATACATACCTCACAAGCACGACATACATGTATGTTACTCATTTAACCCAATACATTGAGGATGGAACCATTTTAAGCATTTTTCACACTGCCAGTATAACCTGGAAAAATAATACATTAGGCATGCGTAATTCAAATCAAACCCGATTTTGATAATGTCAGCAGAAGTTACTTAAAGTGGCATGAGCTGGCAAAATTGAGATATTCTTCCGTTAAAACAGAATTTTAAAATAACTTTATATTTTGCTCAAATCACACAAATAAGGCGCTTTTTGTTGATATCTTCTTCAAAACTGTGCGCTATAATTAATTGAATATCAAACAGACAATAATAAACTGATGTTTACCGACTAAGTTTGCCGGGCACTAGGAACTGTAAACCGAACGACTTTCGTGTAGGAAGAATTTGCATATCTAGTGGACGATTTATCCACTGCGTGTAATCCCATATTACCCAGGGTGCACTTGAAATTTAAAGATGGAACTCATATTAACCAAACGGAAGTAAACAAGCAGTTCTGACATCAATGCTGTTTGCTGACTTCCGCTAATATCCAGACGTTCGATTTCAAGATAATTTTAGTTGAACACAAAAATATAGCCCCAGGTGACTATCCTGCCATTCTGTTGTATAGTCACAGATCGGTGCCATTTGGCTCTGTAGGACGGTTCAAAATTTTGGTCTTGTAGCTTTATTAGACCTTTCTATGAACAAATAACATACTTTATTAACTGTTTGTGTGTCCTGCTTGCATTCCCAATGGTAAAAATCCAAATAAAAGTTTAAATACTCTTTTCATGGTCCATTTTGACCTACGATACCCCTTAACATATCTGACGAAAACAAAATGGCGACCGCTAGTTCTGTATAAAGTACTGTGGTTTCGTATAAAATTTGGCACAATACACATGCGCTCCACGGTAAAATTTCAGTCTGAGATACGAAACGGTGACAATCTCCAGAAATTAACGGTCGCCATATTTGTTTGACAAAACTGTTTTAAACGATATCGTAGGTCAAAATGGACCATAGAAAGAGTTTTTAAACTTTTATTTGGATTTTTACCATTGGGAATGCAAGCAGGACACCCAAACAGTCAATAAAGTATGTTATTTAATCATAGAAAGGTCTAATAAAGCTACAAGACCAAAATTTTGAACCGTCCTACAGAGCCAAATGGCACCGATCTGTGACTATACAACAGAATGGCAGGATTGTCACCTGGGGCTAACAAAAATATAAATATGAGAAAAATTTTTTAAAAAGTGCAATTTCGAAAATCAGGTCTGCTTCAAAGAGACGTTTCAACCAATGAATTAAACCTAAATATAGAAAACGACCTTGGCAATACATTTATTGAGACAAATTGCCATTGGAACATAAAGTTGTCATCACAATAGTTTAAAGGCTCATGAGCTGCTAAAAATATGAAAAACAAAATTGTTGAAACTGAATACGGTAATTCCCGATTATTCAAGAAAAACAAAAATGAACTTTGTGCGAATACCCATGTCATAGGATATATGTTTTTGTAGTTTTATATTAATCAAATACTCTAACATGTCTAGATAGCGCTATTTGAATTTTGTCCGTTAATAACACACGTTTGGTTCCTCTATACGCCAGCCCTTTGTTTTTTCAAAGAACTTCGAACAGTCAAATTCCCTTGACAATTGGATTTTAGGAAAAATCAGATTTGATGCAGCGTAGGCCACTTTAAAATACATGTAAATGTAGCCATCAAAGGTTAGATGTATTTATTTAAAATACACCATTAAATAAATTGTCAATATATTACAAAGTTTTCCAGAAAGTTCTACTGACCAAGGCCAAGCTTTGGCGAGTTGTCAACCTAATGTAATATCATGAGTTCGAGTTTGGGTATAAAGGTCTAACTGACCCCTTTTTAACACAAGTAGAAAATTTCCCTGTGTCCGTGTGTTTTAGTGAACATGAATTTTCACTATCGTATTTTCCTTCAATTGGGAGAGAAAATACATTTACTCAAGCTTACAGTATACGTAAATGTATAAAGTAATAAATATTCCAGTAATAAATAAACGGTCTAAATTGTGACGGCAATTTATACCCAATGCCAGAAACGATATAACGTCTTAATAATACTTACACTCTTCAGACTGGTTGTTTAAAACACAAGTCGGGTACCTTAATCAAAGTGATATTAGGTGTCTTATAGTTCAAATGTTCAGCTAGTTTTCACCAGAAGCATAAAATAGAAGCTTAAAGGATTTATGAACAACCTTTGGAAATATTTTCTAATTTGCGTTAAGTGTGTTGTAGAACATGTACTTTAAAAGTCTGACCAAAAAGAAAATTAAATTTCGGTCGCAGCACATACAAAATTCAAGCTATGTTTGCCGATCTAAAATGCTTACTAAACTTTTCGGACACTGTTTTAGTTCGTACAGATTACAGTATGGAATTTCCCCATTCCAACAAAAGTCATTCAGTCTTTCGAACACCTTCAATGCCTCTTGTTGTCGTGACAATCAAAATCTATAGAAGAGGACGAATTTTGGCAGCTCATGCATCACTTTAAATACAGTCTAAAAACGACTTGATCGTACCAGATATATGTGTTGATGTATAAAAACTTTCCCAAAAATTGAAATCAGTCAAGATATTTATGATTCATTTAAGAGGCTTTAGAGGCTTTTGGAAAATATTCCTTCCCACCAAATAATAACCATATGATGTCAAAGTCAAGACTTTTGTTGGTCATTTTATTGGATAAGCTACCACACCATTTCGAGTGTCTGTAATGTAATAAATGAATATAAATTTGCGAAGACCTGTTTTGGTAGCATGTAATACTTACGATGTAAAATAACTATAATATATTCCAGATCTAATCTTGCGAAGATGTGATTGCAACTTAAAACTGCCTTACTCGTTTCTTTCTTGTTCTCAAATTGTATAAGATTTTTTTTCTCCATCTCCTTGAATCCTCGGTGGACGATTGCCATGTTCCTTTACAGACCTGGTAGAAATTATCGACTGCAATGTTTGGGTCTCATGGATTGGTTCCCTGTTTTTATATATAGTCCTACGTATCGTAAAAACACCGCCAGGGTGCATACAGTTCATGGAAATTAAATGTCCAGCATATTGGCCACTCACAACTTGAGGCGCTTTAGTAATGGAGTCTAATAGTGTATATATATACCCTTTCTTGTCCAGTACTTAAGGCCTACCCAATGAGGAGAGGAATGGAGTCTTATTAGCACGCTTGGTTCAAAGTCATCGTTGATATTATGCACCTGTAGGCAAGAATCTGCAATTCCAATTAGGGTCATATTATTTAAGGAGCTTTTATTTACTCTATGAAATACTGTAATCTGAAGCGATGCTTTCAAGAACTTCTATGCTGTAAAACCCTTCTTTATCTCGCAAAGGCTCTAACAACACCTGTAGACCAATGGTGGAATTCTCTGCCATGTCCATTCATAGCTTATCAGCTCTTTTGTATAAATCCAAAATTGTTATTGGAAAGTTGCCAGTTTTTGAGCCAAGTATGTTGTAGAGGCAGGCTAGGCCGCAATAATTCGAGTATCCTTGAGTTTGAAACCATTAGAATTCTCCGCCTACAGATTTCAATTGATTTTGAACAGAATCTTCGGCTGATTTACAAAGAACTGTATCTGCATATTTCAAGTTTCTTAACAGGGCATCCTTTTCTCGCGAGGACATTGGCGTCATTACCAGCTGTTTTCCTAACACAACAATGAATTTCAAACGTTTGGTTGAGATTTGAGTATCAACCTTGTCGTTCGAATCATGGACGGAAATCGTGACCTCTTCAGTTTTGCAGTTCGATTCATGATTGGATATGCGGACCTCTTCAGTTTTGCCGTTCGATTCATGATTGGATATGCGGACCTCTTCAGTTTTGCAGTTCGATTCATGATTGGATATGCGAACCTCTTCAGTTTTGCCGTTCGATTCATGATTGGATATGCGGACCTCTTCAGTTTTGCAGTTCGATTCATGATTGGATATGCGGACCTCTTCAGTTTTGCCGTTCGATTCATGATTGGATATGCGGACCTCTTCAGTTTTGCCGTTCGATTCATGATTGGATATGCGGACCTCTTCAGTTTTGCCGTTCGATTCATGATTGGATATGCGGACCTCTTCAGTTTTGCAGTTCGATTCATGATCGGATATGCGGACCTCTTCAGTTTTGCCGTTCGATTTATGATCGGATATGCGGATCTCTTCAGTTTTGCCGTTCGATTTATGAGCGGATATGCAAAGCTTTTCCTGCGGTACCTCCCCAGCCAGCATACCTACCATTTGGGTTTTCGGTGGGATAGATGGGCTTCCCATATAAGTATCACCTAGACTTTCAATGGGTTATACATGGGCATCGACCATATGAGAATCACGTGGGCTTCCCATATGGGAACCACATATATTTTTGATGGGCAGTGGACGGACATCAGTTAGACGGTTATTACATGGACATTGCAAATGACACCCACTTTGACAGATTATGTTTTTTATAACCATAGACACCAGCATGGGTGCAACATGGGAATCCCATATGGGCCCTACCTATGCTTAGTATGGGGTATGCACGAATGCAGCGCGTATGCAAAAACATACAGAACTCTCTCATTTCTTAAAAAAATGGTCAACATCAGAACATTTCAGAGGTCAATCTTACCTGTCTCGCATGTAAAAACATCCTACTGCTCCTATACCCTTAGAATCGCAAGGAAAGATAATTAAGATTCAAGTTAAACTTCCGCCAGGTGGCGCTACCCAGAAGTCCGATCAAGCATAGCACCAAATCTGAACGTAGGCCATTTTTCTCTCGTCTGCACTCTGGGTAAGTTTGTAATCCATTCCAATCCTCTCACACGGCTTTAAATTTTGGTTAATTTACATTTATGGTGGCTGAAAATTTTAATAATACTTCGAAATTTAGTTTAGATTTTAGGGATTTGTAGCGTATAGTTGTATAGATCCTATTTATATCTTGGGTTCAAAATAATTAATAGATTTTTAGCTGTTGGCAGCTAAATTTTTTACATATGTTTTTCGTCACTCGATGGACTAGAAAACAGATTTCATTTACTCTCTGAAACGTTATTTTGACAACTGACTTTAATCTAAAAATATCATACACATGGATTTATGAATTATCGTAAAAGTAAACAAGGTTTTATTATGGGTAAATGTGTAAACTTTTCCATATACATAGCTCAATTTTTTTGTAATTTTCTGAAGTAGGAAGTGGGACATTGCTCGGAAGGTTATGTGCCTGGTGCTCAAGCTAAAGTGCCCTGCGCCGAATGTTCGGCTCTCTTTTTAGTCAGTTCAACCATAATAACACTTTGCAAACCAGACGGAGGTGCGGCTAAACATGCATCTTTCATCTTTAAATAAAATTTAATTGAAAAACTTAATAACCCCTATTGGAATGAGGAAAATCTATACATTCCATGGTCTCTACGGACCGAAATAGTGTCCGAAAAGCAAAAAAAACAGGGCGAACGTTCGTTCATTCTAAGCCTGCAGTAGTCCAACTCACTAATCTACTTTAGCGGACATTTTCGAGACTGGTACCATCCAAAGGCTTGTAACTTTACTTCTTTAGAAAAATAGCCGATGATTTTCACATTTAGTTTTAACGTGAAAAATATTACACAAAACTTTAACAAACGTAGGTACCTGAATGGCAGAAAAAATACTTTCTATGATTTCCTAAATTTTTTTCAGAAATGGGCAACCATCTGAATACGATTAAGCTGAAAGTCAATATGACCAAGCTTGTAGATGAAGAATTGATTGTTGCATTTTTAAGTTCCGCCAGGCCTTCAGACCCATTTTAGAAAATAAGATAGAGAGTCAATGTAAGTAAATTATTTCATTTTTGTCATATTGAGTTTTGATTTCAGCTCTTGCAATAATATGTACGCGTATACAAATGAAGCTTATTTTCCTGTAAGTTTGTTAGGAATAAACCATAACTAAACTTATGAAAAATGCTCTTTGTGATGCTATTGCTTACCTTCATCAATTTGTTTAATTTGTTGTAGAATGATGGATCTGTTTGTCACAATGCATTTACAATGGATTGCACCAAGGATTCGAAGTATTATTGGTGGAATAATGTATCCCAAAACAGCTTGTGAACAATCGAGAATTTAAAACGACCATAAAGGAACAATGGTGATACCCGACTCGTGAACCTTATTTAATAGATTTACTGACATTTGAAAATGAATGTTACCGTGGGTATAATTTGTTACCTTGGTTAGAATTCAGCGATATTTTAAAGACGTCTACATAGGGAACATACTTGGAGCAGACAAATATGGTTCATTTTGTACCGCGTTTCCCAGAGGCAAGGACTTCACATAGTTTTCTTAAACATTTAGGAGTATGTGTGTTCAAATTCTGTTTTTGTTTCTATGACGAACATTCAGATCTGTACAAACAAGTTGAACATACCATGCAGTCAAGTAAAGTAATTATCTGCAGCACTTCAATGTTTTTGTTTATTTTGATTATCTTTCTGGTTTATTGTTACTTGTCACATTTAGTATGTTTCCTGTAAGAGGGTGCTTGTTTCAGGCAACACTTTATTGAACGTCTGAATGTGCTTATTAAATGCGTTTGGTGAGAGTAAGTTGGTTGGCGTTTTACATGTGAGCGTCGCTAATAAAACCAATAAACTCATCCTTATGTATGGGGTCAGGGGTCCATAAATATTATTATTTGTAGGGGCTGGTGGTGGGGAGGCACCAGTGGCTTAATCTAGCTGGGCCTTACGCAGATAGCCCATATAGATAACATCAATAAGAATCAATATGGTACGGTATGAGTCCCTTGAAGAAACCATATCGTCCCCACATTAACCCCATATAATCTCCTGAAATCCGATATAGGTCCTATACCCAGCCCATCCAAGTCCCATACTGTCAGCCCACATGGTGTGGATGTGGCCACCACTAACACATAGAGCTGGTCCCCACTAAGACAGCCCACATGGGTACCACTAATCACAATTTATGGGTCCCACTTGGGACCCAACAACCCATGCTGACTGGGTCTACATTAGTACACTCTTCGTCTTCTGCCATTGTTGCATCCAAAGGTGGAAAGCTCTGTGAAATTTGCTTGACCAAATGCAAGGGAATGTTTCTGACGATTTTTTTATTTGTGACTCGGGTGAACAATAAGCCGAAAAAGAAATGTGCTTGGAGGGAGACATTTTGTTCAGAAAATACAGGTCCCTCTTGATGGAACTAAACAGCTGCTCCACAATTTGCGTGTCTAGCAATCCACAAAATTCTGTCACCAGTGAAGCCCTCCGTAAAGTTTCTTCCCTCTTTTTACAATTATCCTGATGGAACCAGTCCGTCAGAACGAGGTAAACATCAGAACCAGTTGTTGGGTTGACAGAGAAATCACTTAAAGCTTCCGACTTTCGTTCTAAAGACAAAAACGTCAGACTGAACGAGGCTTCTCCTCTTTCTACAGATGTCAATATTGCATCTGTAACCGGAGCCAATTTGCCTTTGTTCGGAGTACAGAATCCATTGATTATTCTATTAGCCATTTTGGCTAAAAGGTAGGAAACGTCACACATTGTAACATTTGGTCTAAATTTTAAGGATCTTTCAAGATCCAAGTAGTCCCTGGGACTTTCTCCCAGCAAGTTACTTTTGATGCTGTATACCGTGTGGGCAGCATCCTACTGCCAGCCACCTGAAATATAAATCTGTAGATATAAATTGTGCTACTGCATAAACAAAACACTTACAAATTGTACAAATTTCATATTAATTTAAAAAAATAAAGACGAAACGGAGAATTGGATTGTTACTCGAACCCAAGACATTAATCATATTTTCTCATTTAGAGCAGTCGTGTCCACCTTCTGAAAAAAACAAGTTATGGACGATAAGTCAATTTCCGGTATCATTCGTTTTGAGAGGGAATAAGGGTAAGCCAATGCTGCGTTTCTAAATAATTTTGTCCATCTTGTAAGACTGTAAACCCGTGTGAAGTGATACCATCCCTTTCTATGCCTGATGGATTCAAATAAGAAACCTTTACCTGAACACCCAAATACTTTTCCATAGGCTTTGTCTAGCTATGCAGTAGAAATCGCCTCTGCTATAAGAAGCATCATTTAACTTCTTATTTATTTCATTTCCTGATATTATGGGAGCAATCAAAACTTCAACTTTAATTTTCTCAAATCGGCAATTTGGACATAATCATTTCTACCTTTGGGCCCACCGTATGATAAATGTGAATTTTGGACTTTGCAAGGAATGACAATGTTTGACTTGTTTCAGGTCAAAATATTTGTGTTTGCTGATCCAGATATATTGTATGTAAGTGAATTAATGACGAGATGTAACCCTGGCGACTAGTTAACAATCGAACATTCCCAAGATATTACCTGAATATTTGATTATGAACATGTAGTGTTTTAACCTGTAGCCTATAGAGCCCCATTTCACTGAGGTCGACTGACCAATTGTATAGGGTCAAACTGACCACATTAACATACCTGTCCTATATCAGGCCAACCAAGGTAATAAAGCGGTATTCCGTTTTATGTCTTAATCCGTGTGTGTTGTCTTTTATTCGTGTTTGTTTTCCGTCATATATCAACTATTTTACAGAACACACGTCTACAATTTTCGACTATTTTACATTGGCGACGAGGATTTGTGATCTTTATTTCTATGGTGTCTACTTGTGAATTTAAGTTTCTGTTATTGTTAATTGTGACTACCACTAGCAGTATGGAAGGCGTTGTATTTTCGCAAATAGCACCTTGTGATGCTCTTGGAGATCCGAGCACACTTGCACCACGTTGGAGGCGATGGTTAGCCTGTTTTGAAAATAGCTGTGTGGCGTGGGGTGTGACTGACCCGTTACGAATGAAGGCTATGTTACTGGACAGATGAGGTGAGGATTTGTTTGATATTTTTGAAACTTTGACTTTGCCTGCAGATCAAAAACTTGATGATAATCCTTACAAGTCAGCAATACAGGCTTTGAATGATTACTTCAAACCCAAATCCAATCAAGATTATGAAGTATTCCAATTTCGTGAAAGTAAACAAAATGAACACGAGACAATAGATCAGTTTGTAACACGCTTGCGTAAATTAGCCAATAACTGTGGATTTTGAGATCAGGACGCTATTAACTGTGAAATACGCCATCAAATAATTAAAGGTTATAAAATTCAGAAAGTTTGACGAATGGCGTTGCAAGGACAAAAGAGTTTGGATGATTTGGTGCATTTAACAAGGGCCATGGAAATTTCTGAGAAGGAGGCATGTAGTATAGAAAATAATTTTCAAAAAGAACACCAAGTTAACAGAAATACTGTGCAAACGCAAAAACGCGCTTTTCCAAAAGCAAATCCAGCTCAAAATTTTAATGGAAGGTCATCATTTGCTTCATGTTATTTTTGCTCGGGCAGATTTCCCCATTCCGGTGAATGTCCTGCCAAACACCAAGAGTGCTATTATTGTCACGAAAATGGGCATTATAGAAAATGTTGACCTAAACTAAAATCTAAAATGAATTTTACGGAATCCGTTCAAAAGGGATCCCATGTGAAACACGTTGCGGACGTTGACGAAAATGATGAATATTTATTTAAAATACAAGTGTTTGAAAAGTATGGAGGAAAACTTCTTTTTGTTAGATTACCTGTGAACGGTCAAAATAGTGAGCTGATGATTGACCTCTGTCGCCTCTTGCAATATTTTGAATAAGGCCACTTATAACTTGATTCGTGAATCGGTCGATCTGAAACCTACTGCTAGTAATGTGTTTGTGTAACCGTAAACGACTAGGTTGTAAAATCAAAACACAAGTCACGGGGGTAAAGTTCGAGTGCCCTTTATTTAGAGTAGTTAAGTCACGCGCCAAAATGACGCAGTACAACGACACCCTGCAACAGGCAAACAATAAAAATATGTACAGTACAACAGTGAAATATGGTATGGAATGGAAAACGAAATAACTCGATTAGTTATTACACTATGATACATATAAACGTTCCATACCCTGTGGGTGACACTGAGGCGTATTCCGTGTACAAATTGGGATCCACTACATATAGTTGATAAATACAATCCAGACCTGTGTATAAAAGTCAGGGATTTAGACACCTAAATAGTCGAATAGATCACACTTACGCACATTCACACACTCATGCACTCACCTAATATACTATTCATGGTATACAGGTTAATTGATACCGGTAAACAACTAAACAGAAGTCACTTATAACAACAGGATGCTTTAGGCTTGTAAAGCTCAACAAGGGTTCAAATATAGATGATCTCTAGAAATTGAAATCAGAAAGACATGTAGAATGAAAGTCATGATACCTTTACCTTATTCTGTCCAATGTCCAGTCCAAGCAGTCAGATGAAAAGGTGCACAGGCATCGAGAAAAATGTTAAGAGTGAAGGCTTGGCATAAAGTAATTCAAAAATGTTAGTTTGGTGCAACCCTAATCCTCAACCAATCAGAAGCCGACAAGTTGTGGTCAAACTGACCATGGGCTAGTCCAAACCATACAATAGGTACCTCAGCATACAAACCTCTGTACTAAGGTAATACTGAAGACAACATATACATGTAACATATAATACAGCTGGTCAATCGGACCTCAAATCCCTAGCTTAAACACGTAACATTCACATGTACCTGTCAACAATATAAAACACATTTACCTATCAAAATATATATATTTACAATAAATTCTACCTGTCACATACTCCCCCCTCTTCTTGAACTGATGTCCCCATCAAGTATTTCCCATAACTATTTCTAAAATGGCGTCGGATACCTTACCTTTGTCAGTAGCGATGCCCTCCGTTATTAAAGTACTGAGGTAGTTGACCTTGGCCAACCAATCTTGGTGTTGAGCCCTGAAATTTAAAACATACTCACCACTTTTTATCCATTCAGGCTGCTGACGTGAGCGCGTGGATCTTCGAAGAGCAGGAGTCGGACGTGTACCCAAATCATCAGAGTCATTAACTCTGACAGTATGACTTCCGGTGGGAGTAGAGGTAGTTTCTCCACTGGTCTCTTCTTGGGTAGCTGCAGTCTCGCTGACAATCTCTTCACTGCAGTCCCTTTCAGCTGGCCTATCCACTGGTTGAGTGGATGCTGAAATGTTAGAATCACTAAACTCACTAATTTCTTGTACACACCGGTACTCTCCGACTGAGTCGTCATCGCTGGGTACATCATCACAGGTTGCATCACTGTTCGGTATGGTAGATTTCGGGTCACATGAAACTTTGGTTCCACAACGCTTAGAGGCTCTAGGCTGTGGAGTGGGTCGGTTTTCATGGGAAATAGCGCCAATCGGTAGTAAAAGGTTTCTGTGAAGTGTCCGCTGTTTTCCGTCCCCATCCTCCTTAACGACCACATAAACGGGTATCGATGGATCCGGCTTCTTCGTCACAACGTAGACATCTTCTTCCCATTTGTCGGCTAACTTGTGCCTCCCCTCAAAAGCCATCTTCCTCACTAACACTCGGTCTCCAATATTCAATACGGCTGGTCTTGAACGAAGGTCATAATTCCGTTTCTGTTTCTTTTGAGCTTTGCCAATTGCAGTCGTAGCCACATCATACGCTCGCTTTAAATTTTCCCGTAGATCATGCATATACGATGTAAGTTTTCTTGGTTCCACCGGGTCAATATCTAGTCCAAATGCCAGATCAACTGGCAACCGAGGCTGCCTGCCGAACATAAGGTAGTAAGGGGACCATCCAGTACTCTCATGACGTGTACAGTTGTAGGCATGTACCAGTGGACCAATATGTACCTTCCAATTCCGTTTATCATCAGCTTCAAGGGTTCCCAGCATGTTACATAAGGTTCGGTTAAATCTTTCGCATATTCCATTCCCCATAGGATGGTAGGGAGTTGTGCGAGACTGTTCTATGTGCAGAAGTTGGCACAGTTCTGTCATTAACTTTCCTGTAAAGTTGGCGCCTTGGTCCGAATGTATCCGTTTCGGGAGACCGTAATGAACCACGAAATTGTTGAAAAACGTCTCTGCAGTTGTTTTGGCAGTCATATTTCGTGTCGGATAAGCTTGAGCATAGCGCGTGAAGTGGTCGGTCACCACGAGTACATACTCCAAACCACCTTTTGATGGTTCCAGCGATAAAAAGTCCATGCAGACCAATTCCAAGGGTTCTGAGGTTTGTATGCTTACCAGTGGTTCCTTCCTTAATCCTGGTGACTTCCGTCTCAAGCATCTCTCACAGCTGCGCAAATGTTGTTCCACGTCAGTTGCCATGCCTGGCCAGTAAAATCTCTCAGATAGTAGAGACAACGTCCTATCCCGTCCAGGGTGGCCGATATCATCATGAAGACTGCGAATGGCTGCTTTGTACAGACTTGAGGGTAACACCAACTGATGTCGCTCTGAACCATCAACAATGACAACTCTGTATAAAACACCCCTCTTAAGCTTGAATTTCTGAAATGATTTAAGAAGTTTCAACATTATGCTGTCATCAACAAATTTCTTAGGATCTGGCTTCTGCCCGGATCTGAGGAATTCTACCAACAAAGAGACATGTCGGTCTTTAGCTTGCGACCTTCTCCAATCCCTCGCATTTCCGTCGCAAATACCCTCTGTAACATCAATATCGTCACTGACAGATTTCAGAGCATCAGCTGAAAAACAAAGACTTTCAATGACGTTTAGTGCTTGCGAACTTGAGCAGATTGCTTTCACAGAATCCTTATCGATTTCTTGAACTTCATGACCACCACAAGGTATACGAGACAGAACATCGACGTCAACACTGGATTTTCCTGTTCGATAATGTATAGTAAAGTTGTAGGCTGCCAACGCTGCCAACCATCTATGACCTGTGGCGTCAAGACGTGCAGTGGTCAGAACGTAAGTGAGAGGGTTGTTGTCGGTTAATACTTTGAAATCATGGCCATACAAGTAATCATGGAACTTTTCTGTAACGGCCCACTTGAGACATAAAAATTCCAACTTGTGAGCAGGGTAGTTCCTTTCAGATTGAATTAATCCCCTGCTAGCGTAGGCTATGACACGTAGTTTCCCTGCTTGTTCCTGATACAGCACTGCACCAAGACCCTGAGTGCTTGCATCCGTGTGCAGCTCAAAGGGGAGAGAATAATCTGCATACCCTAATACAGGAGGACTTGTAAGATGACTTTTCAAAGTATCAAAGGCTGTTTGTTGTGCTGAAGTCCACTGCCAGCCAATCTGATCCACTGTCTTGGATTTGGACTTGGATTTCGATTGTCTCGGGTTCTTTGGCATCAGGTCTGTCAGTGGTCGAGCTATGGCTGAAAAATTCTTGATGAATTTCCGGTAATATCCGGCGAATCCCAAAAACTTACGGACCTCCTCCGGTGAAGTTAGAGTGGGCCAGTCTTTTATTTTGGACACTTTTTCGGGATCAGGTTCTACTCCTTTCTCTGACACAACGTAACCAACATATTTAACCTTAGGTTTTAAAAGTTTACATTTCAAAGGGGCAAGTTTCAGACCAGACTCAACAAGACGCTGAAAAACCAGTTCAAGTCGATCTAAATGTTCTTCGTAAGTCCTGGAATAAATTATCAAGTCATCAAGGTAAATAAGGCAAATTTTCAAATTTAGTCCTTCAAGACACTCTTCCATTAGGCGTTGATAGGTGGCAGGTGCATTAGATAATCCAAAAGGCATTCGATTATATTCGAAAAATCCTAAAGGTCCGACTGTAAAAGCAGTCCTTTCTTTATGAGTCTCTTCAAGTTCCACCTGATGGTAACCACTTTTCATGTCCAATACTGAAAAGTATTGCATACCACCAAGGCTGTCAAGGAGTTCTTCGATTCTTGGTAGAGCATAAGAATCTTTGATGGTTCGGTTATTGAGCTGGCGATAGTCTATGCACATTCGTAGGCGGCCATCTTTCTTCCGTGCAAGTACGACGTTCGAAGCCCATGGACTGAAAGATCGACGAATGACACCAGCAGACAATAACTCTTGTAGATGAGCTCTCACCTCATCGTACATAGCAGGAGGGATTCGTCTGTGTCTTTGCTTGAAAGGAGATTCGTCATAGAGATCTATTCTGTGTCGGACTAAATGTGAATGCCCAAAATCGTCTTCGCCAGATGAAAACAAGTGCGAAAAGTTATGAAGCAGCAGCTTTCCCTGTTCGATTTGCTCCTCTGTTAAGCCTTCGGTATCAATACTTACTTGCTCGATAACATCCGATGACGTAGACTTGCACATGGGAATATCATGCAAAGTGACGTATTGAAGCTCACCAAGTATGGCTCCGGGCTGGACGTTAACAGTTCTAGTCGTAACATTCGACAGGTTAACAATCAATTCCTTAGAACAGTTCGCTCCATACTCAACAATTGTTGGAATGACATCAACATCCTGTAGACGAGATTCGTCGGACGACTGAAGAAGAGCACAATGTATAGGTACATTCAAACTGTTTACGACTTTACCAGACACCACTTTATTTGTGTTAGGCGGAATGGAAACACTCCTTGATTCAGTACATTTTACCAAACCCAACCTCCCATCAGTTTTGCGCAGTTGCTGTCGCTGCAAAACAATACTGCGGTACGCGAGATACCAAGGCGTAAACAACGCGGCTTTCTGCAGAAATTGCGGCCCGCACGATTCCTCGCAACCGTTGAGCAAACAGCTCAATACATTTGTTCCCAACAGAACCGGAACGCGCTGACTATACCGAGTTTCGGGGACTATCAAAAACAACGCATTTATAGACGACTTGGGTAGTCTATTACCCTCGTTAACGCAAACCAACGCTTCGATATAACCAACATAAGGGAGGGATTCGCCTCCCGCACATTCAACATCTAGAATATCTTTTATTGGTTCAATTGTTAGATGGTTAAGATTAGTTTTTAAGAATTTATCTGAAATAATAGATACGGTTGCTCCAGTATCCAAAAGGGCTGTTGTCAAAATACCTTCAATCTCGATCGAAACCTCATTAGCATTACCTACTAAACCATCTGGGACACGTTTATTAGTGGGGCTGGAATAGCCTATGGGTAACCCCTCCCCATAGGCCTGGGAAAGTTTAAAGGCTGGCGGTCACCCCTCACTCGCATCCTGCATCCAATGGCAATATGGCCATAGCCACCACAGCGAAAACATCTCGGCAAATCTTCATCACAAGGGTTGCTGCTTGACAAGGGACTCCTGGTTTCCATTGGTTGTGGAGGTGGATACTGGTTAACTTGATCTTGGGGACGGGGAAATGACTGGTTTCTGTTATGATGGGCAGCACCTCTTTGTCCAGAAAACTGTTTATTTCTCGAGCCTTTGTTTTGTTGGCTGTACGGCTGCTGTGAACAGGCCAAGCCCGTTTGTTGCTGTGTTTTAAGCTGGTCCAGTTCTGTTCGGATGCCTTTCATCATCTCCCGTAGGTCAATAACTTCCTTTTTAGTTACGGGCGTTTCATCCTTTGGAGACACCATTTTGGCAGTAGCTGTCTTTTTGCTGGTGGTGGTTCTGCCTCGGTCTTGTTCAAACTCAATTTCTCGAAGACATAGTCTAAGTTCATCAAAATTTTCGATAGTTTCGAATTTATGAGCTGCTAAACTTTTTAGACTTGTTTTTAAACCATCCCACATACAACTTCTCAACATTTCATCTTGGTCAGCCATTGAGATGCTGCGGCGTTCTGATAACTGATATACCAAATTTTCCAAGCGGCAGCCCCACGAAGCAACATCTTCGTCCTCTCGCTGTTTGGCACTGTAAAATTCAGACATCAGGGTTTCTCGTTTTCTTAAAGTACCAAAAGCACTGCGCAGCTTACTCAAAAGATCCTGAATATTGGCAGTGTGACCCAGTTTCATGGACAATAACGCAGCTTCCCCTTTCAGTGATTTTCTTACAGCTTGAAGGATTACTACAGGATCATGAACTTTCGACTGCAGAAGGCAATCGACTTCAAACCTCCACAAGTCATAAGGCGTATCTTTCCCCACTTCCCCGCTGAAAAATGGAACTTTTGGGTATTGGTGGTAAGTAGTTAGTGTTTTGGTCTCCTGTAAAGGAGGGTTGGATTCTGATTTGATATCAGTGGGATCGGGTTTACCCATAGCAGCACTGCTGCTAGCAATACCTTGTAACCATTGTTTAAACTCATCAACGGAATCAACCTTTGGGTGTAATCCCATTTTATCAAATACGGTAAGCATATCTTTTACCCCAGATTCATCTAACTCCATGTTTATTAATGGTTAAAGCAAGCAAAGCAATTGGTTTTATTTGGATTTTATTTTTCACGGCACCTGTAAATTTAATCAAAGAAATGGATGTAATACTTACCTTCGTATATTTTCTGCAGACGGTACACCAACCATGAAAACAAACTATCCTTTGTTCAATGAAATTCGATCAAATCAACCACTGTATCACAACTATATACAAAATTCAATACTCTGGAGTGCAATTGAACAAAAGTGCATAAACGAAAATTAGTAACAAATCAAATTGAACGAACAGTGCAACAGTTTGGTAGTTAGGTGGGTCACGTTTGCTAAACATGGAAAGAACACCATGTAGGATACGTAAAAATGATGAAATGGCAAATGATAATTTGATGAAGATTGTAGAAAAGCGGTTGTTTTGTTTTTAAGATAGTTGTCACTGTTTGCCCTTATTATTCTTATCAATCTATAATTTACCGGGCAAATCCTCAGAAAAAAAAATAAAATAAAAAAAAACATTCACACTATCACAAAGCATGCATTCAACTATTTTGGTGAACAGAAAATTTAAGGTCTTGGAACAATAGTGTTGCTTTACATTGCAAAGAGATATTTTAACAATTATAACTTTGACTATAACTTTGAAAAAAAAAAAAACACAACAACGTTAGAACATTTACAACTGGAGTAAATTGCAGTTATAAACAAAAACAATTTGAATTACATCAGAATAGGAGGCTGGCAATTATCTCCATTGGGTTATATAATGCAATCAATCAGGTGCATTTAGCTTCAGAATAGTTTAACCTGGACTTTATTTTAGGTGGTCCTTATTCGTGGCTAATTGCACAAAAGTTTGTACGAAAACGTAATTCATTTAATTTGTGAATAGGAAAACCAAAACATTTTTTTTCATTTTGTGTATACAATACATATATGATAAAAGATATGAAAATGAAAGCAATTGTAATAAAAAGTTATGCAAATCAGAGTCAATCAATAGAAAGTCAATATTGCTTACGTCAGTTCACTTAAGAAAGAGTTCCATTGAAGCACAGCTAAGTGTCCGCTTGATCACATCCAAGTTTGAAATAAGAGATCCAGGCAAGAAATCCAGGTGAGTAATCCAGGCTAGTAATCCAGGCAAGTAATCCAGGCAAGTAATCCAGGCAAGTAATCCAGGCAAGTAATCCAGGCTAGTAATCCAGGCTAGTAATCCAGGCTAGTAATCCAGGTGGGTAATCCAGGTGGGTAATCCAGGAAAGTAATGCAGGAAAGTAATGCAGGTAAGTAATCCAAACAAGTGAACAGGTAAGTAACTCACATTCAATTCCAGGAAAGTGTAGCTAACTTTCAATTTCAGGGTACAATGGACACATTGGCACTCGCTCTCCGGGTAATGGGAAGCTTGGTCTGGGCAGTCAACTCTAAGGGCTCCTCGCTGGAGGCTCCATTTGTAACCGTAAACGACTAGGTTGTAAAATCAAAACACAAGTCACGGGGGTAAAGTTCGAGTGCCCTTTATTTAGAGTAGTTAAGTCACGCGCCAAAATGACGCAGTACAACGACACCCTGCAACAGGCAAACAATAAAAATATGTACAGTACAACAGTGAAATATGGTATGGAATGGAAAACGAAATAACTCGATTAGTTATTACACTATGATACATATAAACGTTCCATACCCTGTGGGTGACACTGAGGCGTATTCCGTGTACAAATTGGGATCCACTACATATAGTTGATAAATACAATCCAGACCTGTGTATAAAAGTCAGGGATTTAGACACCTAAATAGTCGAATAGATCACACTTACGCACATTCACACACTCATGCACTCACCTAATATACTATTCATGGTATACAGGTTAATTGATACCGGTAAACAACTAAACAGAAGTCACTTATAACAACAGGATGCTTTAGGCTTGTAAAGCTCAACAAGGGTTCAAATATAGATGATCTCTAGAAATTGAAATCAGAAAGACATGTAGAATGAAAGTCATGATACCTTTACCTTATTCTGTCCAATGTCCAGTCCAAGCAGTCAGATGAAAAGGTGCACAGGCATCGAGAAAAATGTTAAGAGTGAAGGCTTGGCATAAAGTAATTCAAAAATGTTAGTTTGGTGCAACCCTAATCCTCAACCAATCAGAAGCCGACAAGTTGTGGTCAAACTGACCATGGGCTAGTCCAAACCATACAATAGGTACCTCAGCATACAAACCTCTGTACTAAGGTAATACTGAAGACAACATATACATGTAACATATAATACAGCTGGTCAATCGGACCTCAAATCCCTAGCTTAAACACGTAACATTCACATGTACCTGTCAACAATATAAAACACATTTACCTATCAAAATATATATATTTACAATAAATTCTACCTGTCACATTTGTATATGGTGATAAACAGACAATATCTGTGTTAGGTACTGTGACTGTCGATGTGGGTCAAATTATGCTTGTAGAATTTTTTGTTGTTGACTCTGATGATTTTTCTATTTTAGGTTACCCAACTTCTCGTCAGTTAGGTCTCATTGAGATTAAGCCTGAGAATTTGGTATGTAACACATTATGTAATGCCAACAACGAGCAACTGATAGACAAAGCTATATTTGAGGCAAAATTAAATGATTGTCCCAAAACTGTGAGAGAAATTATCAATAACAATGAAAGTGTGTTTATGGGACTGGGCAAATACAGCCGTACACAAATAAAACTGCATATAGATCAAAATGTGAAGCCTGTAAGCCAATCCCATAGACGCATACCGTATCATTTACGAAAGAAAGTTGAAGCTGAGTTGGATGTTCTAGAAAAATCAGACATATTAGAAAAAGTTGAGGGTTCAACCCCATGGGTGAGCCCAATTGTGGTTGTACCAAAACCTAATTCGGATAAAATAAGAATATGTGGTGATTATAGAGCAGCCAACAAAGCTATTCAAAGGGAGTGTCATGTTATTCCTACTATTCATGAAATTAGATCTAAACTAAATGGCTCAAAAGTTTTCAGTAAATTAGACGCCAACAAACATTATCTTCAGTTTGAATTGGATAAAGAATCTAGAAATATCACTACTATAAGTACGCATGTTGGTTTAAGGCGATACAAGCGTGATCCGTTTGGAATTAATGCTGCTACAGAAATCTGTCAAAATCAAATGTCTTTGGTGTTACAAAATATCCCTGGTGTTGAAAATATACACGATGACATTATTATCCATGGTGTGAATCAAGAAGCACACGATCGAGCGAATGCTTACAGCGCTTGGTATTAAATGGCTTAACTCTTGGATTGCCAAAGTGTATATTCTCAGTACAAGAACTTCCTTTTTTTGGATTTATATTTAATGATAAGGGTATGAGATGTGATGAAAATAGAATTAAATCTATAAAGTCTCTTAAAAGACCAGAATCAGTTCAGGAAGTTCGATCATTTTTAGGAATGTTAGGCTTACCCTCAATGATGGTTGCCAACTTTAGCTCTATTTCACAACCAATAAGATCTTTGACAAAAAAGGGGGTTCCGTTCGTATGGGGGAGTAGTCAAGAAAATGCTTTTCAAGAAATCAAAACTAAAATCTGTTAAGATATTTCATTGGGATATTTTGATGTAGATAAGCAAACCACGTTGATTGTAGATGCAAGTCCTTTTGGTCTGGGTGCCATATTGCGACAAGGTGAAACGTTAATAAGTTGTGCCAGTCGGGCACTGTCTGACACGGAGACGCGCTATAGTCAGTTAGAGCAAGAAGCATTAGCCATATCCTGGGGGATGGAGTATCACAGAATTTATTTGGAGGGGTCCTCGGGTTTCACGGTAGAGACTGACCACAAACCTTTAGTTCAAATATTTAACTGTAAAGAACTACAAAACATATCTGCTAGAATTGAACGATGGGTTACAAAATCTCAAAGATTTTCGTTTAGAGTGAAACATTGCCCGGTGTTCAAAATGCTAGTGATTACCTTTCACGTCATCTAATTGACCCCCCTGACTTTATTGAAGAGCATGAAATGCACGAGCATGTATCTGCTGTTCAATGTAATGCTACGCCAAGGGCGGTAACTTTAGCAGAAATCAGATATTCTACAAAAAACGATTCACTTCTGAGCTTTGTTTCCCATTGTCTAGAAACCAATAAATGGTATGCTAATTGTCCACCAGATGTAAACAAAAAACAGCTACACATTTTCCAGCTTATTGAATCTGAATTATGTTTGTCAGATGGGATTCTATTGCGTGGTCCTAGAATTGTAATTCCTGTTGATTTACAAGACCGAATTTTCTCTGTGGCTCATGAGGGTCACTTGGGTGTGGCAAAAACAAAAGCCCTCATGAGGGAAAAGGTTTGGTTCCCAGGAATCGATGACTTAGTTGAAAGAAAGGTTAAAAATTGTTATCCATGTCAGTTAAATTATGATAGAAAAATTAAAGAACCATTAAAGCCATCTAAATTACCAGGGCAATGTTGGTCCCATTTAGCAGCTGATATGTATGGTCCTTTGCCGTCTGGGGAGTATCTTATTGTTGTTATTGATGAGCATTCACGTTACCCAGAGGTAGAAGTCACTCATTCAACAAGTGCCAGCTCTGTTATTCCTAAGCTATAATGCATGTTTACATCTTTCGGTTATCCTGAAAATCTTAAAACCGATAACGGGCCTCCATTTAATTCAGCAGAATTCAAATTATATAGCCAGCAAAGTGGTTTTAAACATCAAAAGGTTACCCCTGAATATGCTCGGGCAAATGGTCTAGCTGAGAATTTTATGAAGGGGATAGGAAAGGTAATTTGGTGTTCATTGGTCGAAAGACGATCATGGAAAACAGAGCTAAGACGCTTTTTGATGAACTATAGAGACTGTCCTCATCCATCTACTGGCAAAACACCAGCAGAAGTAATGTTTGGTAGAGAATTAAGAAATAAAATACCTATGTTTGTTGTGCCAAAACCAGATAATACAGTTACACAGTATCACGAGGCTCAAATGACCAGAAACAAAGAGTATCATGATAATACTGGTAGGGTCAAATCACAGGAATTCCTCCCAGGAGAAAAAGTTCTTGTTAAGAATACTAAACGTTGTAAATATGATCCATTGTATAGAAATGACATTTATGAAGTTGTAGAAAGTAATCCGTGTGTGTTGTCTTTTATTCGTGTTTGTTTTCCGTCATATATCGACTATTTTACAGAACACACGTCTACAATTTTCGGAAAGTAGGTCAAGCTCAGGGTGAAACTAAGCTAACTGTAAATCCAGGGGAACAAGTTTACTTTGCTTTTGTGGTAACTAAAAATGACATTTCTGATAAACTCAACATTTTTGTAATACACGAGTAGTGTCAGTCCGCAAAATGTAAGACCCATGTTAACTCAATATTTCAGCACTTTATTTTGATATCATCAGGAGCGTACAGATTTGGGAACATTTTCAATATATATATATATATATATATAGTATTTTGGAATACGACGGAAAGAACCAAAAAAAACAATTTGTATAAGACAGACCATAGGTAGATCATTAAGGTTGACAGTAAATTAATTCAAATATCCATAATATCCTATCTAAACAAAACTAACTCCTAGCTGGCTTTGAGACAATGATTTAATAGTGGCTTGCACCTTACTTAGACAAAAGGTTGGACCAGTGCCATGCTGTGTCAACCACTGTTAGAGATAACAATTGCATAATGGTCAATAGGTTTATCTATTTGATCCACTGAACAACTTAGCATAATAAAGTAGTAAAATTTCCTTACTTCTTTACAATAGGTTTATTTTCTCCTGAGTCGGGTAAATTTAACAAATATTCAATAGGAATATCTTTTGTTGAAGATACCTTGGTACTTGATTACCGGAGCATTATGATTTAATACGACAAGTTCCCGAGAGAAGAGTTTGTTGATAATAATAATGTACATTTCCTTGATTTAAGGATCAATCCTGATTCCATTTCCATTTTTAGAAAATCTACACACACAGGTCAATACTTGTACATGCAGAAAGTTTTAAGCCTTTGTTCAGACGGATAGCCTGGGTGAGAGCTTTAGTATCAGGAGACTACAAAATATCTTCAGATAGTATTTTTAGGGTTTTATTCCCTCATTCTTATTACCTCCCCTTGTAAATAATCTTGGTAAAATACAGAGCCAGTGGCTATGTTAAAGGCACGTGAAAATCCAGAATACTGTTTACATAAAAGACAGTTAGCGGTTTTCTGTATTTTTCCAACACAGAGGAAGTTTGGAACTTTCTATTTTTACCAAATATTGAAAGTTTTAGCATCATCCAGTATTTTTAATTTGAAATTAAAAATTAAATTTATCAAGTACCCGCAATGTAAACAATCTCTGAGCATTCATACAAGCCCCCTAATGACTAGAAATGGTTTGAGTCGTGTGAGTGTTCTAACGGCACGGTATACTTTTGAGTGCTTTATCCTTGAAATACAGAATGACCATCGGGTAAGAGGGACTCAAAAGGCTTGCCGATAAATTTTAGAATGTAAACCGCAAATGGCGGTAATCCAACGTTTTAAGTTAACCAACACTGATTGCTGTTGCTGTAATCGGGCTTCGATTGTTTTTCACTCCCATTTATATACAGAAACGTCACCATATTCAAATGTTGCTAAATGCATATATTATCATAATTTTCAAGAATTTTTCTCTTTTGATATCCTTGCTAGACCTGGTTTGAAGGCAGTGGTCAGGAAAGTTTGGTTATTGATCATGTTACTAATATGCAAAATCAAAGCACAGTTACTAAAGTAATGATGGGGTGCTTTTTCCGTTTGTTTTGCCTGAAGGTCACAATACATGTGTGTTGCGAAGCGTCATCCCTATAAAAAAGCCACCGAGCATCCACCGAATTATTCACAGTTTGACAATAGCGACATGCTACGACTGTCAACGGAGCAGAGAGACCAAGCCTGGGGAAGACTTCATGCTGACCAGACTGCAAGGCCTGTGGCAAAACACTTCAATGTTCATGTCCGAACAATATATCGCCTGCAGCAACGGGTTCAAGTCTGGAGGAGAAATCGGCTGACGTTCATCATTACATGAGGGAAACATTGAGCAACACGGCAAAGAGTCAGAAGAGACAAGACGCTGTACAAATTAGATTGGCTAAGAAGCATGTTCTCATGCATATCACAAAGCTTACCTCCATGGAAAAACATCTTTGTGGAAACCTGGTTAAACTAATGTTTTGGCCATTGCCAAAATCCTATAATATCCCATTTGCATGTACTAGTGCTCTGGAGAAATGCTAATATTGCGGTTATTATTTTGTAATTTGTCAAAGGTCCTGGAGATGAATATAATGGTAAAACTCAGTTTACAATGCTTATTACAATAGTCTAACGAGGTAGTTACCCTAGTAAACTAAGGTAATTACCGTAAATCACCTAGAACATCGACACCTAATTCTTAACTTAAAATCCAACACTTTGAGAAGGCTGGCTTACTTCAAAGGAGGGCGCCAGCTGAGAGCTTAATCACTTGCGGAAGTAGGCATGTTGTTTGGCTCAGCGTGCGCCATAGATGCACTAACAAAGGGCTGTCTGAAGACCAGATTTTCTCTAATAACTATTCGAAGATTCCCGAAATTCGCTTTTGGAATCAGGAAATAAATCATTACGGAAGCGAATGTGTTGTTGTTGTTGCTGTTCTTGTCAACGGTAAACTTATGCTACGGTTTTCTTCCATGCGGTCTTATTCGTTTACATTTCGCTGGTTCATGTCGTAATTTTTATGTCATCCCAAAACTAACTGTTCACTTCTCACCAAATGTTTGTAAACAATATAACAAAGTCTGGACATAAACTTTTCAGATACAAAGGACACTAAACAAATACACAACTGTACAATATGAAACACACATTCCCAACTGGAGTCAACTCTCTCCCCTTAGCCACCTTTTGGTATTTGGACTAGTTGATATTTAGGGGTTAAACACCGAATGAGAGGTTGTAGTTGCGTGATAACACACCGCTGAGGACTGTTGGTCACCGAGTCAAGGTTAACGATACGGAGGTTTTAAACCCCATTCTACCCCGAAAATTAACTTTTTGCACATCGATGAATGGCTTTTCCTATTCCCTCCCGCCGCTAAACTGTGCGACCTTGAACTTTCACTCGAATCTATTTATACATCTTGCACGAGACCTTTCAACTGGCAGACTTCCACCGAAACATTCAGCCACACGTTTCACCTTACCGGACGAAATGTCATATAATTATAAGTCATAAGACCAGAAACTATTCACTGGCTGACAACTTGTCTTTAGAATGCAAATGCTGTCATTATGCATCACTTTCTCGTCTACCGCCGTACGCTAAATTCCGCAGTGTTTTGTAAAACACGCAATGTGAAGATAAGATTATCTCCCGATCCTCTCATACATTGTCGACAAAGCCCAGATTTCTAGGATACGCTGGGCAGTGAACAGAGGCAATTGACTAATTATTTCTTGTCACTTGGCATTTATATGGTTACTTTTTTTTTTAAATTAAAGAGTTTAACAGACGTGTTCTATTATTGCCAAATTATAGTATTTTATATCCCAGTTTGACTTTGTGTAGTTTCTTTTATCCATATCATGTCGATTGGCGAGCTAGTTGGTTTCGATGTTAGGTATTTTAAAGTTATGTTGGTATGACTGGATTAGAATGATATATATTGTTTTCTGCGTAATAAAATGCATTTAATTTAAACACATATTTCTGTAGTACCAGCTTCTTTCAAACTTTATCATTCATCGAGTTCGATGAAAATAGGGTTATTGCCAGTATGGGCGGGGTGGTAAATGTCACTCACTGTCAGAGAATTTTCATCAAGCGAAACAGCCAATAAGATTCAGCAAATAGCTGACCTTCAACCAATCTATAGTGTTTTGCTGTAATCAAGATCCACATAACTGACTGGCACCATGTAGCCTACCGTCGAAGGCGGAGACTCGATACATTTGTTCATATGGGTACGTTGAGTCACTGAATAGATCGCATATTAGATCTTACAAATAATAACTAAAACGGTTTTCGAAGAATTTGATCTGTAAAATTCTTTAGTTTTGCTCAAATAGTTCTTACTGACTGACTGAGTTTCGAAATCAGAGAAGATACAGCTCCATGATTAAATATACATCTTTTTAAGTTTTAAGATTTAAATCGAAAGATACCGCATTATCAAAGTCATTTTAATTTCGCTGCGGCGATAGCAAAATTCCTACCAAGTGACATTCAAACAAAGCCTGGTGAAGAAAAAACAATACCGATCTCCTGAACTTTGGACTTTCGCTCTCCCCCTTTTGAAGGACAATAGAATATTCCAACTGGCTTTCTTCAACACTCCAGAAACTAGTTCCGTGTACATTTCCAGGGCAAACTTATAAAACAAACTTATAATAACATGGATTTACCGCTGTTTTACAAGAACGTATAGATACAAGGTACTGGTAAAAATGATATCAACAACAGTGTAACCATTTCTGAGGCCAACTGAATAAAAACACTGAGAAAATGACGGTTTGACCGATACCAATAATAATACACACAGTTGAGTTTGATGCGTTTGTGCAGTCAGTCCTTAGCCACTTTTTCTTAAAGTTTAATAACGGGATTCAATTTTAGAAAACCAACCAAATGTAGTAAGGTTCGGATTTTGATTTAATTTAATTGATATTTATCTGTAACTAATAGCTCACAATACACAAAAGGGTGCATTCAGACGGCCGGTGAGCGACTATCAACACAACCCAGCGACAGGCATGAATACCCTGCAGTGAGCTCGTTAGTGTCACTTATCGCTTCTTTGTTCACCAATCCCTGGGAAATAACATCAGCCACCCTTATCGCATTTCCTTAGTTGGAAATAAAATCGTTGAAATTCTACGTGATTTACGGTACCATCGTAAACTGTGTTTTACCATTGTATGGTCATGGTGAAGTATGGCAAAACACCATGGTCAAGTATGGCAAAACACCATGGTCAAGTATGGCAAAACACCATGGTCAAGTATGGCAAAACACCATGGTCAAGTATGGCAAAACACCATGGTCAAGTATGGCAAAACACCATGGTCAAGTATGGCAAAACACCATGGTCAAGTATGGCAAAAAACCATGGTCAAGTATGGCAAAAAACCATGGTCCAGTGTGGTAACGACCTATTAAGTATGGTAATAACTATGGTAAAGTGGCTCAAAACACCATGGTAAAAACCATGGTATTTTTTAATAGGGGCGCGCTGAAATTACAGAGTTCCTGAGAGAAAAAAACAGGGCAGCATTGTTCGTCTCATTACAAATACTACACTTTATCATATACCTCCCTACGTCACAATGGTAATACGGACAGTGATTTTCCAAATCCGTATCACCACACTAGCATAGGACCGTTTAACCTGGCAGTCTGTATCACCCTACTTGCATAGGACACTATAACATTAGAGCCGGAACTACTTTTTCTGTTCTATAATGACGTCAATGTCAAAACACTCTCTTGGATACAAACGGCTGTCAAATCTATTTATAGAAAAGCTAACGATCTCTCCCAAGATTAGATAAATTATGTAATCTGAAGACTACTTTATAATGCGTCCGAAAAATCTTAAAAATATTAAACAATTGGACAAGGGATAAAAACATCATCAAAATATGTTTTATTTGTCTATAATTATAAATCATAGTCGAAAACCAGGATCCCGAAAATGGTACAAAACCAAAGCAATGGGGAAAAATACCATAAAGTTAAACAGTATCATGAAAACAATGGCCGAACTGAGTTAACTAAGTGGTAGAAAAAAAAATCACAGCGCTCGGTCAACAGCTGCCATTCGCCTCTTAAATGCTGGGTAGCGCCGACAGGACACAAAACGTTGCCAGTCTAAATAACTATGCCGTCACTTCGTTCGACCAGCAGCGAGAGATGAGCAATATCCTGAGCCCGGACAACCGTCAGTCACTCCAAGTGTGTCGACCTGTAGCAAGTCGGACAACATTGGTAACACATGATAATAATCACATCCATGAAAATCCAGCGAATGTGGACATTTCTGCTTTATCACAATCTTCGGGCACACATAGCTAAACGGTAATCATGGAAGAAACTTTATACACAATAGTCAATAGCACTATGGCTACTAACACAACTGCCGGTATTTTCCAGGGTGCTACATTCAATAACTGCACTTTGAAAATTAACTTTGCCACTCTCGACACACATCTGTGATGTAAGCATTTACCCATAATAGCCTACTAGTAGAATCCATCTTCATGAAATTAAACGTATTCCAATGTCATTTTTCTCTGGTTCAGTCTTTGTTAAATGTTGACTTGTACATGTACTAATCCATTTGTCATTTCCTCTTTGTCTTTTGGTATATATACATTTTAAAAGTGTTCTTCGTCAGGATACCAGAAAGTCACATCTTTTATCACACATGCAAAGCTTTCGTCTGTTCACTGTCTGCAGCCGGTTGATCGAAAATTACATACATCGTTTATAATCACACTATTGTAGTATTGGTACATGTTACAATTTACTTTCCGCTCTTCTTGAATAAACCCGCTCGAAACTAAAAGTTAACCCTTGGCGGACTGTTAATATAGTCCATCTTGCATGTTTTATACAACGTTACAAACAGTATGCAAGAAACACAAACAGTTAAAAGGGATCATTTTTCATTTAACAATTGCTTTTGTTATTTAAAACGATAAAGACTTACGGTCGTACCTTATATTTTTTTAAATATTATGATGTAGGTCAGGGGCGTGGCTTATCGTGCAGTGATCTGTCACTCACATTCTAATAAGGGCGTAGGAATATGTAGACAAACGGTCCTTCGAACAAGTGAATCTTTCAAAGCCGGACGCTTTTCCTGACATAAAACAGAGCGATCTAAGTATGATTTTAAAAGGGGTATATGATAAATATGTCATCACTTCAGCGTGTTGTTCTGGGCGCTTGTATCAGCTCTCGTGATTGGAGGTGGAATTTCGCAGCAACCTCGACCTTCGGTCTCGGTTGCTACTCCACTCCACCTCCAATCACTCGAGCTGATACAAGCGCCCAGAACAACACGCTGCAGTGATAACATGTATTTATTATATAATTAGTAGTGAGATATTGAGTTATACAGCTCTGATATAAGTGATATCACCACTTTTACCGATAACATTTATATCATCACTGCCAGTGCCGGAACTATTTTCATTGGAATTCTCATGATGGATTCTTTAATTTGTGAAAATTGCTAAAATTTGTAATCAAGTCTACTTTTATATATTATTGAACACTTCTTAGTATTATAAATTGGGTGTTAAACAATTTTACACAAACCAAACATTTTTTTCGCTTTGGCCTTTCTGTGCTCGCCGGGGTACTATTACTATTAGTATTACTTAGGCCTGGGCCAGCAAGATTCGCTAAATTATATGAAAACGTGTTGTAAGGCTACCCCACTTTATAGGGCCTAATGCAAAACAATGTGGTACACCTGGAACATTGAAACTGATTATTTTCAAGAATATAGAAAATGTATCGAGAACCGACGCAAATCATTGCAACCGAAGACAGTATGATGTGGTCTGAGTGCCGCCTGATCGTCACGCTCGCTCTGGGCGAAAATGCCAGTGTGAAAGAAGCGACTCGATTGATTCTGGTAACGAGAAATTCAAGATCTAATTTATCCTAGCACATTTCAACACACTTAATCTAGTAAATCTTCATTTTAAAATAACAAGACTTCGCCACTTAAAGGTTTAATTAGAAACTGAAGTGTAGGAAATGTCCAACTTCACCGTCGATGACAGCGAACCTCGATGTTTGTTGTCGCACGTGCACTGTGTGTCCTTCCGCACAGGCAAACGCAGGTTGTTCTCACGAAATAAGTATTTTGTTCTAACTAACTTGTTTCATTAATTACATGTATGAATTGCAACATGAACATAAGAATTTTCGATGCAAATTTATATGTTTTTGTTGTGTTGAACCCCCAAACAACGCGCTATTTTTTCCTACGCCGTACAGGCCTATGAGTGATGTGTCATTTTCTAGGTCAAGTGACGACCGCGAATCATTCAGTTTGTCGAGAAAACACACGAAAATCTCACTAATAATTATATAATAAATAGAATATTTGATGTATTATCGGTAAATATCATTTATATTACATCTCGTGGATTAAAAAATCTTGTATTTTCACTCTTGGCTTGCCAATCGTGAAAATACATATTTTTTAATCCACTCGATGAAATATAAATGGTATTTACCGATAAACAACAAATATCCTCTATTGATCATAATGGTGCAGATATTGCAGATAAAACCTTAGACATTTCTGTGTCATATGACGGCACGTGGCGAAAGCGTGGTCATAATTCCAATTTTGGTATTGGATTTGTAATAGAGATTTTTTTGGACTTTGCCTTGACTTTTATGCTATCTCTAAGTATTGGTATGCTTGCATAAATGCACCACCAATACTCTAACTGGCTGGCTGATCTAAAGCCTGTGTGCCAGAAAAATGACTCTGGTTCTAGTGGAAACATTGGGGTCGTTCTATTTCCTTACACAACTTTAGATATACCACCGACATTGGTGATGGGGATAGTTCAGCTACTCTAAACCTAAATAAGAAACAGATTTACGGCCCAAACACTGAAATTACCATATAATGTGAAGCACAGACTGGTTTCAGAAAGGGATATTCGACGTTAGATACTATTTTTTGTCTACATTTTAGATACTATTTTTTGTCTACATTTTCTTATTAACTAGGGAGTGTCCCCAATAATCGTCTTTTACGAGTGCATAAAAGACGAAGCTAAAGACCCAGGGTGTAAAAGACGCTACAAAAGACGATTATTTGAAACGGGAATTCACAGCATGTAACTGCCTTGGATTAAAAGTAGTTCGCTGTGACTGCAGTCTATATTTGTGACTAGCGGTCTGAGACCAGCTATTGTTTTGTTGAACTGAGTATAGTTTAATTTTCCACGGCTAAAGTGACTTCACCACGGCATTTTTATCCAAACTGCTCTTTTAACTGTATTAAAAGCGGCAAATAGCAAAACTTGACATTTAATAAAAAATTCCAAACACTGTTCAACAAAGATTTTTTCTTCATTGATTATCATAGAAACCAGGATAGAGAAAATGCTAAGTTTGTCTTACTCTGACGTCTGACTCTGAAAGGCCGTAATCAGAATCGTAAAAACAGAATGTTGAAATTATTGGCTATTTCTCTCCAGAAGTATAATTGAGAAGCTTTTTAGTGCTTCTAGTCTCAAAAATGTACGATAAAGTATTGTTTTGAACTAACTTTGGCATAGAATGAATGAATGGTCGTCCCGGTTATTTAAATTTTGTTTACTTTTCGAACACTATTCCGGTTGGTATAGGCCACATACTGTATGGATTTTCCTCATTCCAACGTGTATCATTTAGTTTTTTGATGGTCTTCAAAGCCTCTTACTGTAGTAACAATCAGAAATTTTGAAAAAAGTGTGAATTTTGGCAGCTCATGCCACTTTAAATCGTTTTGCTCTTCAAACAAATTAAAATACTCTATTACTTGAACAACAGTAAAGATGTACATGAAGGTGTCACCCCTATATAAACAATTTTCAAGGGTCCACTCAAGGAGACATAACTCACAATACTCGGGCGCCACCTTGCTGAACTGTGGAGAATCTAGACCAATGAAAAGTCAGAGTACAAATTGGAGAATAAAACTTTGTTTCCAAAGTTGTCTGGGAATTGTCACTTGACAGAGCTACATGTACAGAGTCTTTGGCTTTATTGTGGCCTGATACAATGGAATGAGTGGTTTACTTATTAAATACACCTTGTACAACGATCAAAGTAAAGGCAAAACTAATACTTGCAAAAATCAATGAACTTCTTTATTGACATATTATCATATAGTACGGGTTTCTGACCCCAAAATTACCTTTTATTGTACTGACGGCCGTCAGTATAAAAAATAGTCATTTTGGAGTCAGAAACCCGGACTAATTAATATACTGTACGAAGAAGTGATAGCAGTAACTAATTTCCTAGTTCGTACAAATTAAAATTATTTGCCAGAATTAAATCTCTGCAATTATTATTTCACCACATTTTTGCCATTAAATCACAAACATTATTATTTATAAAGGGATCAACAATTTAACTCGCACATAAGTTTGATTCAGCCTAACAACTTGGTACCAAAGTTATGATATGCAATTTAGGATACCCTTACACAAACATCCGTTCTTTCATTAGCACTGAAACAAGGGCAATTAACCCTAATAGTCAAGTATGGCTTGACTTTGCGTGACTTCCAGGGATTACCAACAGATTTGTGTTTGTAGATTTTTCCAAAGCATTTGATAGGGTTTGGAGAGATGGTTTATGGTGTAAGTTGGCACGGTCAGGAATCACTGGGAAGTGTAACACTATATGTCAAATATGTATCTATCTACTAAATCTTGTGTTTATGATGGTATTAATTTATCTGAATTTTTCTTATGTCAAACCGGTTTAAGGCATTGGGAAAATCTTTCTCCTCTGATGTTTTCCTTGCACCTTAAAGGGGCACGAGCTGCCGAAATTCACACTTTTTTCATAATTTCTAATCGTCACGACAGTAAAAGGCTTTGAAGGCCATCGAAAAACTAAATGATTGGCGTTGGAATGAGGAAAATCCATACAGTATGTGCCCTGTACGAACCGCAAACGTGTTCGAAAAGTAGCAAAATTTAAATAACCGGGACGACCATTCATTCATTCTAAGTCAAAACAATACTTTATCGTACATTTTTGAGACTAGAAGCAATAAAAAGCTTCTGAATTATACGTCTTGAGAAAAATAGCCGATAATTTCAACATTCTGTGTTTACGTCAAAATATCAACATTTTGGCAGCTCATGCCCCTTTAACGATCTTGAAGATTCTTTAACATCAAACCATGTTATAGTTATAACCTCTCTCACCACTGATATAGAGGAAAAATTAGAAGTGTATATACGACTTCTTGTTTTACTTTATACCGATGATACAGTTATTCTAGCTGACTCGCCTGTTGAACTAAATTCTGCACTAAGAGCATTTGAAAGGTACTGTGACAAGTGGGCACAAGATGTTAATGTGGACAAAACAAAAGTTATGATATTTTCAAAACGTAAAAAGAAATCAAATGTTCCAGTTTTTAAATACACAGAAAAGCCAGTGGAAATTGTTGATAGCTATCTCAGTGTTTTAATTAAGATAATGGTGCATTTAAGGAAGCTAGGCTGTTTGCGCTAAGGCGGAAGTCCAGTAAACTGTCACTGCCTATAGACTGCCAACTGAAATTGTTTGACCAGATGGTTAGACCAGTTCTGTTGTACTCTTGTGAAATCTGGGGTTTTGTCAAGTTAGACATGGAAGAGACATTCTGTTTGAAATTTATCAAGCAATTACTGTCTGTAAAATCGTCCACAGCTAAATACGCAGTCTATGGTGAATGTTGGTACTATCCTCTGTATATGTCTTTAAAAGAATGGTATCGTTCTGGGTTAAAACTGGCAATGGTAAAACCTCTAAAATATCTCACATCTGACATTTTATAAATGTTACATGGAGTTAGCTTGTCATGGTTTAGATTGATACAATTTAGATTGATGCCGCTTTAAGTGAACAATATTTCATCATCTGTAATATGTTCATCCATAATGCTATAAAACATACATCCTTTGACACAGGCTGATTACACAAAGACATACATGTACCTTATATTTACAGCTACGTACTTCTATTTTCTGTTTGAAACATCTACGTAGGAACGCATGGAAACACCTGCTAACAATTGATTGAATGAATTTGTTTCACCACACTCAAGGATATTCCACTTTATGGCAGTGTTGCCATATCAAGTGGCGGGAGGAAACCTGGTTCTTTTCCCGGAGGAAACCTCCCACCTTCGGCGAGTACCCGGTAACTCTTCCACTTGATAACCCAACTGAAGACTGCAAAAGAAACATAATTCTATAATATAATACTAAAGTCAGAATTGAGTGTGTTCTCAAATACTTTCCACAACTGTACATGTGTATTAAAACTGTCAATCAAAGTGAAAATATAATCTGTGGTCAAGTATTGTAAATAAATCAGTCGCTCTAGAAACATGATGGAACGCCTTGACAAGTAATCCAGGAGATGTTTTGGATGAGTGAAGGTAATAGGAAAGGAAGTTTATATTAGCTTTGGGAAAAGAAAGATTGATGTTAGATTGTGCTTGTGATAGGAAAAAGTGAAAAACAAAATGATCTAAACAATTTCAAAATAATCACGTTTACTTATATTAACAACTTTCCTCCTTCAGGCTGAAGGTTTTACTTTGGTTGAAATTACAGACACGACAAAATCCTATTTATAAAATTCATCTCCTTTAGATTCATCTCCTAAGGTTTAACTTAGTCTCCTCTAATTAATTAAATCCCTTAACAGCTTTACTTAAGAAAATTAAAAGATTCGAGTCACGAAAAGTGTTCGCTAACCCTAACCTTACATGTACATGCCAGCAGAGGTAGCGCGAATAAAAAAAACTTTTTTCAGTTAGGTGGTTGTGAAAGAAAATTGGTTGATTGATTGGTTGGTGTTTTACGCCGCACTCAAGATTATTTCACTTATATGGCGGCGTCGCCAGTTTTATTGTGGGAGGAAACCGGGCTCTGTGCCCGGAGGAAACCCATGACCTTCCGCTGGTAACTGGCAACCATCCCACATAGGTCGTTCGAGTGAAAACCCAGTCAGAAAATTTTCCAATTTTTTTTTGGACTGAAGGAAAATTGGGGCTGATATGCAAATAACTCTGGAATTGTGATGGTATCAAGGTTTCCCAAACCGTCATGAAATGTGAATGTGGAATAACTTGCATTTCACTCTGGATTTACCTTCAGCATCATCATCCAGTTCTAACTCTCCTCTAAACCAGCCCCGCTCAAGGCAGAACTTGCCCAGAATGTGTAGACTTCTGGTTCGTCATCATATACAACATCAAACTGGACCATTGAACATTCCTCATCGACGACCCTATCACCCTAACACCTTCCCATGGTACCAACACTTTGTTTGCCTTCCCTCAAGAACCCAGTGGTATTTAATCCTTTGACCTACGAGGTTGGGTATTTCAGCTTGACGCTTCCTGGCTCTTGACGGACCATTTGTCCCAGCTGGCAAAACTGTTGTGCAGTCTCACAAAATGTCTTTCTTTACATGTATTATTTGTTTTTCGTGGGTGTTATCTTCGGGGATTGGCTGCTCATTTGATATCGATGGTTGGACTGCTGTGAAATGCTGCTAAATTATATAGTTTAGATTTTCTTTTAATTTTTGGTTTGCAATGGGTTTTCCTTTTTCACATGTCCTTCCGTGTCATTTCAGGAGCCTATACTGTCCAAGCTTCCTGATACCATCTGATGTGATAATGGCTTCGTATGCTAATAGTGCAGTTTTGCATGCATCTGAAATTCCCAACAAAACATACAGAAGGCAGAAAAAACTGGTTAAAATTAAAAAGGAAATGTTGCTCTTCCTCCTGTAACTCCCCCCCCCTTCCCAACAGGTTAGAGATTTCTCCAAAGCTATTTTCCTAAGCTCTTCTAGCTCATGTTTGAAGCTCTTATTTACACAGTTCTGGTCTGTCATGGTATTTTTAAGGGAAATTATCATTTTGGTATCAATTTCTATCTTCTCTTTTTCAACTCCTGCAATAACATCCACACAATCTCTTAAAATCTGTTGTAGTGTTCTCAATTGAGTGCTGGTATCCCCACAGTCAGTTTCCACCATTCCTAGATGATGTTTCATTGGAGACTTGAAACCCAAAATAGTAATGTTGGTGATCTGTGGTGCCATCAACATGTAAAGTGTGATTCAGACCCTCCAAAAGAGCCCTTCCAAGTTGCACTTTACCCAAAACATTCGACTCCAAGATGAACTGTTTTATAGTTGTTGGGGATGGAAGTTTGGGAATATTAGTGCCAAAAAGACGTTGACTCGCATTACTTTCTCAATATTCCGAGAACTTAACCCTAGGCTATGTAGCTCCATGACTGTTGAGCGAACTTCATCAGTGTATCTGCCTTCCGTGAATATTTCCACAGGCATTCATTCCTTCCTCACTCAGAAAGTCTGCGAACTTCCTTTTCTTTTTCAATAATTTGCCTTTCACCGTGTACGTGTTTACTTTTTGTTTTTCTGTGGTTAACTTTAGATTAGATGATTTTATTTTATAATAACAAAGTTGTTTTCGTAAAGAGTTTGTTGCTTTGGTAGTATCAAGTTTTTGTTCCAGAGCATGTTGTCTGGCTTCCAAATTGCTGTTCTCTTGATTTACCTGTTCTATTGTCTTTTTAAGATTATCAGTTTTGTGATCTTTACGGGCTTCTCGTCTACGCGGTTTCGAGTTTGTCTTTGATAAAGTTTCCTGAGAAATTGTATAGTATTTTTCAAGTGTTTCTACACGCTCCATTAGTTTAAAGTTCCCATCTTCGGCTTCATTTAAATTCTTAAGGAGTCTATTCAAATCCTTCTCTAATTCTTTCAATTAACATAAAAGTAAAGCATCAGCTTCTTTTTCTGTAACTAACTTCTCCTTCAGATCATTACAATTTTTGTCTAATTTGAATTGAATTTATTCACCAATGTTTTTCACATGCACAAAAAATAATAGACCATATATAAAATTTGGCGAGAGTAAAGTCAGATGACTTGTTTTATCCCAATGAGTTCAAATGTATATAGTTACGGAAATTAGGTATGAAGGTGACAATTATTAACAGTGTTTAGTTCAATATAAAATAAGAAAACAATAACAATAATGACACGAACATGTTTGTCCTTTATGCTAATCTACTTGGAATTTTATCTAATTTGTTAAAAGGTGGTCTTTAACTCTAAGTCTGGATTTAAATAATGAAATAATTTCCTTTAGAAAGCCTGGCAATTTGTTCCACACTCTTGGTCCAGCAATGCGTAAAGAATAAAATGAAATGTGCAATGAGAAGAAGGGCTTGTACATGTTTACAGTATGGGTTCTTGTGGGGTAATTATGTATGGAAGACTGTTTAAGAAAGAGTTGTCGAATGGAAAATGGTATGATTTCTCATTTTGATGAACCTTTTTCTTTAATTGTTTTCTCTGTATTTTCTGGGACGGTTTCCCTTCAAAAAAAGTTATCAGACAGCAGTTCCTGGATTTCCGTGTCTTTTTTACTTTTCTCCAATTTTAATTTTTTCTCATATAATGCTGTTAGGATTCTATGAATGAAATTAGCGGAAAGCAGGTGATGCGTTATTTCCAAATTAATTCCATGTTGCCCTTTTCCTTTGCATAAAAAATCTTAATTCTAAAACAACTGCATTGGGGACTATACAAAGATTTGTGGATAGGATCAAGACATCCTTTGGCGCAGTGTATTGGCACTGACCCCAACTGGAGTAGGTAGAGACGGCTTCTTTCCTTTACTTTCCAAAATATTACCATTGACTGAAGTAGAAGCTATCTCTCCCACTGGTTCGCGTGGTGAGTGGCTTCTTACATTTATCTCTGTGCCTTTTATGGAAGTGGTAGCTGGTAAAGGCATACTAAATTCAGCCGAGTTGAAACGTCCCATTCGGCTGGTGAGCTACGATCAACAGATAGTGACAATTCGTATACACAGCACCTGAGTGGGTACGGCGAAGTGGTCATTGTGACCCATGAAAAATGTTTTACAAGGGGTACGTCTCACATTAATACCGGGGTGAGGCGTGCCATGCTCAGAACTCCTCATCAGAAGCGGGATAGAATCCCTATGCTGATGCCTGTATCAGTACAATTATTACTGGCAGTCCACGGTAGATCGCCTGTCTGTCTGAGATGTCAGGTCTCTGTTCATGTATACAGGGACTGTGATACACCGCATTGTGTTTACTGTGCCAGTTTTGGACACACTAAGGCGGATTGCTCTGAATTGGACTATTCCAACGCTGTGGTATCTGGAGTAGATTAGGTCCGCCCGCCAATATCGGTCGATCCGGCACCTTACTACGCCCGTGCGTCCACATCTACTGACCTGGACCCTGATCAGCAGATGTCAACCTCCCCAGAGGGGATGCTTATCATCGAGGAGGCTTCCCAGAGTGAGAATGAACTCTATCGTCCAGTACATTCTAAGAAGCGGAAGAAATCGCCAGCCGATTCTTGTGATGCACCTAATTTTAACGATGCGTTGCCTCAGTTGGATCTGGTTCCTATGGATGGACCCTCGGACCCACACATAGATAAATCCAACCGATTATCTGTGCTTCAGGACACCCTTGACGACCTCCTTACGTACACGGAGAATAGATATGACTAATGGACTCAAACGACCCTGCAATGTCCCCCGGACTATTCATACTTTTAGTTACATTTGTCCCTTCTTGCTTGTTTATTACGTCTGTTTATTCCTATCATTGTCGGATCTGTGTTACCCCCCCCCCCTCTTAGAATTTTACTATGTTTGCAATTTTGTTTATTCCTAAGCCTGCCCTGTCTTAACCACCTACTGATGTTGTTAATTGCTCATATATATATTAGTCTACTGCCATTCTCTCTTTGTTCTCTAGAAATCACATCTTATTCTTGTATATATATCTATCTGCATTTACCTCATCACATTTTCCTGAAGATGACAAATATATCTTTGTCGAAATAGTGAAATTGTCAATATGCGTTTGTTAAATTTATTCGGAGTTACCTTGCTACTGCACTATTCGTACGGACATACCCAAAGTGGGCTGCAGGTATAATATGATGACTTTTTGTGCCCCCTTAAATTTCGAAAATGTAAGTTACTTTACTTTTATCTTTTTGAATGAAATCAAAATTGTTTGCAATTGTAAAGTTTGCAACTATTAATTGTAACGGTCTGCGTCAGAAAGCCAGACGTGATATTTTGTTTCAGTGGACAAAATACAATCAAATTGATATATTATTTTTACAGGAATGCTATGTTACTTCAATTAAACTAAATTATGGGAAAAAGAATGGGATGGGAAAGCCTTTTGGAGCTTTGGTTTGTGCCATAGCCGTGGGGTGGGGATATTGATTAAGAACAATATGTTATAGTAGATGACTTAAAATTTGTAACTCTTCTGTTTGAAAGTTGATAAAAGATGCCCACGACTGAACAGTCTCTCAAATCATGCGTTCTGTGATTCATTCATAATTACGGACCAATTTAGAACGAATAACATGGTGTCAGAAGTAAACGTTATAGGCATACTGTCTGGTAGGCGCGAGAGATTCGCCAGATAGTTTTATAGTGTGTTGTTGTTGTGTACTCATTGAACTCGAGTCGTACATAAATATTCTACAGTATGGCGAGCTATCAGATTCCCGCTCCAAAGCCGATGGTGGTTAAAGGAGATGTCTCTACGAATTAGAAAGACTTTAAATCATCATGGGAATTTTATTCTACTGCTACTGAATTCAAAAACAACCCTGAGCCAGTTCAAGCCGCTACATTATGCAGTGTTATGGGCCTTGACTGTGTAAAAGTTATGAAAAACCTAACACTCACAGAGACAGACAGACTGAAACCAGAAAGGATTCTGGTTTAACTTTCTAACTTTTTTATGCCTCAAAAGCATTTATTGTTTGAAAGAGTGAAGTTTGGGTTGGAAGAGCAAACTGAACATGAAACTGTTTATCAATTTGTAGTAAGGCTGAGGCAATTGGCAGAAACGTGTGAGTTTGAAAATCTTAAAGAAAGTCTGATAAGAGATAGATTAGTGATTGTCACACATGACAAAAGTACTAGGGATAGGTTACTTCGAGAAAAGCCTTAGAACAAATCAAACTAAAGAAACTGTTAGATAGAGCACGTGAAGTGAACTTAAAGTTCAACAAACACAAATTTCGGTTAAGAGAAACTGAACTTCCGTATATGGGTCAAGTACTTACAAACAATGGCCTTAAACCTGACCCAACAAAGATTTCAGTAATCATTCAAATGCCTGTACCTGAAGATAAAAAAGCAGTCCAACGACTTCTTGGTTGTGCAAACTATCTCTCCAGATATATGCCCAAATTGTCTGAAGTTTGTGAACCACTTCGGAAACTCACTGAGAAAAATGCTATTTTCTCATGGCAGTCACAACAAGCAAAGACAAATCAAGCAGTTGATATCTTCAGCTCCTCTGTTGAAATATTACGACACAACATCTGAGGCAACGCTCCAGTGTGATTCATCAGAGAAGGGGCTAGGAGCAACATTATTACAAAATGGCCTCTCGATCACTGACTCCAGCTGAATGCAGATATGCACAGATCAAGAAGGAATGCTTGGCCTTTTTGTGTGTAAGATTCAATCCCAGATAACACAATGACGTTGGGCCAACGTTGGCCAGCCAACCATGCCACCGTTGGCTGAAGGGCTGTTTGCTCGTTGGGCCAACGTTGGCCAGCCAACCATTAGCCAACGTTGGCCAGCCAACCATTAACCAACCGTTAGCCAACCATTAGCCAACCATTAACCAACCATTAACCAACCGTTAGCCAACCATTAACCAACCGTTAGCCAACCGTTAGCCAACCAGTAGCCAACCGTTAGCCAACTATTAGCCAACCGTTAACCAACCATTAGCCAACGTTGGCTTGTGGTTGGCTCAAAGGCTGTTTGCTCGTTGGGCCAACGTTGGCCAGCCAACCATTAGCCAACGTATGTGCACTAACTAAACAGGTACACCATCTAAGGAATATACCATATAAAAAAATATTTCAAAATCAAGAAAAATAAACCTTTAACAATATAACTCAGATAATTAATACAAGTTTTATTAGCGCTTTTTACATACAAAGATATATTTATTTTACAAAAATTCTGTACACACACTCTCTCTCTTCTGGCATGACGCTCCTCATCCCTGTCAGTCGCATATTTCAACCCGGTCTTCATTGTGCCTTTCATTTGGTTGTCTGTTGCAGTTGACGCAAGTTTTTTTTTACAGCATCTAAAAACAAGAGAATTGACAATTGTGTAATAGTAGTTGTGATTTGTGAAAGAATTTGTTCTTGTATATAGTTTTAAATGACAACTACGAATTGCATAAAGTTTAAACTTTTTTATATGCTATATGCATATTTAAATTACACAAATATAGCCAAGTCAGTTGAAAATAGGCAAAACAAGGTTAAACTGGCGATAATAGTCCACTTACCACAGATTATTGTTTTCAGACGTAGTGGTGAGAATGGTCGTTTCTCTCCCTTGCCCACCCAAATAAACTTGCATGCAAGTTCGTTTGAAATACATCTCTTCAAGATTCGTCAATTTGTGTCATTTACCAAACCACCACCTGTGGCTGATAACATGTTCACCTAAAAATGAAAGAATTAGAATTGAAATTGAGAGATTCAAAAAGTGTTTACTGCATTGTTAAGAGTTAATAGTGGTAACATTTATATTAATTTCCATTTTGTGGTTTTATTTAGTAAGATAATAATGTAGCAATCCTTCAAAACAAACCAGTTGTTTTCTTAAATCCTTGTCATCTGTTAACCTCTGCTCTAATGACTCGAGAGAGTCCATATCCTTCAGGGGCAGCTCCACCTCAGGTTTGACATCAGGTCTTGCCACAGTTACTTGGTGACATTCCAATACTTTCTTCAACATATGCGAGAGATGGTCCACTCTCTCCAGCACCTCCGCCATCATCTTTATCAGTTGGGATTCCATTGCTGTACAAAACAAGATAAAAGGTGTCAAATATTTCATCTATTCAATACAGTTAAATTTATCTATATTAATCTTATATTGACTTAAAGTCTGACTCTCCACCCTTTAAGTCTAAAATTCAGCAACAGGTTCTTATGAAATACACTAAATATACTAAATAAACATCTGGTTCACAACCTTTAACAGTTAAGAATTTAATTTTGTAGTCATCTTTTACATTATTTAACAGTTTTGTCAAGTTTTGTCTATTCACAACTAACTTGTATGTGATACTTACAGAACATCAACTAGTGTCAAGCAAATTGGGTAGGCAGTTGTGAAGGCAGCGATTTAAAGAAAATACAACGTCCTGTATAGCTACGTACCTACAAGAAAGCAAAAATAATTATAAATATTAATATTTAGAAGTATAAATATATGGAATTTATATAGATGTAGGAAGACGATGATGAAAAAAAGATTTGCTTAGGACACCAATCAATCATCAGATTAACATTGAATTTGAAATTAAAATGCCTGGGACTCGTAATGAGAATTTTCACAATCTGAACTTAGCCCCAGGTGACTATCCAGTATCCTGCCATTCTGTTGTATACAACAGAATGGCAGGATAGTCACCTGGGGCTAAGTTCAGATTGTGAAAATTCTCATTACCCCTAAATCTGAATTGAACATGGTTATTTTCAAGTACATCCCGGTTTGGTTAAATTATCCAATCAAATACCTTCTTTTCTTATAATCTGACATTCCCCTACCGATCAGGACAATATCAGAATTATACAAATGAAAAAAGGGGAAAAAATCTTTTAATTTCATATTAAGACGGCTCGGTTGAGTTGAACAACAACAACAGAGAAATTAACGAGCTCCGTGTCAACTTAATGTAGGAGTAACATTCCCTCCAACATAAACAATGTATTACTTGGTAAAATTTGATATAAATGCGTCATAATATAGCAGTAAACTTACCGACGATTATCTGGTATAGCAGCTTCAAAACAACCGAGATCCGTGTGTTTACAAATAAAATTCGCCATCTTGTTTTCTAAACTGATTTGTGCGCAAGCGCAGCCTCGGTTTCGTTTTACGGCAATTTTTTTTAACAAGGCCTAAATATTTGTTATAATTCAACATGTTGTTTTAATTTATGACCGCTTTAATTTTGATCGTTCGTTCACAAGCAGGCCTAAAGCTACTAAAGGCACTTATATTTACACGGTAGACTATCTTACTATCGGCTAGGCACCCCCGAGGTCTCTCTCTGGGCTGCCGGGGAAGCGCCGTGAGGGTCGCCGAAGCTGTGCCGGTAGCTGCCTATGAAACATCGGACTAATGGCCAGTCTGACTGTTTATTATACGGACCATAATAGTTTATTAAAGGCATAGTTAGGGGACTTGGGAGCTAAAACACAGAAAGAAATGAAAAATGATTTAGGCTATATGCGTTTCATTTCAATTGGAGTTAAATTAGAAGTTGGATTAGCTAAAGTTAGTACATGTACATAATTAAATATAAAAAGGAACACATTTCATATGGATGAACAACCTCGGAATTTATTCTTGGCATGAGCTGTCAAAATGTTGATATTTTGACTTTAAAACAGAATGTTGAAAGTACTGGCTATTTTTCTCAAGATGTATAATTCAGAAGCTTTTTAAAGCTTCTAGTTTCGAAAATGTACGATAAAGTATTGTTTTGAACTATCTTTGGCTTAATAGAATGAACGATCGAATGGTCGCCCCGGTTATTTAAATTTTGTTTACTTTTCGAACAAGTTTTCGCTTCGTACAGGCCACATACTGTATGGATTTTCCTCATTCCAACGCCAATCATTTAATTAGTTTTTCGGTGGCCTTCAAAGCCTATAACTGTCGTGACGATCAGAAATTATGAAAAAGTGTGAATTTTTGCAGCTCATGCCACTTTAATAGCAACGTTTCAGTCTGGATTCTAATTAGACCTTTATTTTATCAAGCTTATAAATTCAGGTTAGCAAGGTTCAATATTTATATACACAGACGAGACAATGTACAGAGGGTAATAATTAACAAAGTATATATATTTATGGACACTAAAACACACGGGCACAGGGAAAATCTTCTTGTCTAAAATAACCACGGAGACAAGTTTCTAATTGTGTTAAAAAGAGGTATATCATTTAGACCTTTATACCCCATCATAAATTGTTGTAATAAAGTAAACCTATGATATTTCATTAGGTTGACGACTGACAGGAGCTTGGCCTTAGTCAGTAGAATTTTCTGGAACACTTTGTATTACATTGACAATGCTTACGCATCTTAAGCTATAGTAAGAATATCGTCAGACTATATAGTATGCCCCCCCCCCCCCATACCCTTTCCCAGAAAACCTAGGTAGAAGGCAGACAGGGGAGTTTAGCCCTGACCAGTATGTCTTTCAAACTCTTGTTCTTTTTATAAGCAATGACTGGCCTTTGGGTCAGAGGTCGAGCAAGTTTACTTTGAAGTAGTTTGTATTCTTCTACTATAATCTTGGCCATAGCGATGCTAGCTTTGTTATACTGAAACACAAATGGTATTATAGTTTTTTCACGACATCTTCCGGGGTCCAAGTTCAAACCCAAAGGATAAATAGTTTGTAATGTTTGAATCCAAAAACTTTCCCTTTCCAAACGTTTGTGCTTCGTATCTGCAGCGGAAGTGAGAAATGGGATTTTCTCAATAGGCATGATTTCAAAATGGTCCTTGACCGAATGACCTTGAGTATTGAAATGTTGTGCCACGGGTACAAAGTATATAGATATGAAAATAGTTTTAACAGCTGCAGTAAATGGTTTGAGGAAAATTAACAAGAGATCCCTTAAAGGGATCTTAACGCCCGCGTTCATCTATTCATATTAAATTGATTGATTGATTGTTTGGTGTTTTACGCTGCGCTCAAAATTATTTCACTTACAGCAATAACTGGATATAGGAATTGGGGCCTACATAAAAAATCTTATTCCAGGGAAATAACTATTGTTGAGGAAAATTAAATTGTGAATTTCAAAATTAAGCTCCCCTAGAAATTTTGGTTGAAAACAACATTGCCACCTGGTAGCCATCTTCAATATGCTAATGAAATGATAATGTACGGTGCACAGCTAGAACTTAGAGGGATGATGTGTGTCATGTTTGGTTAAGATCAGGTCAGTAGTTTTCTTGGAATAATGATAATAAATTTCATTTTCAAATTTGGTCAAAAAACAACATTGCTTCCTGGCGGCCATATTTAATAAGCAAATGAGACGAAAATGTAGGGTGCACAACTAGATCAGAGGGAGATAATGTCGGTCAAGTTTGGTCAAAATCAGACCAGTATTTTCTTGGAATAGAAGTAACGAAAAAACAATATCACCCTCCTGGCGGCCATATTGAATATGCAAATGAGATCAAAATGAACGGTGCATAACGAGACCATAGGGTGATAATGTATGTTGATTTTGATTAATGTCAGGTAGTTTTCTTGGAACAAAGATAAAGAAAAAAAACATCGCCCCCTGGCGGCCATATTGAATATGCAAATGAGATGAAAATGTACAGTACACAACATGGCTATAGGGAGATAATGTGAGCCAAGTTTGGTGAAAATCGGATTGGTAGTTTTCTTGGAAAAAAGTAACAAAAAAAATATATCGCCCCTGACAGCCATATTGAATATGCAAATGAGATGAAAATGTATGGTGCACAACTAGACCATAGGGTGATGTACATGTATGTTCAGTTTGATTAAGATTGGACTGATAGTTTTATTGGAATAAAGGTAACAAGCAAAAGTTTTCTTGCAATAAACGAAAAAAAAAACATCTCCCCTTGGCAGCCATATTGAATATGCAAATGAGATGAAAATGTACGGTGCACAACTAGACCATAGGGTGAGATGATGTATGTTAAGTTTGATTAAGATTGGACAGGTAGTTTTCTTGGAATAAAGATAAAGAAAAAAACATCGCCCCCTGGCGGCCATATTGAATATGCAAATGAGATGAAAATGTACAGTACACAACATGGCTATAGGGAGATAATGTGAGCAAAGTTTGGTGAAAATCGGATTGGTAGTTTTCTTGGAAAAAAAGTAACAAAAAAAAAACATCTCCCCCTGGCGGCCATATTGAATATGCAAATGAGATGAAAATGTACGTTGCACCACTAGACCATAGGGTGAGATGATGTATATTAAGATTGATTAAGATTGGACAGGCAGTTTTCTTGGAATAAAGGTAACAACAAAAAAACAACATCGCCCCCTGGTGGCCATATTGAATATGCAAATGAGATGAAACTGTAGGATGCACAACTAGACATATATGGAGATAATGTCAGCCAAGTTTGGTGAAAATCGGACTAGTAGTTTCCTTGGAATAAAGGTAACAAGCGAAAGTTTTCTTGCAATAAACGTAACAAAGAAAAACAACATCTCCCCCTGGCGGCCATATTGATTATGCAAATGAGATGAAAATGTACGATGCACAACTAGACTATAGGGTGATGATGTATGTTAAGTTTGATTAAGATTGGACATGTAGTTTTCTTGGAATTAGATAACTAAGAAAAACAACATCGCCCCCTGGTGGCCATATTGAATATGCAAATGAGATGAAACTGTACGATGCACAACTAGACTATATGGAGATAATGTCAGCCAAGTTTGATGAAAATCGGACTAGTAGTTTCCTTGGAATAAAGCTAACAAAAAAAAAAACAATATCTCCCCCTGGCGGCCATATTGTTTATGCAAATGAGATGAAAATGTACGATGCACAACTAGACCATAGGGTGATGATGTATGTTAAGTTTGATTAAGATTGGACATGTAGTTTTCTTGGAATTAGATAACTAAGAAAAACAACATCGCCCCCTGGTGGCCATATTGAATATGCAAATGAGATGAAACTGTACGATGCACAACTAGACTATATGGAGATAATGTCAGCCAAGTTTGATGAAAATCGGACTAGTAGTTTCCTTGGAATAAAGGTAACAAAAAAAAAACAATATCTCCCCCTGGCGGCCATATTGTTTATGCAAATGAGATGAAAATGTACGATGCACAACTAAACCATAGGGTGATGATGTATGTTAAGTTTGATTAATGTCAGGTAGTTTTCTTGGAACAAAGATAAAGAAAAAAAACATCGCCCCCTGGCGGCCATATTGAATATGCAAATGAGATGAAAATGTACAGTACACAACATGGCTATAGGGAGATAATGTGAGCCAAGTTTGGTGAAAATCGGATTGGTAGTTTTCTTGGAAAAAAGTAAGAAAAAAAAATATATCGCCCCTGACAGCCATATTGAATATGCAAATGAGATGAAAATGTATGGTGCACAACTAGACCATAGGGTGATGTACATGTATGTTCAGTTTGATTAAGATTGGACTGATAGTTTTATTGGAATAAAGGTAACAAGCAAAAGTTTTCTTGCAATAAACGAAAAAAAAAACATCTCCCCTTGGCGGCCATATTGAATATGCAAATGAGATGAAAATGTACGGTGCACAACTAGACCATAGGGTGAGATGATGTATGTTAAGTTTGATTAAGATTGGACAGGTAGTTTTCTTGGAATAAAGATAAAGAAAAAAACATCGCCCCCTGGCGGCCATATTGAATATGCAAATGAGATGAAAATGTACAGTACACAACATGGCTATAGGGAGATAATGTGAGCAAAGTTTGGTGAAAATCGGATTGGTAGTTTTCTTGGAAAAAAAGTAACAAAAAAAAAACATCTCCCCCTGGCGGCCATATTGAATATGCAAATGAGATGAAAATGTACGTTGCACCACTAGACCATAGGGTGAGATGATGTATATTAAGATTGGACAGGCAGTTTTCTTGGAATAAAGGTAACAACAAAAAAACAACATCGCCCCCTGGTGGCCATATTGAATATGCAAATGAGATGAAACTGTAGGATGCACAACTAGACATATATGGAGATAATGTCAGCCAAGTTTGGTGAAAATCGGACTAGTAGTTTCCTTGGAATAAAGGTAACAAAAAAAAAACAATATCGCCCCCTGGTGGCCATATTGAATATGCAAAATGAGATGAAAATGTACGGTGCACAACTAGACCGTAGGGTGATGATGTACGTTGAGTTTGATTTAGATTGGACTAATAGTTTTCTTGGAATAAAGGTAACAAGCGAAAGTTTTCTTGCAATAAACGTAACAAAGAAAACCAACATCTCCCCCTGGCGGCCATATTGATTATGCAAATGAGATGAAAATGTACGATGCACAACTAGACTATAGGGTGATGATGTATGTTAAGTTTGATTAAGATTGGACATGTAGTTTTCTTGGAATTAGATAACTAAGAAAAACAACATCGCCCCCTGGTGGCCATATTGAATATGCAAATGAGATGAAACTGTACGATGCACAACTAGACTATATGGAGATAATGTCAGCCAAGTTTGATGAAAATCGGACTAGTAGTTTCCTTGGAATAAAGGTAACAAAAAAAAAAACAATATCTCCCCATGGCGGCCATATTGTTTATGCAAATGAGATGAAAATGTACGATGCACAACTAGACCATAGGGTGATGATGTATGTTAAGTTTGATTAAGATTGGACAGGTAGTTTTCTTGGAATATAGGTAACAAAGAAAAACAACATCGCCCCCTGGTGGCCATACTGAATATGCAAATTAGATGAAACTGTACGATGCACAACTAGACTATATGGAGATAATGTCAGCCAAGTTTGATGAAAATCTGACTAGTAGTTTCCTTGGAATAAAGGTAACAAAAAAAAAACAATATCGCCCCCTGGTGGCCATATTGAATATGCAAATGAGATGAAAATGTACGGTGTACAACTAGACCGTAGGTTGATGATGCATGTTGAGTTTGATTAAGATTGGACTAATAGTTTTCTTGGAATAAAGGTAACTACCGAAAGTTTTCTTGCAATAAACGTAACAAAGGAAAACAACATCTCCCCCTGGCGGCCATATTGTTTATGCAAATGAGATGAAAATGTACGGTGCACAACTAGACCATAGGGTGATGATGTATGTTAAGTTTGATTAAGATTGGACAGGTAGTTTTCTTGAAATAAAGGTAACAAAGAAAAAACAACATCGCCCCCTGGCGGCCATATTGAATATGCAAATGAGATGAAAATGTAGGATGCACAACTAGACTATATGGAGATAATGTCAGCCAAGTTTGGTGAAAATCGGACAGGTAGTTTTCTTGGAATAAAGGTAACAAAAAAAAACAATATCGCCCCCTGGTGGCCACATTTAATATGCAAATGAGATGAAAACGTACGGTGCACAACTAGACCATAGGGTGATGTTGTATGTTAAGTTTGATTAAGATTGGACAGGTAGTTTTCTTGGAATAAAGGTAACAATCAAAAAGTTAACGGACGGACGACGGACCACGGAAAAGCGATTTGAATAGCCCTCCATCAGAATGAAGGCGGGCTAAAAATAAAAAAGCTAGAGCTTAATAATTGTTAACTGCTGATTAGACATTACTATAAATGAGGCATAGTAGGGGGTTGATCATAAGGATTAAGCCTGGCGCCAGGGATTAACTTTGTAGGTGGTTGCAAGAATTAAAAACGTTAAGTATGTTTTACCAAAGGCATATGCCAACAGGATCTAGTCCCATTTACAGGCTCCGTACCGAAAACTTGAAACTTGGTAAATAGGCCTATGTTATATGAGCTGTTATTGTAATTTTCTCATCTTTTGTTTGTTCTTGTAATTTTTTTTCCATTTGTACGCATTCGATAAAAATTGTTTAAGATGTTAAGAAAGAAGAGATTTTAATTTACATGCCTATTGCAGATTTATAATTTTATTTGATAGCCGATACAGGCCTAGCATACCCGTTCTTAAAGTTAACATCACCCCCTCACCACCAAACCCCCCCCCCCCCCCACACAAAAAAAAAATTAAAAAGATAGATTAAGAAGAGATAAGAAACAAATAAAACACAAAAAGAAAAACAAACAAAAAAACGTCAGGACCGTAGGTAGACAGATAATGACAACCCTGCATGCGAAAGGCCGACTTTTCCCACATTTTGTCGATATAGACTTATACAATGGAGTACAAGAACATGACAAATAAATTATGAAAAAATGTTATCAAAGCACTTGAGTACAATAAAGGCAAATTAGTACCGATATGAAACCACTGTCACTAGGCCTAAAAATAAATTAGATCTCACCCACAGTTGGTTTACTGCAGGCTACATACTGTTGGGCCTAGGTTGGCTGACCGATGATCAGCCGACCTTTAACTTGCCGACCATATACCAACCTAAGGCCGACTAAGGCCAATCTACCGCTTATCTACCAACCATGAAATGGCCGACCATGCCAACCTTGAGCCAACATTGGCAAGCCGATCATGGCATTAGCCAACCATGGAATAACCAATCCTGCCAACCGAAAGCCAACGTTGGCAAGCCGACCAATAGCCAACCATGTCAACCAAAAGTCAACGTTGGCAATCCGACGAATAGCCAACCATGAAATGGCCAACCATGCCAACCAAAAGCCAACGTTGGCTAGCCGACCAACAGCCAACCATGCCAACCGAAAGCCAACGTTGGCAAGTCGATCAATAGCCAACCATGAAATAACCAACCATGCCAACCAAAAGCCAACGTTGGGCCAACGGTGGCTAGCCGACCAACAGCCAACCATTAAATGGCCAACCATGCCAACCGAAAGCCAACGTTGGCAAGCCGATCAATAGCCAACCATGAAATGACCAACCATGCCAACCAAAAACCAACGTTAGGCCAACGGTGGCTAGCCGACCAACAGCCAACCATTAAATGGCCAACCATGCCAACCGAAAGCCAACGTTGGCAAGTCGATCAATAGCCAACCATGAAATGACCAACCATGCCAACCAAAAGCCAACGTTGGGCCAACGGTGGCTAGCCGACCAACTGCCAACTATTAAATGGCCAACCGAAAGCCAACGTTGGCAAGCCGACCAACAGCCAACCATGAAATGACCAACCATGCCAACCAAAAGCCAACGTTGGGCCAACGGTGGCTAGCCGACCAACAGCCAACCATGAAATGACCAACCATGCCAACCAAAAGCCAACGTTGGGCCAACGTTGGCTAGCCGACCAACAGCCAACCATGGAATGGCCAACCATGCCAACCAAAAGCCAACGTTGGGCCAACGTTGGCTAGCCGACCAACAGCCAACCATGGAATGGCCGACCATGCCAACGTTGGCCCAACGTTGGGCCACCGTTGGCCAGCCAACGGCGACCATCAGCCAACCATGCCAACCAAAGGCCAACGTTGGCCCAACGTCGTCGTGTTATCTGGGATCAGTACCTGCACGGTCGAGTAACGATTTTTGTAGACACTGATCACAAACCATTGGTTCCTATTTTTCAGAAGCCAATTCTCTCAGCTCCAAAAAGATTGCAGCGCATGCTACTGCGTTTGCAAAAAATATAACCTACAATTAAACTACTTACCTGGATCCAAGATGTATATTGCTGACATGCTGAGCAGAGCATACTTACCTTCTCAGTATTCAAATGGGAAAGACATGCCACAGTTTGAAATATTCCAACTCGCTGAAGATGAGAAATTATTTAACGATATCTGGAACGTCTGTCAACGGGATCACATGCAGCTATCAGAGGATACTCACCATCAAATTAAGTCCAGTACGCTGACTGACGTTACGCTTCAAACGTTAATGACCATTGTAATGACAGGATGGCCGGAAGCACGAGATCAAGTGCCAGTTTCTATATGAGAATACTGGAACTTCCGAGATGAATTAACAGCACAGGATAGAGTTCTCTACAAAGGTATGAAAGTTATAATACCTCTTGCTATGCGCCAACAGATGATCACCAGGGCTCATTCAAGTCACCTAGTTCCAGACGCCAGTTTTCACAGGGCATGAGATGTTCTGTATTGGCCAGAAATGGCAGGAGAAATCAGAGACAAAGTGAAATCTTGTGCAGTGTGTTCTGAATTTTTGAACAAACAATCAAATGAACCACTCATGACTCACAATGTTCCCCCCTTACCTTGGTCAAAAGTCGGACAAGACTTGTTTTCTTTGAAAGGTGAAAATTACCTGTTTACGGTTGACTACTACAGTGATTATTTTGAGTTAGATCAACTTGACGATACAACAGCATCAGCAGTTATCTCTGCCACTAAAGCACATTTTGCTAGGCACGGCATTGCTGATATGGTTACAGATAATGGTCCACAATACACTAGTGCCGAGTTTGCAGTATTTGTGCGTGATTGGGAATTTATCCACAGTACCACAGTCAGAGCAATGGCAAGGCAGAATCAGCTGTCAAAATTGCCAAGAAACTGGTCAAGAAAGCAAAACGGGACAAGGACATTCAGTTATCACTTTTGCAATGGAGAAACACCCCTGATATTAATGGAACAAGTCCAGTTCAAAAACTGATGTCACGTCGAACAAGAACAACAATTCCTACCGCTCAAGGACTGTTGGTTTCTCGTTTGGTTATTGACATTCACGTTAAACGTTAAAAAGCTAAATTCAGTTATGACAAACATGCTAAGCCATTACCAGATCTTCACATCGGAGACCCAGTTAGACTTCAACCTTTGGATGCAAAAGGACCCTGGAGGAAAGGAATGTGTGTTGATAAATTCGCAGATCGTTCCTACTTAGTAAGATCCGACGAAGGGAAATTGTACCGCAGAAACAGAAAGTTCTTACGCTTTGACAACAGTGCAGTCAGCAATACTCTTGACAATTCATCTTCTCAACCTCCAGAAAGCTCATGTCAGGAAATTGATCCGAGTCCTGTCGAAACAAATCCAGACCAGCAAGCAACCAATATCAGTCACTCTTCTGTGAAAGTTCAACCAGTTCCAACTAGAAGTGGTAGACGAAGTGTTTTGCCATCAAAGTTTAAAGACTATGTGATGTAACTCAATGCCAACAAAACCAGTCAATCTCTCAAAGTGTTTATTTTTAAATGGGTAATATCAAAGTCAAACAAAAATATGTTCATGTACTTACGTCAAAATATGAAGATGAACAGATCGTGTTTAATTAAGAAGGAGCGGCTGATTACCTTGAGTTAATTCTGAGTTGTTTTCAACAGAACCCAGTTTAAAAAAAAAATGCTGTGAATACGCTCACCATGTGTTCGGATTTATTATATAACGACACCATTTATAGTCTCTAATTACCCGGCGCTTGAAAATAACATGCGATTGACGTAAGGGAAATTTCCAAGGGAGTGTTGCTCAAAGCAGCGTGAACATATAAATCATACTGTCAGCAGAGTGTTATGGATATATTCCTTACATTTGATGCTATACTTCGTAAGACTTACTGTTTTCTTTTTATTGAAGATTTTTCATTTATTAGAAAAAGGGAGATGTTATAGTAGATGACTATATTAAGATTTGTAACTCTTCTGTTTGGAAGTCGATAAAAGATGCCCACGACTGAACAGTCTCTCAAATCATGCGTTCTGTGATTCATTCATAATTACGGACCAATTTAGAACGATTAACAAATATTTGTCATACAAATTTCTTTTTTGATCACGAGGGCCGCTTACTTGTGTTAGATGTTACTGTAGACTTACAGCCATTAAAGTTAATTTGTGTTTATGCTCCCAATATCATTAATGATAGAAACTGTTTTTCGAGTCGCTACTGCCTCATTTAGTTTCTTTGTCTCCAATAATCTTAGGTGGAGACTTAAACTGTGTAGAGAATACTGATTTGGATAAACTCTGGGCAATACCTTACAAAGGGGCGGGGGCTGGAGATATTTCAAAAACTTACAAACAAGATTTTGATCCTCTTTCTCGACCATACACTTTTCATAGCAACAGAAGAATGTCGTAAGTTGTCGTAAGTTTTACTCTAATTTACTCACATCGGAGCCTATTGACGATCATTTATGTGATGATTTTTTTAAAGATCTGCCTATTTTGGATCGTGAAGACGCTCAGTCTTGTGAAGGCCCACTTCTGATGAAATTTTAACTGCTCTTAAAGCCATGAAAAATGACAAAACGCCAGGTAATGACGATGTGCCTTAAGAGTTTTTCTTACACTTCTTTCACATATTCTCTGATATTTTAGTTCATGTCATTAACTTAGCGTATGCCCAACAATTATTATCTGGTAGCCAACGTTTAAGTTATGTCTCACGTTTATGTAAAGACCCCAGTAATGCCACAAACTTAAAGAACTGGCGACCCATATCTCTGTTAGACAGACAAGATTATTTCCAAAGTATTAACAAGCCGTCTCCAAAAAGTTCTACCAAATATTATTCATCCTGATCAAACTTGTTCTGTTCCAGGAAGGTCAATCCAAGACAATATATCCACCTTTTACGTTCTATATCTGACTATGTTGATCAAAAGTTTTTACCTGTTGCTTTTATTTCATTAGACCAAGAAAAGGCTTTTGATAGGGTCATCAATTTATGTTTAAAGCTTTGGAAAAATAGAGTTTTGGTACTTCTTTTTTTAATTGGGTTCGGTTATTGTAAACAGATATTTTTAGCTCAGTTCTTCTAAATGGTCATATTAGTACACCTTTTTCTGTTACACGGAGTGTCCATGAAGGGTGTGGGTTGTCTCCCCTTTTATATGTCCTTTGCTTAGAACCGTTGCTATCAGGGTGAGGTCGGATCCGGCCATCTCGGGACTGGATATCCTGGGTTGCCCGGAGCCGGCCAAGATCTCTTTATATGCTGATGATGCAACTTGTATATCTACAAATGATTCTTCTGTATTTCAATTATGTGCTTTATTTTCTAGAGCCTCTGGTTCAAAACTAAACAAGTTAAAAACAAAAGTAATAAGGTTGGGTAAATGGAAAACGCGGTCTGACCATCCTTTTGGCATATCTTGGCCAGAATGTCGTGAGCTATTTAATCTTTATAATTACGATGTTGAGTGTCAATTAGAAATGTCGATCAATGTCTCAAACATCTTCATCATCATCTGATTCTAGGAACGGATCCTTCCCATAGTCGTCACCTAAATCCTCCTGCGAAAATTCATTGAATTTCGTGTCGCTGTCAGCGTCGCTATCAAACATGAGTGAATAGTTTCCTCCGTCGTCTTCAGTTTCCCCTGTAACAATGCCGGTGACAGAAAAACTTTCTTCACCAAGTCTCGGGACAAACTCTCAAGTGCTTCTGCGACAGGCCGTGTGTCTTCAGTGAACTCCAGCAGAGCTTTGACTACTCCTCAGGCAGACAAACCCATGGCTTGATGAACGATTACAACCAGCCCCTGCAGTTTGCGCGGAAGGCCTTTATTGTTGTCTTAGACCTGCGTTCACTCATTTTTAATTTTATAACGCCAAAAAAGTTGCCGCGGAAAAGTCCATTTTCCCCGTAATCAAATGAATTTGTTTTCACTGATCTTTTCACATGAAATGTCTTTCATTTGGAAATAACTGGTTCCCAAATCTAATTCTGGTGATTAGTCACTCGTTCTGTAAAGTATTTTCCACAAATGAATCTATAAAACACCACCTAAAGGTATATCCACCGTTTGTGTGATAGTGCACGGTTAAAATCCCAATAAAGACACATGCACAGTTGATCAAGCCTGGTTGAGTCCATTTCTAACCTTTCTGTGGGGTGTAGAGTTTTGGAGGTTTTTATTTACATGTATGATCAATATGATATATGGTTATTATTGGGTAAGAATTTCTTAAAATCGTTTTACATTTTTTTCTAAAAAAAAATAGAAATTAAAATGTTTGACTATTTCTAAGACAACGGCTACATGTACATGGTACATGAAGGTACACCCCTATTCAAATTAAATATTGTTTACCCAATGAGACCTTACTGACAACTGTCATGTAGACTGTAGGGCGTCACCCGGATCGAGTTGTAGAGGGTATAGACCACTGGGAAGTCAGAATATTAATTGACAGTTGAAACTTTGTTCCAAGTTGTCTATAACTGTCACTTCACAAAGGCAGATTTATGGGGCTAGGTGTACAGAGTCCTTAGTTATATTGTTGTCAGATTTAATACAAACAACTGAGTGGTTTCTTTAAATATTAAATATATGTTGTACATCGGCTGAAGTAAAGATAAAACTAATACTTCTACAAATCAGAATTCGTATAAAGTATTCTGATTCAACGGCTGTTCCCAAGATGAATACATTTTTTTTCTCGTTTGCGGCATTTTTGATGGCTGTGGAAAAGCAGGGTCGGGGGATGAGCCCGATTTCCTCCCCCACTAAACCTTACAACACCGCCTTATAAGTGAAATAATCTCGAGTTCGGCGTAAAACACCAATCAATCTAATTGTTCATGTACTTACGTCAAAATATGAAGGTGAACAGATCGTGTTTAATTAAGAAGGAGCGGCTGATTACCTTGAGTTAATTCTGAGTTGTTTTCAACAGAACCCAGTTTAAAAAAAAATGCTGTGAATACGCTCACCATGTGTTCGGATTTATTATATAACGACACCATTTATAGTCTCTAATTACCGGGCGCTTGAAAATAACATGCGATTGACGTAAGGGAAATTTCCAAGGGAGTGTTGCTCAAAGCAGCGTGAACATATACATCATACTGTCAGCAGAGTGTTATGGATATATTTTTAAACAAACAAAAAAGAAAGAAAGAAAAACACAAAACTAGATTGTGAAACATGTTCTGTATTAAATAACTGCATTATTTACCGGCAATCTCTTGCGTATGGATTGAAGTGGCATGAGATGTCAAAATGTTGATATTTTGACGTTAAACCAAAACGGTTGAAATTATTAACTATTTTTCTCAAGACGTATAATTCAGAAGCTTTTTAGTGCTTCTAGTCTCGAGAATGTACGATAAAGTATTGTTTTGAACTAACTTTGGCTTAGAATGAATGAATGGTCGTCCCCGTTATTTAAAGGCACACTTGCCGCCGTAGCCTGTTTAAATTTGCTAAGAAAACCAATTTACATGAGCTTACTACGACTAATACCACTAAACTTAAACATACAACACATAAAACATGTCTAGTTAGCTTTAGACTGTAGAAATGGGGTGAAAAACAAACGAAGAATCGAGGCCTGATTACAACAACAACGATCTGTGTCGGTCAACTTTCGTGTTGGATTACCCTCCTTTCAGGCCTTCGTATCTGTGGTTTACACTCAAACAATAATCAGCAGGCTTTTCCAGTCGCTGTTAACCGATCGTCAGTCTGTATTTCTCAGATAAATAGGCCTACGTAAAATTACACTGTGCCGTTAGTTCACTCACTCGACTGAAACATAAAATCGCCAATAGGGGGCAGTTCGGTTTGTTTACGTTCCGGGTACCTAACAATTCAAATTTTCAAATTCAAATTAAAAATACAAAGTTACGTCCAAACTTTTAAATTTTGGTAAAAATAGAAAGTTCCTAACTTATATTGTCTGGGAAAATTACAGAAAACGGTCTTTCTTTTTTAATGTAAACAATATTCCTGATTTTCGCGGCAAGTATGCCTTTAAATTTTGTTTACTTTTCGAACACATTTTCGGTTCTTATAGGCCACATACTGTATGGATTTTCCTCATTCCAACGCCAATCATCTAGTTTTTCGATGGCCTTGAAAGCCTCTTACTGTTGTGACAATCAGAACTTATGATAACAGTATGAATTTTGGCAGCTCATGCCTCTTTAAACTCTTTGTTTGACGTCATTGGACATTTTTTGTGTTACATGGGCGTATATTCGATTACGTTTTCTGTTACATCTTCACGATCCAACATTCATAATGTTTGTCACTTGTTTCGCACAAGCTATATATATCGATTTCAGATACCGTCATACAACTGTTCAAAGCTTTACAAGTTAGGAATTCTGAATTTCCACGTCATATTTTATTAAACTTTCTCCCTTCCTCTGTACTAAACATTTTTAGAATCTATTTTTATATAAATGTTATTCACAAATTCAGTCCGCCTTTTGAGTCGGACTCGTTTTCAAACAGAGCGCATGGGCAAAATATACCATAATGATACGCGATTTGTGAAAGTAATCAAACCATGCATCAGGAAAATCAACGATATGGGCTTTTTGATTAAAAATATTAGGTTTTTGTTGACAAAAAATCTGCATGGCGTAAATTTGACTAAAGCCCAATGTAAGCTGAAGTTACTGGACTGGCTTCCGCGTTAACGAAGACACTACGGAACCTCAGACGCATTGAATACACACCTCTCCAGGTGACCTGAACTACTTCCGAAATACCTTCCGCGGACAAAATCTCATCGAGCTGTGAGAATAAGCGTGAGTTCAGACCAGTTTCCGCGAAAGCTACCGAAAATTATTTGCCGGCTTACGGCGATAGGACTGTACCTATTGTACCAGCCTTAGTTAACAATAATCATTTGTCTTATGCCCTCTTAGATACTGGATCAACCAATACATTCATAACTGAGCGATTGGCTTCCAAATTGGATTTAAGTGGAACCTCAGTTAATTACAATATGAACACATTGGGGGGCAGTGACAGGGTACGTACCAGAATGGTATCCGTAAATATTATTTCAAGATAATAATAACTCATTTCAGTTACAGAAAGGATTGGTTGTACCCAGCATTCCCGTTAACTACCCTTCTCCCAACATTGATTTGTATACTTAGCGCCATTAAAAAAGCACGGTTGAATTTTATGTTTCTACCCCGGTAAGGCTATTGGCCATTTACGTTTTGTTGTTTATTGTTAGTTCGAGTTGAGTTGCAATAACTGGATAACCTGTGGTGTTCCCGACGCGCCTGTTGTGAACATTACGCAACATTTCCTAATAACTTCCATTGAGTGTTTCATCGTCACTGAGAACAGCTTTCAGGGCTCATCTGTCGTGGGTTCAACACTTTACACGAAGCTCGGCAAAAAGACGAAAAAAAAAAAGAAGAAAACGTTACCATGCCCCAACTTACGACACAACAAAATGAACGTGGCATTGGCATGTTACAGGCGGGTCTCAGTTGTGTCGCCATAGGACGTCACATGCAGTGTCATCCCTCCACAATTAGTCGCCTCAGAATCAGGGAACATGAAACTGGCAATGTTTCCGACCGACCACGCCCTGGTCAGCCAAGAGTCACTACAGTCCGCCAGGATTGGTACATCGGTTTGTTGCACACACGTGACCAATTTTGCACCGCGACACAGACTGCTCGTGAGACAGTGGTAATTGGAAGGGCCAGGGTAAGCCTCAGCACCATCCCACACCGTCTCCAACAGATACAGATGCATGCACGCATCCCCTACGGAGGGCCCATATTGACACCCGCCGCACGCCAAAACCGTTTACGATTGGCTCGAAATCATCAGAGCCCACACTCTGCAAGGTTGACAAGACTTCTTTTAACAGAATAATGTGAACACCATGGAATGGCCAGCTTACTCCCCTGATCTATCACCCATAGAGCACTTGTGGGATGAGCTTAAGAATGCCGTTGCACAACGTCAACCCAGGCCACGCAATTTCTGTTTCAGCGATTTGTTTGCAAGGAATAAAAGTCACCAGGGTTTCACATATTGTCAATTCTTTGTCTCATTGTGACCAATGCCTTGTTCTTCAATTTAAGGGTACTTACAATATTTTAAACTTTACATTTCTAAAAATATTTTACGTTCTTTGGGTCGTGTGTTTTTAATGGCGCTAAGTATATAAGTATCTACATCTTAAATTGACTAAGTTCGTAGTCAAACTACTTGAACACGTAGACGTTGAACACAGTGCGGATGAAGTAAGGGGCATAACTGTTAACAAAGAATGTAAAGCTGTGGGCATTAAATGGGATATTCACCAAGACACCTTATTTTATGTAATCAAACCTTTTCAACAGTCACTGGACATCACAAAACGGATTATGTTGTCGCAACTGAATTCCCTTTATAGGCCTCTTGTCTCCTATTACTCTTCAGGGCAAGGCATTGTTTCAAGAATGCACTCGGCTTAATATTCAGTGAGATGAGTTAGTTGGTCCCACAAGAGATAGTGACGAGAACCAAGTATGCCATCTGCTGGCTTAGTCTTGTGTCCACTTTGCATTTTTCGAGGTGTGTTATCCCTGAAGGATTTGAGGCTGGTGTATCCGAATTGCATCATTTTTGTGATGGTAGTGAGGTGGGATATGGTGCTTGTAGTTATGTTAGAACTGTGACCAATGTGGTGAGATTCACATTGCACTTCTCTCTGCCAAGGCTAGACTCAGTCCTTTGAAAACAATACCTAGACTTAAACTTTTGGCTGCAGTGACGGCAGCGAACCTCGATTGTATCATTAGAAGAGAATTAAATGTGTCTTTACTTCGGTCCACTTTCTGGACTGATTGTCAAATTTGCTTAGCTTACATTCAGAATGATTCAAAATGGCTTCAGGTCTTTGTGGCTAATCGTGTGTCGTACATACGTCAGATTAGTGTTTCCGAACAGTGGCATCATATCCGGGGTGTTGACAATCCGGCTGATGTTTTGTCAAGAGGATGCAACGTTAGAAAGTTGCCAGGCTCTTGGTTTCATGGTCCGACATTTTTATCTGATTTTAAATGTAAGTGGCCTGACGTCACAACATCCACAATGTCACTTGAGGGAGTCGTCCGACTGTGCCAATGTCAAGGTCACCCATGTCCGTTTGTATCCTTTGGAATGTCTTATTGAATATTTTTCTAGCCTATATAGGTTGAAAAAGGCTATATATTATTTATTGAGATTTAGGGCATATTTACCGGGTTAACTATTAAAGGCACAATTAAAGTTGATAAGTTGGAGGAAGCAGAGAGATTACTTGTCCACTATGTCCAAGGCGAGGTTTTTGACAAAGAGGTAGCTACTTTTCAGGATGGTAAAAATTTACATAAGTCTAGTCCTTTGTTAAAACTTTGTCCATATTTAAGAGATCATTTGCTTGCCATAGGGGGTCGTTTAAAACACGTTGCCTTGACAGAATGTAATCGGCATCTATATATTCTTCCGTCTCAACATACTCTATTTTGTCTTTGTTGAAGAATATCATGGTGTAGCGCATTTTGGGACTGAGTGGACTTTGAGTCACGTCAGAGGCAAATTTTGGATAACCCATGCTTGTAGTTTGATAAAGATTGTTAAGAGAAATTGTGTCACATGTAAACGCCTATGGACCAAAACTTTTTCAGGGGAAACATTCCAGTCCCAGATGTTTTAAACTGCATATTTCTGATTTTTCTAAACATAGAGCCAACAACTCATATTTATTAGCATCAACACGATCTGTTTGCACGGTTTGTTAGGTATCAAGTGTAAATACCGACCTTAACTATGAAATTTACCATCACAGAATACCACGGTACAGCAAAAATGGCATGTCCCAGGTGTGTAATTATTAAATTGACGTACCTGAAAAAGCATATTATTATGCAGAACACCTTCATATATATACCTGTATTAATAGACATACTACTGAAATTTTTGAATAATAACACACTTTTTCTGTTGTGGGAATTGTAAAGTGTATGGATAGCATAAAACCCCTGTCCCTCTACCCCTGACTCAACTCTGTTACCGCAGCGCATTTTCATTCTAGCCGCTAGGAGGCGCACACGATAGAGTGTTTGTGGCGCGTTTTACGATATACAGCCAACGTGTTTGCTGCCAGGAACAAACTCTGAGTAGTTCAGCATTGTTTTATTTCAACGTAACCAGGTATATGTGAAAAATGAGGCGTATGTTTATACCTACTCAACTCTGTTGAGACCCTTACACTCACATAATTGTTCTTTTGGCAGAAAATGATGCTGCACTGTGTAGCTCTTCTGTACACCATGCTAACGAGTAAAGTAGGTCATCTCGCCAAGTCGGTACATTCGCACTGGCTGATTTAAACTGAAGAATCATCAACTTTGTTACTCTCAACTCTGTTACCTCTGTTGCAGTTGATGTTGGTAACGGTGTTGATGCCCAAGTAACGGAGTTGATAATGTTTCATACTTACTTAGATATAGGAGAAAATAGATCCGTTATTCTGTAAGCAGATATAATACACAAAGGGGCCTACAACAAAATTGAATTTATTTTCACAGTAGCATTTTAAAAAAAATGAATTAAACCAGTGGCGTTATTTTCCCCTGTTTAGGTACACTTTCAGTATGCTATTATTATCAGCGGCGAAGAAACAGCGAAAATACCGCGAAAAAATCAACGCTGATCCCCAGAAAAGAAAGATGTACCTAGCTAAAGAAAGTAATCGTTGGCATCAGCGTGTAGATGCTAAGAAAGTACTACCTGCGGCCCGGGGGATCGGGGGAGTAAGCTGGCCATTCCATGATGTTCACATTATTCTGTTGCAAGAAGTCTTGTGTCAACCTTGCAGAGTGTGGGCTCTGATGATTTAGAGCCCATCGTAAACGGTTTTGGCATGCGGCGTGTCAATATGGGCCCTCAGTAGGGGATGTGTGCATGCATCTGGATCTGTTGGAGAAGGCGTCGGGTGGTGCTGAGGCTTACCGTGGGCCTTCCAATTCCCACTGTCTCACGAGCAGTGTCGCGGTGCGAAATCGGTCACATGTGTGCAACAAACCGATCCTGGCGGGCTGTAGTGACTCTTGGCTGACCAGGGCGGGGTCGATCAGCAACATTGCCAGTTTCATGTTCCCTGATTCCGAGGCGACTAATTGTGGAGGGATGACACTGCATGTGACGTCCTACGGTGGCACAACTGAAACCTGCCTGTAACATGCCAATGGCACGTTCCCTTTGTTGTGTCGTAAGGCGGGGCATGGTAACGTTTTCTGATTTTTTTTTTCTCGTATTTATGCTGAGCTTTGTGTAAAGTGTTGAACCCACGACAAATGAGCCCTTAAAGCTGTTCTCAGTAACGGTGAAACACTCAATGGACGTTATTGGGAAATGTTGCGTAATGTTCACAACAGGCGCGTCGGGAACACCACAGGTTATCCAGTTATTGCAACTCAACTCGAACTAACAATAAACAACAAAACGTAAATGGCCCATAGCCTTACTGGGGTAGAAACATAAAATTCAACCGTGCGTTTTTAATGGTGCTAAGTATACATGTAGTTGATAAATTTCAGTTCGTTAACAAGGCCATTGAAAGACTTATTTTAGGTGAAATAAATACAGATGTTAGCCTATATTTTTCTTTGTTTGTGTTATTGGCATTCAGTGTTTAAAGGGTAGTGCTGGTCGCTTCCATCGTTTGCGGAGCTATGTTGGCTATATGTGATTAATTCTGCGTGAATTTTCCTGGGGTTCTGGTGTCTTCCACTAATATGACTTTTGTTGTGTGGGAGAGTTCGCCAGCATTGTTCGCCAAAGGCCTGTGGTTTAATCTAGGCACTCCGATTTCCTCCACCCATAAAATGCTTGGCACAACCGTAAAATGATCTTGAGTATGGCGTTCAGCAATATGCGTAGATATGAAAAAAGTTTGAACGGTAGTTGGCGGAGTGGTGTGTCGCTCATAAGGCCTATAATAAGCCGAGGCAAGTTGAAAAGCTGTCAATTTGAAAAGGTATAACTCCTCCCCGTTACCCTCCCTCACCTCCGTTACCAACCAGAAATAGCTCTCATATTTTTTATCAAACAATCCTATGGATAATTGGATTATGTCAAGTATTAACCCCGGGTGGTCAGCAAAATGTAAGATCATGAAACCTTTTGAAAACCTCAAATTATTTTATCTCCTTAGTTTGGAAATATGCCAAAATTAAAAACTTTGGAGTCAAGACACATTTTGACAGTGCACTTTAGCTAGCAGTAAATTATAATTTATATATCACTGTTACACTGCTATTTACCAAATGTATACGTAAAAACTGTGTTTCCATGGTCATCCACTTGATTAACAGAATTGTTTCTACATTGCCATACGTTGGCATTTTCCTACCCCATCCAAGCGGACCAGATGAACAGGGGCATGCTCTGTGGCAGCTTGTCTAACCTGTAAAGGTGAGACTGCTTGTAGTAAAGTGGGTCGACCACGGCTCCGCTGAACCTTAATCAAGCACTGTGCAACTTCACTTTGGAATTCTGAGAGATTCATGTGTTTTTCTTTCAGAAGGACACAATGCCTTCTGTATAAAAGCCAAGCTGTAACGACCGAGGCGCAGATAGAGTGATAAAAAATGTACATATGCCACCTACGAGATTTCAAAGGGTACTTATAGAGGGCAGTTAGACAATTTATCAGATCCACCCCACCCATTTTCTGGTTGTATTCTTGTACAACAGTTGGACAGGGCACTTCAATTTTCTGTTTTTGTTTCTTGTCATAACGTGTGACTTTTGAAATTGGTTCAATGCTTGTACAGGTTGAAATGAGATCAACCTTTCTATTGTCTAACCAACGGACAACTGTTGTGTTTGAGTTGACTTCTACCACAGCATCATGAGAGCCCCGCTGTTCTTTCTTTAAAGCTTTTTCTTGACTTCAGGCAACAGCCTTTTAGTCTATTTTCTCTTACTGTGCCAGTGAACCAAATTTCCATATCTTTCAGGGCATTCGCAACATCGAGACTGGAGAAAAAGTTTTCTGCGTAGACTTTGTCATTCTTCCCATCCGCCAATTTCTTTGTCATGGTCATTACAACATCACCAGAGAGACCCAGAGAAGCACCAGTACTCTTGCCTTTGGTCTTCCCCACAGAACCCTGATATACATCCCAGTTATGCAATATTCCGTCACTGCCGGCCCTGGCCCACAATTTGAAACCCCACCTGTGTGGTTTATTTCTAATGTATTGCTTCATAGGGGACCTCCCCTTAAACGCTACCATGATTTCGTCAACACTTTGGCACTGTATGGGCGTTATTTTCTCCAACTGTATTCTATGCATGTCAATCCATGGTCGAATTTTCCACAATCTCTTCCTGCTCCTTCGCCTCGTCCGAAATTTCTTCATTATTTACAAAATGAACATGAGTAGCTAACTTTGTAAACCTGTTGCGAGACATTTCATTTGCTACTGGCGGGTGCCTGGTATCCCCAGCCCAATAAACCTTAACATTGTGAGCTTTCATGAGTCCCATTCTTAGGTACAGTCCAATAAAAAGCTCGATTTCTTTTTTAGTAGTTTTCAGCTCTTTTCCCGATTTTTGTAGTCCATAAATGTTGGCTTGAGTTTCAATAACCTCAATCATTTGGTCCGTAACTACGTCCTTGAAAAATTCATAAGGGGTTTTTAGGTTTTCAGGAATGGCTTGTTGTTCACCCAGGAATGTTGTGTGTGGTGCAATAAAAGGTATGTCAGCCCACATGGGCTCGTCTAACATTTGGGTCAAAATATCTACATCTTCTGCATAGATTCTAGTCTTCAGGACTGATAAAGGTATGTCATCTTGGTCGTCAGATTCATCTCTCTGTCGTTTCTGTCTTTGTTTGGTAGCTAGGTTATTTCTAGGGCCCGGAGAATCGCTGTCAGTGTCCTCTTCACTGGGGAGGTATTCATCATCAGACGTATCAAGATCACTATATTCACTCTCATTTGGGGATATGGCATCCATAATATCATCAATATCAGAGTCAGTATCAGATCTGTGAAGTCAACGAAAATAAATTTAAGGCATTTTGAAATGAGTAAAGAAATTTAAATGGTATTTTCACCATAAGAACATCGAGGCAAAGATGAAAAAGAATAATTTTCTGTGATGAAAAAAGTTACTTTTGTCAGTCTAATTTGTCAGAAAAAAGGTAATTTTGTTACATTGATAGCTAATATATAAAATCATCATGTATTGGTATGTGTAATCCAGGTAAGTGTTTTTATTTGTCCTTCTACATAGGACGAAACATAAACTTGAAGTTCTGTAACTTATTCAATATTTGTCCAATGCCCAACGTATCATATGTGATACATTTTGTGAGTCCTTGGACCAACGTTTCATATGTGATACACCCTAACAAATATCGTCTGCTAAAGGCATGCTTAGTAAAATAATGAGAGAAAACTGACATAATATGTTAGATATAACCTTAAATAAATAATAATGATCACTCAAAGTCAAAAGTTCACTTACATGTTCATGATGGTGACCGATTGAAAGTTGTCAAAATGGCAGAAATGGAGGAAGATAGATGGCAGCACCAATTTATACACACCCAAGGGCAGATAATAATAAAAAATAAAAGCAGTGAACTTCTAATTCAACTTATTTCCCTTGTTTGGGCCTTATTTAGTGGGGTATCATATATGATACGTTGGTGCCTAGAGGGTTAATTGTTTTTTGCCGAATCATGCCAGTCGAAATTGTCGGAAGCAGTCTATATGTTCCGTGCCTGGGTGTGGCAAGAAACATTCCAAATTTATCCATGTTGACGATCAACAGACCTCTGTGAAATCTTATCAACACCAGGTAGATAGTAATGTCAATATGAATGTATCCGGTTCGATTGTTTATCTACCTATTGTACCAGTCTTAGTTAACAATAATCATCTGTCAGGGTACATACCAGAATGGTATCCGTAAATATTATTTCAACTGATAATAATAACTCATTTCAGTTACAGAAAGTATTGGTTGTACCCAGCATTCCCGTTAACTACCCTTCTAACAACATATAACTGTATTGGGTTGGTCTTTGAATGGCTCCGTGCCTAGTAATTTCAATGCCCCTGTTAACTCAAATTTTGTACAATTACAGGATAAATTTGACAATGTCTGGAATGACGACTTGGCTGACGAAGGCGCGTCCATATCATTAGAAGACCGTAGTGTAATTAAGTTGTGGAATGAAAATATTGAACATGTGGGTGGGCATTATAGTCTTCCTATTCCATGGCGGGACGGACATCCCAGTTTACCCAATAATAAACCGAGCGCCATGGCCAGACTCAAATCATTATTAAACAACCTACACAAGAAAGGTTTGTTTGACAGGTACGCTTGTTCTATTGAAAAACTTATTACCAATGGTTATGCCGAATCCGAATGTCTAGATGGGCGTGACATCCTGAAACTTAGACAAGCATGGGGGACATCTTTATGGCGGCTTGATTTCATTGGTTAATAGTTTGGGAACGCAGGTCTAAGACAGCAATAAAGGCCTTCCGCGCAAACTGCAGGGGCTGGTTGTAATCGGTCATCAAGCCATGGGTTTGTCTGCCTGAGGAGTAGTCCAAGCTCTGCTAGAGTTCACTGAAGACACACAGACGGCCTGTCCCAGGGTAAAGTAACACGTTGTGTTCATGTGTAAGCTGAGTAACAAATCTTAAATAAAGTACTGTTTTATTATGGAAGTTTGACAAATAAAAGAATAAAAAGACATCTGACATTTTCAGAACAGAACATTAACAGAAATAAAGCTTAAATGTAGCCTTATAGTGAATTTTAAGTCAGACTATTTTCAATCGCGCACTCATCATTAGCGGCTTCACTGTGCCAGTTCAACTCTCAAGGAACCTTCCGAAGGCTGTCTACCGCATTGGTAGGCTGGGGATTTGCCGGCTTACGGCGATAGGACTGTAGATTAACAATCGAACCGGATACATTCATATTGACCTGGTGTTGATAAGATTTCACACAGGTCTGTTGATTGTCAACATGGATAAATTTGGAATGTTTCTTGCCACACCCAGGCACGGAACATATAGACTGCTTCCGACAATTTCGACTGACATGATTCGACAAAAAACAATTAAAACAGAGCCTGTATTTATTAAGAATGTCTAAGCGTGAAACAGGTGTCAAAGACTTAAACTTATCATAAGAAAACAATCTGTGCATAGCACCACACACGACACATGCAGTCGTGTTATTCGAAGATTCGTGAACCTTCTCTTTGTCAAGTGAAGTCACAACATTGTAATTGGCAGTCTTACGACTTTCAGTGCTTTTGGCAAAGTCGGTGCCATAAACAGGGTCACAAGCTTCGGCGGCCAGATGCTGAACGAATTGAGCGATCTCGCCGAAATTGGGATATCGATCGATATCCGACTTTGTTTTCAGGGCTTTAACTCGCCAACGATTACGAAGGTATTGTCGACATCTTTGTAAAATACCCAAAATACACTCTTGGTTGTTAATTTCAGTTAAAAAACCCAATTGGCCTAGTGTTACAAAAGCAGAGGACAAATCGTCCCCCAATTGCTGTAGATCATCTGCTCTTAATACAGGCTTACCATATTTAATATTATTTATAATAGTTTGAGAAATCAAATGAGGCTCACCAAAACGAACTTTTAGGATTTCTCTAGCTTGTCTGTAACCAATTTCACCCTTCAGTAAGGCACAGCTTCGTATGGCTGCTTTAGCTGGCCCCGATGTATATTGTAAAAGATCTTCCGTAACCTTAGTGTCAACAAGTTCGTCAAAAACGGCTAAGAATGTCTGGTACTGTAGAGGGCATAAAAGACGCCCGAAAAAGACGAAGACAAAGACGCAGGGTGTAAAAGACGCTACAAAAGACGATAATTTGAAACGGGAATTCACAGCATGTAACCGCCTTGGATTAAAAGTAGTCTGCCGTGCTGTGACTGCAGTCTATATTTGTGACTAGCGGTCTGAGACCAGGTTGTACCAGCTATTGTTTTGTCGAACTGAGTATAGTTTAATTTTCCACAGCTAAAGTGATTTCACCACGCCATTTTTCTCCAAACTGCTCTTTTAACTGTATTAAAAGCGGCAAATCGCAAAACTTGACATTTAATACAAAATTTCAAACACTGTTCAACAAAGATTTTTTCTTCTTTGGTTATCATAGAAACCAGGATAGAGAAAATGCTAAGTTTGTCTTACTCTTACGTCTGACGTTGAAAGGCCGTAATCAAGTGGATTCATCTTCAAGTTCACAGTTTTTTCCTTATAAAATCCACATGAAATATCTTGTATTTGGAAATAACTGGTTGCTAAATGTATATTCCTGGCGATTAGTTACTTCACTCGGCAAAGCCTTTTTTTAAAATCAATCTATAAAATATAACCTAAACTAAAGGTTATAGCCACCGTTTGTGTAATACTGCTTAGTTAAAATCCATACAGACATGTGCACAGTTGATCAACAAAGCCTGGCAGAGTCTATCTCTAACCTTTCTGTGGGGTAAAAGTTTTGTATTTACAAGTATGATCAACAGGAAATATATTTATTATTGGGCTAGAACCTCTTTAAATTGTTTTGCTCTTCAAAAAAATTAAAATACTATATTTCTTGAACAACAGAAAAGATGTACATGAAAGTGTCACCCCTATAAAAAAAATTTCAAATGGGGTTTACTTAAGGAGACATAACTCACAATCCTGGCGCCACCTTGCTGAACTGTGGAGAATCTAGACCAATGAAAAGTCAGAGTACTAATTGGAGAATAAAACTTTGTTTCCAAAGTTGTCTGGGAATTGTCACTTGACAGAGCTACATGTACAGAGATCTTGGCTTTATTGTGGCCAGATTAAATACAATGGAATGGGTGGTTTATATATTAAATACACCTTGTACAACGATCGAAGTAAAGGCAAAACTATTACTTGCAAAAATCAATGAACTTCTTTATTGACATATTATCATTTAGTCCGTGTTTCTGACCCCAAAATTACTTTTTTTTGTACTGACGGTCGTATTTTTCCAAAATACGGCCGTCAGTATAAAAAATAGTCATTTTGGAGTCAGAAACCCGGACTAATATACCGTACGAAGAAGTGATATATTAGCAGTAACTTATTTCCTAGTTTGTACAAATTACAATTATTTGCCAGAAATCTTTTCAATTTATTATTTCACCACATTTTTGCCATTAAATCACATACATTATTATTTATAAAGGGATCGACAATTTAACTCGCACAAAAGTTTGATTCAGCCTAACAGCTTGATACCAAGCTTATGATATGCAATTTAGCATACCCTTACACAAATATCTGTTCTTTCATAACCACTGAAACGAGGGCAATTAACCCTAATAGTCAAGTATGGCTTGACTTTGCGTGACTTCCACGGATTACCAACACGAACACACTGTGAGGAAACCTGAAGCTGGTCTGTTACAAAATGCTTTACGATGCTAGATGTAAATTCAACAACATGTTAAAGTTTCGCCCGTGATAGTATATAAATCAATCGGCGATTTTTTTACTGCACTTTATTTTCAACGTAATCACAACGTTGTTTTACTTTACCGAATATATTTGTATTAATACGCGTAAGGAAAACACCCGTCGCGATTAGGTCCGTCAAGCATAAAGACAAAAGACGCCGGCTGTCGGTAGACTGTGTTTTTTTCTGGCGTCTTTTATGCACTCTCAAAAGACGATTATTGGGGACACTACCTTAGCTTTGGTTCTTTTACAGTTTTGAATGAATCACACTAAATTACATTCCAATCGAAATCTTCATTAAATTTCCTTATCCAAAAAGCTTGTCCGAGTGGTACATATACATTGGTATCTAAACATTTAATGAAATCCTTTGTTGACATAAATTTTACATGTTTGCCATTAATATTAAGATCCTAATCTTCCTCAATTTGTATGACGATTTTACCTATGGCGGTTATTAAAGCATTGTATTCAGACATGAAATTTGCATTAGGCCCAACCTTTACGAGAAGTTCTTTGTAACTCAGAACATTTCCCTCAGTATCAGTAACATCGCTAACCTTGCAGATTTCCGCTACATTCCATTTTGGAAAAAAGAGTTTGTTTCCTCTATATTTTATAAGCGAACGATACCATAAAATGTAATTTCTGTTTACAACTTGTGGATTATGTTTATTAGATAACTAATCTGACAATAATGTTAAATAAAATGGAGAAAGAGATTTGATACATCAATCAAAAGAGCAATTTACCCTTAGTATCATAAAATTCCCACCAAACTTGTTAAAATATAGAGTTGGCAGAGTTTTCCATGATGCAGAAGTTTCATCTAAAAGTCGACCTATCCACTTAAGTGTTAAACCCTTAACCCACTTATCGATATCTGACATACATAACCCCCCATCACTACAACTCTGCGTAAGAACTTTCAACTCTCTTAGTCCCCCATCCATTTTCAGTCCAAACAAATTTGAATCGTCGTTTTCAAATGGTGCTGTACAACGTTAGTCAGTACCAATAACATTAGCAAATGTGTTACTTGAGAAACTAGCAGTGATTTTACAACTAAAAATTTTCCAATAATTGTTAACCTTGTCTTATTCCTTTCTGCATCGGAAACCATTTTGTCAACCACCCAGCAATTTGTACGGAACTTTGTGTGTTGCTGTTAACAACTTGTATCCACCTGCATAAATCTTCCCCAAATCCAAATTGTTTTGTCTTTGATAAAGAATCGAACGTCTTCGAAAAATCTAGTGCTAATATAATACCTGGTAAATTCTCAATATTAGAATGATTTAAGATATCCTGAACAAGCCTCAAGTTCTGGAAAGATCCTCTCCCTTTGATATAGGCAGTTTGGTGTGTGCTAATTAGTTTCTGTATGACTAACTGAATACGCTTAGCCAGAACACTAGCTCCGATTTTATAATCGCAACAAATTAGTGAAAGTAATTTTCACATATATCCAATTTTGGAATCAATGTCATCACTTCTTTTCTTTGGGAAGCAGATAGTTCCCCTTTTGTGAAAGCAGGGTTAAGGCTGTTAACAACTAAACGACTTATTCTACTCCAAAAAAACTTTATGAAAAGCAGCACCTAATCCATCAATACCTGGGCTTAAATTGTTTTCTCTAAGTTCTGATAATATCTAACTTTCTCCTCTCTACCATATTCTGCTATTCTTTCACTTGCTCTCATTAGTTTCTCTATATGTTTCAAACCAATTTTGCAAACCCTAGCCTTCTTAACACTATATTCTTTAGAAGCTTTCTTAACCTGCACTTTACACACGTCCCACAGTGTTTGAGGGTCCACTAAATCTCCATATACTTTTTCTGTCTTTAGTAAAAGATGGTTGTTATCATTGTTGAGTTTCCAAAAACCAGGACCCCTCTCAATTTCTGAGGCTTCAAAATCAGCAAAAACACACAGATGATCAGATTTAGGAAAAACATTAATTGTAGTAGCTACAGTCTTAAACAACATATTCTCATTAGGAAAAACATAATCTAATCTGCTGGCTGTAAGTGGGGTGTCTCTCTTCCACGTAAAGTGTTTTTTCCCTACATTTTTGATTCGCCACAGGTCAAGCATTTCTAACTCGTTTTTAAAATTATTGAATTGCCCCACAACACAAGCCTTATGTATTTCACCGGCAATATTTTCTTTATCTACATCAATCCTGGCATTCATATCTCCCGCTATCAAACAGTTCCATTCATCTAGCTTTAAATTATGTTTTAGCATAGAAGTAATTTCTTTAAAAAGTTTATTTTCTCCTTATCTTCATTTGGGGCATACATATTTACTATTGCATATACTTTCTCGTCGAGTTCAAACTAACAAATCTGAATTCTGCTAGAAAATATATTAACTTTGATTTCCTCGATCTACACGTGACCCAAGTTTTTACTAAACATGATCAATAGACCTCTTCTTTTATTTGTATAGGAATTGGCCAACATTTCCCCACCCCATTCTTTTTTTTCCATTCTTCTAAATCTTCATCTAATACATAGGCTTATTGAATAACACACAAGTCACATTTGCTCTGTTTTAAATAACTAAATAGACATTTAAACCCCTTGCATTAAAAGTACATACACCAAATATTTGTTTATTTAGTAATTCTGAAGTTTCATACATTTTTTTCTCTGGCCTTTCTGTACCAAGTGGGGTAAATTTGGCTATCCGTTTACCTGAAGAGGTTTTCCTTCACAAAATTCAGTTATTTTTCTAGTATTTTGAATGTTTATTTTGTGACTTAAGTTTTTTCTCGGTCAACACTTTTTCCTCTTGTATTACAAGATGATCCCATTCATTTCTGTTTAGCATACTTGTCTTCTGTTGTTCGACCCTCGTGTGGGTTCCTGGGAGATAAGAATAGACCCTCCGTCTTCCCAAGGTGCTTGATCGTAAGAGGTGACCAATCCTTGGGTCCCCGTGTGGGTTCCGTGGGATAAGAATTGGCTCACAGTTTCCAGGCAAGCTTGGTTGTAAAAGGCGACTAACCTGGGTCAAGTTTTTAATTATTATGGTATAAACCTATTTGTTGTTGAAATTACCCTCTATCAGTACACGTTTACAAATTTGTATATTATAAAAATGGTTATTTATAAAAATTGTTTATTGCCGCTCCATTGGAGATATGTGATATTTCTTTTTAATCTCCCGAAAATGATTTACACAGTGTTTTACCAGTTTGTATTATTCAGTTTTCAGTTCCATTGTATTTCTGATGTAAAAATGTATGAGGACTTGATTTCTTTTCGCCGCCATAAAGTGAAATAATATTGAGCGCAGCGTTAAACTCTAATCAATCAACTAATCTGTTGTTTGAGCATCCGATTCCCCACATTGTCACCCTCTATCTCTACATTTCCGTCCTCTTCGTTGTTTATGTCTCCCACTTCGTCACTCTCCGTTGCACCTGTTCAATGCGTCTCTCTTTTGTCTTTCACATTCCATTGTCTATTTTTGGACACTGTCTTGCGTTGACCACACTTAAAACAGGTAATCGTTGATAAATCTGTTTTTACCCGTTGACGCTCTACTGGGACAGGATTGATTATCATGGTCATTTTCCTTACAATAGCTACAATTTCCAGTCTGACCTTCATAGATAACTGTGATACTTATTTCAATTATGTCCGGGTTCTTTTGCCCGATGGTCAATGGATCTATCATATAGAAAGATGAAAATCTAGGAATGTCAGTGTTGATTTTGTTAGCGTAGCAAAATCTCTGACCAGAGTAAAGTTTTTTGAATACGCTATTCACATGCTTTACCTCTGAATTAGAAACATGCAAGGGTATACCATGAATTGAGATTCTTATGCTTTTGTTATCACTTATTCCTACCTTCGAAAAATCTGTAATAACATAATGTCTTCCGTCAACATTGATCAAGCCGACCGTCAAGACCCTCGCTTTAGCTGTCAAATTGTCCATGTAAACAATCCATATCTGATGTGAATATAAATACTGTGATCCCAGAATATGTGCAGGATCAAAGTCTTGATATTCTTCATACACGACTTCAAACAGATATTTCCAGTTCACTTTTTCTTCCCATACCTTTTACATTAATCCTCACCCACAAGTTTGTGTTCTGAAGTTTGAGGGCGTGGAGACAATTACAAGCCTCTCTCAATGAAATCGAGAAGTGGGCCACTGAGAATGGGTTCCGCCTCTCATCTACCAAGACCGTAGCCATGCATTTCTGTAACCTCAGGAAGCTCCACTTGGACCCTGATCTTAAGTTCTATGGCAAACAATTGAAGGTGGTCCAAGAGACTAAATTCCTTGGCCTCATCTTTGACAATAACCTTAATTTTATGCCCCATATCAAAATGTTAAAAGCCAAGTGCACAAAGGCATTAGATAGCGCTGACTGGGGAGCGGACCAGGATATCATTTTAAACCTTTACAGGTCTATGGTCCGGTCCATTTTGGACTACGGATCTTTTGCTTATGGTGGGGCCAGGAAAGCATACCTACAGATGCTTGATCCTGTGCACCACCAGCGACTCCACTCTGCCTGGGGGCTTTTAGGACCTCTCCTGTTGAGAGCTTGTATGTAGAGGCAAATGAGCCTTCACTCTCAAACAGGAGAATCAAACTAGGTCTCCAATATTCCATGAAACTGAAAGCCCGTCCCACGAACCCTGCCCACGACAGTGTTTTCCAACCGTTATTCGAGGACTTCTAGGCATCCTGTCCTAGGCGGATTCCATAGTTTGGTCCATAGTTTTATCCAGATGTCGAATCGGCCATTCCTTTTATCCCACCGACATGTACTCACAGGGGATCCCCATCTGTCGCGCATCCCTTTGATAGCCGACATCAAACATGTTCTTTTACAGTGTGTGGAGTTTGCCATGGTGAGAAATCTTCTGTTCAAGGGAAACTCCATGAATGAGCTTTTCACCAAGGTGAAAAGCCCTATAATAATAAAATTTTATAAAACAGCTTGGTTTATTCCATAAAATTTGAATTTTTTATTGTAATATGCATATTTCCATATACTATTTTTGGAGATAAAAAAATTAGGAAAATAAAAGAAATAAAATAAGAAGAATTAGAGTAATATAAATATGTAAAAGGAAAGAAAAATAAATAAATAAAGAACTGTAGAAGTAAAATTAATATCTAACTAATAAAATCGGTTGGTTTTGTTGACAATATTTACAACAGCTGTAAGTATTTTTTTTTTCTTTTTCGGTGGGTTAAAGAGATGATTCAAATCTAAAACGGTTATATCACAATCTAGTGTATTTAATAAAACTTTTCGTTCTCTGTGATATTTGGTACAGTTAAAAATGGTTTCTGGAACTAGACACTGATCACAGTTCCCATCGGGTTCATTAAATGTTCTGTTGAATATTTTGATGAGTGGAATGTGGCCGGTTAAAGGCCAACAAAATAAAACTTCCGATTTTCGGTTATTAAAAAGTATATTAGAGAATTTTATGGATGGCCCTTTATTTGATTGTTCCCAGAATAGCTCAGTGAATACAAACAGGATTTGATAAAGTAAAGCAGAAGGTTTAGTAAATTAGAAATTTCTGAGGGCTTTGAGGCCACTGAGTGAATCTGATAGAATAACAGCTTTAAATGGTTGGAGATTTTTTAGCCCGTCCAATGCTAAAAAGATAGAAAATAATTCTGCATGGAAGATTGATATATTATTGGAGAGTCTTGTTGAAGAGGAGTAGTGGAGGAACCAATTCCTGTCCTGCAAGTATCGGGAGAGAAAGATGCATCTGTGTATATATTAAGATGTTGGTTCCAATTAGTAGCAATGTGGCCAGTTGATATAAGATATACGGTGAACAGGGTCAGATTTTTGGAACCGCCGTGGAGCGCAGCGCAACAAGGTTCCTTTGAGGGTATGTAGAGGGAAAGAGTGTGAAACAAAGTTATATGAGAACAGTAGCGAATTTACGATGTCACCAACTTACTGCCAGCATAATTAGGTAAAAATTTTCTTTATCCCCCCGCCAGTGAACGTGATGGCGCAGCGATTCTTTGATCTATGTTTTCATTAAAATGCATGAAAGAGTGATTAAATAGTTATCTAAGTGTTTGTAATGTGTCTCTTAGCATTGTTTGAATATAAGACACATGCTAATTTGTACACAATTAATGTATTTTTCAATTTAAATGTCCTTTTACGTGAAATTCTCGAGCGAGAACCACATGGAAAGTTTGGCAATTTGAACATCTATTTACATGAGGCTTCGGAAGTGTGAACCTCCTCTCAGACCGAGCGAGGCTCATATTCCTGTGGGATAAATCATGGTTTCCAAATACATGACACATAGGCAGGTCAATGCTTTCTCAACTGTGGGAAACTTTTAGACAGACTAACTTAAAACGAACGAACTAAATTAAAACAAAATTGTACATTTTGCGGTTTGTGATGTTTTAGAACTGTATCGTCAAACATGGCGGGCAACTCTTTATGAGTCAAAATCTCAACAAAGAATGATGCATATCGTTTTCGACTGGCAAGCTAGACTCGCGCCGTATCGAGGTTTGCATGCAGCTTCGAATAGGAAGTCAGGTGGAAGCCCTAGAGACAGGGGGAACTTACTCTCAAAGACCTAATTTCATCACCCGATTTTAGTACTTAGAAATTTAAAGATCTGACTCACTGTCAGTTGATATTGATGACAAGGAAAATATATATCAAGGTATGAAGCTGTAATTATTGGGAATTCCAATCGCTTACATTGCCAAATTTAATATTTTCTTGTTTTATACGAGCCGGGACTGCTTGGTGTGTCGATAATTGACATTGTTCCAAGTTTTCAGTAACTTACGTGTACTTTAAACCTCTTAAATCGTATTCGAAGGTTGAAAACAAAAACTAACAAAAAATTAGTTGAAATAGCTGTGTGTTTACTGAAGGTATTTTGTCGGCATCAGAGGGATTTTGGCAGACTTTTCAGCTGTCGCCATGCGTTTTTTTGCTACTTAAGTAGGCTGGCACACTGATGTCATAATGGCGCCAATAGTACCGAATGGGTAATGATACTGACCATTCTGGGCACGTAAGTCACATGTTTTTTTTTTTTCTTGATGTTGCCAAGTCACAACATTTCACTGATGTGACTCACACCATATAATGATGTGTACAATTTAAAACATGCATTGATATTACTAGCAGTCTATGAATAGACTTCTAACATCACTCCTATCCATCGAGATACAGAAAAAACTTCTAAATTTGTTGATTGCCACCTTCCGTTGTCCTAATTGTAGTAAACAATACTCTAATGAGCTAGGATCTCCCAAAATGTAAGATGGTTATCTGAATACACATCTAATATGTATAATGCTACACTGAGTCCCAACTACCAAGGTCGCTTGGGGAAATTTGTTTGTGTCTTTTAGTAGGGATGTACAGTCAAATTTCAAATCTTAAAAAATAAAGAATTTTTGAAATTAAAAAAAACCACTTATACCTATACCAGGACACTAGTAAAATCAATCTGCAACTTTGGCCTTTTCTAGCATTTTATATATCATAATGATAAAATAGCTCACGTCAATTTCTAAGTTTAGATTTGACTTAGGAATAGTTTAATTTGAGATTCTAACTCTGTAGATTTATTGGGGGAATACAGCTTCCAAGAAGGAATAATATTGAGCTAAATGCAGTTTATATTAATTTTCAGGGAGGTCATCAGCGCATGAAATAGGACACTGAAAGGTGTGTTGGCAACGTTTTGGATATTAAAGCACCCATCAAACCATGATTCTAAACAAGGGGATGCTGAATTACTTAAAGGTGATCTTAATTTTAGACCTAATTTTAGTATTCTTTCCATGCGCCGAATGTCTAAAGGGAACTCTCCGCGAATTACTTTGCAGGGCTTGTAACGGGGTCAAGCTTAAAGCTCCAGTGCACAACCGAAGTGCTTAGCACTGGATAGAACCCAGTTCGATTTATTACTACTTGAGCTAAAGTCGAAAGATTCGCTGCAGTAGTCAAGGTGAGATCTAATTAACGAGCGATATAGATTTAGTAAACAAGATTTATCTGAGCCCCAGGATGTCACAGACAGACACCGTAGCAAATTAAGGCTACATTTCCTTTTTTGGACAATACTAGTAATATGTTGACTACAGGTGAGGTGAGAGTCGAAAATAACACCTAGGTATTTGAATTGGTCGGGGCTGCTCTAAGGTTAGCACTAAGGTGGATGGTATTCACTTATATGTAAATAAAACAACCTCGCCTTTGATTGAAGAGAATGTAAAACCCCACTGGCTAGCCCATCTGGCAACGTCATGAAGCCTACTCTGAATTTAACAGCAGTTTTAAAAACCCTACTGGAAAACTAAATAACTTTGTCATCAGCAATTAAGCATGAACTAAGCTTTGGGTTTAAGGTTGAAGGGTGGTCATTGATCATAATATTAAACCGAGTGGGCGAGATGACGCTACCTTGAGGAACGCCATTTGCTACAGAAAATATCTTTGAGAAATTGGTTGCAATACGAACTTTAAATACTCTTTTCAAACTTTTAGTTTGATCAACAGACCACATTGCCACACCATATCATAAGCGTTTTCTATGTCAGGAAAAACGGCTAATAAATAAGTTTGTTTGTGATTGAATGTCTTATTGCTGTTTCAAGTGTGACAACATGATACCTCCTAAAACCACTCTGGCAGTCTGACAAAAATGTGATTGTTGTCGAAGAACCAGGAAATACGGCTGTTTACAAGTTTTTCCTGCACGATGTTAGAGCAATGGGGCGATACGATGCCGGGTCGGATGGATTTTTATTAGGTTTGAGAACGGGGGAATGATTAAGGTTTTCCATTGGGTCGGTATTTTCGTAGTTGTCCAGATTGTATTAATTAGAAGAAGAAAAGGAGTCGGGATATGTTTAAGAATTTCATTATTGACTCCGTCCTCATCTGGGGTACTGTTTTTAGTGGCTGAAATAGCTATTTTTAATTCATTAATGTTAAAATCGTCGTGAATGACCATGTCATCTCATAGAATATTGTGATTATAATTCTCCTCCACCTCCGACTTATGCTGCAAAAATTCCTGACTATAATTCTTATCACTGTTAACGTGAGCGAACGGGTTAGCAAAAAATCAAATTTGTCTGAAGCGGAGGAGGCTTTTTGCCCTGGAATACTTAGGGTTGGAATAGTTGAATTTGATTACCCTTTACCTTTGATGACTTTTACTTTATTTCAGACTTGTCTGATGGGAGTACTGTAATTTACTGAAGAGCAGAATGATCGCCAATTTTCTTTTTGGGCAGCCTTGATAATACATCGAGCTTATATGTCAGAAATGTTTGAAACTCTCTTTAAACGTGGGTTCCATACTAATGATAAAAAATTAAGACATCACCACGTCGTCAGTTGTTTAGAACAACACGAGCTTTCGACACCTCTGCCGACAACTGAGTTACACTTCACGAAGACACCGGCACAGGTGTCGAAAGCTTGTGTTGTTCAAAACAAATGACGACGTGGTGATGTCTTAATTTTTTATCATTAGTACGACAATGTCGTCCGGCAAATGAGTACAGCGGCTCTGTTTTTGGCCTTTTTTCCGTTCCTTTACAGCATTGGGACATTCAGAAGTCCACCAAGGCACTGGAGGTTTAGAACACTGTTTATTTGAGGCTGTTATATTAATTGCAGTAATAAGATTACCACCCGGGTAAACCCCTCCGAGTCAGACAAAAAAGACATAAGAGTAGGGTGGTCAGGGGATGGTGGTACCGAAGAAGTTGGCGAAGAGCGGGGGAGGAGAGGAAGAGATTCCTCTCGGCGAGATCTCTGTAAGATTGACTGATTGTTTGGTGAGGGTGATCGCTGACGTTTAGGTGTTGAAACGATTTCCATGTCCATGTCACACACAGCTCATTCCTCTCTCACTGGAGGGTTGGGAGCTTGTTAGATGAGGCTTGATGTTAAACACAGGGGGGGGGGTGGACGGACAGAAGGATTTGGTTGAAGATTTAAATGTGATTGAGTTGGACAGGGGCTTGGAGGGTATACACATTTCATGGGACAAATCTGGGACACTGACGAGAGGCTCGTCCGCTAAATTAACCTGTTCATCAAGTTATTCTGCTAAATTGACCTGTTCATCAAGTTATTCTGCTAAATTAACCTGTTCATCAAGTTATTCTGCTAAATTAACCTGTTCATCAAGTTATTCTGCTAAATTAACCTGTTCATCAAGTTATTCTGCTAAGTCCAGACCTTCTGTACTCACAGGCCTTCCCCGAACCAGATCGGTGAAGGAGGCAAACCAGTTTTCGTGGTGACTTGCCGTGTGTCCAAAACCTCGACAAACAGGACACTGGGGCGTGGCACAGTCCCTGCGTATGTGGCCCAAGAGACCACAACGGAGACATTTAGGCTCTCTTCCTGGCACTAAAACTAAAGCTGGGTAAATAGAATCTATAACACAATTATAAGGAATTTTGGATTTGGATGCCTCGCTGCAGTACCGAACTGGCATATCTCTTCTTGTTGGGAGATACACTTTCAGCTTTAATGACTTTTCCAAACTGTGCACAAAAACTAGCAAAACTGGCATCTCGAACAGTACAAGGAACCCAACGAAACTTAATATTAACTGTAGAATTATCAAAAGCGGCAACGGAACAAACACAGTCAGAAGAACCAAGGCGAAAATCAGATAGTTTTAGAACAGAATCAAAAGAAGTGGAATCATGAAAACAGGCGTGCCAATTGTGGTTACCTTTTAGCTGTCCTATAGCTGCAACTTTGTCAACAGTGACTCAGGCCTTGAAAAAATTTTCCTCAAACAAATCGTAGATCTGGTCAACAGGTGGAGGTATCCCAGTCAATGTGAGGCGGACTGTACGCTTGAGCAGAGAGAGATCCGTATGGACAGGCATGATCTTCCTTCTTCCTAAAGCTTCTTCTGGGCAAAGTGTAGATGTCTCAAAACTGTATCTCGTCTACTTAATGACACGGTAGCCCCTGTGCCAGGCAAGTATGAGTTGGTTAGGTTTTCCTATGAGAACCCCCCCGTGTGGGTTCCGGGGGTTAAGAATAGGCCCACAGCTTCCCTTGGAGCTTGTTCGTAAAAGGCGACTAAACCTTGGGCTGCCTGTTGACCGTGGGCAGACTACCTGTGTCGGGGGATGACGGGATCCTGGTGGCTGAGGGTTGAGGAGCTCGGCAATTAATGCTCCGAAAACCCAACACTCCACTTTGGCCCTGATTTCACCTAAACAGGAGGTCAGATTGGCCCGATCCGATCATTGGCCGGTCATGTCGAGCCCTACAATGATTCAATAAACAAAAACCCATGGTATTTTAAACCTGGATAAAAACATTTTGAAACGTCAAAAATATCATTATCTACTGTCGGATTTTTCCACAGTAGACTAAATATATATAAAGATCATTGTAGAAGGCGGTGGCTAATGGGTCAATCGAGTAGAAGTTATGATTTTTCGTATCTATCTGCTCGAGTATAACATTCCTGGATTTCCTGGTGAAAAAAAAAAAGTGACTCCTGGCGAGTTAGAGGGGGATGATCCCTCCGATCGGTGGCCTAGATTCCTGGTGATATCTAGCACCACCGATCAACCAGTAACCAAAGTCCATGTATTCGTGCAGAAAAAGACGATTGAAGCTTATGCGGGATCGTGCAAAGCTTCCAAACTAAGAAACGGGAGCATCCTGGTAGAATGTTCCCTGAAATCACATTCTAAAAATCTATTAACTTTAAAAAAGATGGGAACTCTACCAGTTGTGGTAACACCCCACAAAACGCTGAACAGTTGTCAAGGCATCATTCGTGACCGAGACCAAGATCTTGCTGAGATCTCTGAGGGTGAAATCTGCTCAGAGCTCAGTAACCAAGGTGTCACGAATGTGAAGCGCTTCACATCTAAACGAGACGGCAATGTGGTCAAGTTGAACACGTACCTCTTGACATTCAACACATTGACCGTCCCGGATCATATTTACATTGGCCCGTATAGGGTTAAGGTAGATATATTTATACCTAACCCTATACGTTGTTTTAATTGTCAGAAATTTGGCCATGGAAGCGCTCAGTGCCGCAACAAAAAGATCTGTTGTAGGTGTGCTGGGCCTAATCATGACTATAATGATTGTGGTGCACCAATAAAGTGCTCTAATTGCGGAGCTGCTCACATGGCTAAGGTTATTGAGAAGGTTCTCGACGAGGAAGGTCTGTGCATACTTAACGATGGCACAGACACTTTCCTACACTCTGGGAATGGTCGTTACTCCGCTATAGATCTGTCCATTACAGACCCTGCACTCCTCTCAGATTTCTCATGGAGGGTGCATGATGATCTCTGCGGTAGTGACCATTTCCCAGTCATCCTAGAACATCTGACTTCAAAGAGTGTAGAGAAAGTTCCTCGTTATAAATTCCAGAAAGTCGATTGGCCTCTCTTTTCCGCACTTTGTGAGGCTGAGCTCACTACAGAGCTCAACGAAGGAGAGGATCCAATCGGGGAATTTACGAGAATCTTAACATCCATTGCAGACAGAACAATACCTAAGACTTCGACAAATCCCAATACACGTAGTAAACCATGGTATGACGGCGACTGCAAAGCCTCTATTCGATCTCGAAAGAAGGCTGAGCGTCGCTATAAACACCATGGTAGGAAGGAGAATTTGGACCAGTTCCGTATCGAACGAGCAAAGTCTCGCCGATTACTTAAATCCAAGAGGCGCCAGTGCTGGTGTGATTTTGTATCCTCTGTTACCACCAAGACTCCCATGAGAAAAGTATGGAACATGATACAAAAATTAAAAAACAAGAATAATAAACCCAGAACCCACCACTTAAAGGGAGATGGTACAACTTTAACCTCTCCCAGAGATATTAGTAATAGTCTGGCCCGGAATTTCTCTCAGAAATCATCCTCTCGGAACTACACCACAGAATTCCAGAACATAAAGGCCCAGGAAGAGACGGTACCTCTTCACAGAATCAGGAAGACTTACAATCAACCTTTCTCCTTGGAGGAACTTAATGCCTCCTTGGAAAAGGCCAATGAGTCAGCCTGTGGTCCGGACCAGATCTATTACAAATTAATTAAACAACTTCCAAAAATATCTCTGAACGTCCTCTTGGATTTATTTAATCATATATGGTCAACTGGTTCATTTCCTCCTTCCTGGAGGGAGGCGTGCATTATCCCGGTCCCCAAACCCGGCAAGGATCATTCCGATCCATCGAATTACAGACCTATTGCTTTGACGAGCTGTGTCTGTAAGACGATGGAAAGGATGATCAATGACCGCCTTGTCTGGTATCTGGAGGAGAATAAGCTCCTCGCAAACATTCAGTGCGGATTCAGACAAGGTCGGTCAACTGCTGATCACTTGGTGCGGTTTGAGACCTTTATTAGAAATGCCTTTGTGCGCAAGGAACATGCCGTGTCGGTCTTCTTCGATTTGGAGAAGGCCTATGATACCACCTGGAAACACGGCATTCTTAAAGATCTTTTTGGTATGGGGCTCAAAGGGCGCCTGCCAAACTTTGTTGCAAACTTTTTACAAGATCGCTCGTTCAGGGTGCGAGTGGGCTCCACATTATCGGATTCATTCGAACAAGAAATGGGAGTCCCACAGGGGAGCATACTGTCCCCAACCCTGTTCAGCATCAAAATTAACAGTTTGGCTGGCGTCCTACATGACAATGTAGAGGGGTCCATGTATGTGGATGATCTTCTTGTGTGTTACAGTTCCAGAAACATGGCTACCATTGAGAGACAATTACAGGCGTCTCTCAATGAGATCGAGAAGTGGGCCAATGAGAATGGGTTTCGCATCTCATCTACCAAGACCGTAGCCATGCACTTCTGTAACCTCAGGAAGCTCCACTTGGACCCCGACCTTAAGTTTTATGGTAAACCATTGAAGGTGGTCAAGGAGACTAAATTCCTTGGCCTCATCTATGACCATAAACTTAATTTTGTGCCCCATATCAAAATGTTAAAAGCCAAGTGCACAAAGGCATTAGATATTATAAAGGTCCTCTCCAGCACTGACTGGGAAGCGGACCGGGATATTCTTTTGAATCTTTACAGGTCTATGGTTCGGTCCATTTTGGACTACGGATCTTTTGTGTATGGTGGTGCTAGGAAAGCATACATACAGATGCTTGATCCTGTGCACCACCAGGGACTCCGACTCTGCCTGGGGGCTTTCAGGACCTCTCCTGTCGAGAGTTTGTATGTGGAGGCAAACGAACCTTCACTCTCGAACAGGAGAATCAAACTAGGTCTCCAATATGCCACGAAACTGAAAGCACATCCCACGAACCCTGCCCACGACTGTGTTTTCCAACCGTTATTCGAGGACTTCTATGCAGCCTCTCCTAGCCGGATTCCATCGTTTGGTCTCCGCATAAGGCCCCATCTAGAGGCTGCGGGCATAGACTTGGAGGAGGTCGCAACAGTAAGACCTCCCCGTGCTCCACCTTGGCTGACAAGCAGGCCAAGGTTCATCTATGACATCCGCCAGCACGACAAGTCTACCACGAATCCTCTAATAATCCAACAACAATTTGCTGAGATTAAAAATAACTTTGCAGAACATAGCTTCCTTTACACAGATAGATCGAAGGATGACGGTCGGGTTGCTGCTGCGGCAGTGTTTGGCCGTAATGTTGCTTCCCTCTGCCTTCCTTCATCCAGTTCAATTTTTTCTGCCGAGGCTCGAGCAATTCTTCTGGCCATGGACATGATCGCTACACATAACTTGGACAAGTCTGTCATCTGTAGCGATTCTTTGTCGAGCCTCTTGGCTATTGAACAATTTTTAATAATTTAAAATTTAAAAACCCGCTAATTCGTAACATTCTACACATACATGATTTGTTAACATCTGCGGGTAAGGAAGTTGTGTTCTGCTGGGTGCCCAGTCATTGTGGCATCTATGGTAACACAGTCGCGGACAGTGAAGCCAAATCTGCTTTGACCAAACCAGTATCTTCGGTCGAAGTACCATACTCTGACTTCAGACCGAAGATAGTCAAATACATCAAACAGATTTGGCAAACTTCGTGGGATGAACAGAAACGACAAAATAATAAACTGGCTCAAATCCAGGCAGAGATCGGTCTTACCACTTTCCCTTCTTCTCTTTCTAGGAAAGAAAAGGTGGTTTTATCTAGATGTCGAATTGGCCATTCTTTTTTATCACACCGACATGTACTCACGGGGGATCCCCATCCGTGGTGCATCCCTTGTGATGGCCAATTCGACATCAAACATGTTCTTTTAGAGTGTGTGGAGTTTGCCATGGTGAGAAATCGCCTGTTCAAGGCAAACTCCATGAATGAGCTTTTCACCAAGGTGAAAAGCCCTATTATAATAAATTTTTTAAAACAGATTGGTTTATACCATAAAATTTGAATTTTTATTGTAATATACATATTTTCATATACTATTTTTGGAGATCATTTTAAAATTGCATGTCCTTTTAACCTCCAAAATAGTGATTTACACTCTTTTTAACATATTTCATAAATTTATTTCCGTCTTTTTATTTTATTGTAATTTTGATGTAAATGGGCCTGTCTGACTAAAACATCTTTTCGCCGCCATATAAGTGAAATAATCTTGAGTGCGGCGTAAAACTCCAATCAATCAATCAATCAACCTATGAGAACCATGAAACACGCCAGTTGCTTACATACAAGCGCCTATTTACATTTCAATTCAGTTTCAATGCTAAACATTAAAGCAAGTATTAATAAAGTTTCAATATAAAAAGACACGGCGACCTTTCGGACCATTTTTGGCTAAATTAAAAATGCTCATATCCATCCAGTCAGATATTTAAAGATTTTCTGACAAGAAATTTTAACTTTTTGTTCTGAAAAGCATTCAACTCTGAGCAAACCGATCAATACACAGGTACCCAAGTGATGATGGGTCTATTTTTGTACTTAAATTGTGTAGGGGATAGCGCGAACGCAGTACCCCTGAGTAAAAGTTACGCACCCGAGTCACCCACATTTTTTTTTCTTTTGATTAAGATTTTTATTTACACATATTACGTATTTATATACAATTAAAATGTATTTTCAGATTCCGTAACAGAAAAAAACACTATATCTTTTCCAAGAAAATATTGGCTTCTTACACAAAAACCTTTAATGTAAGCATACAAAAAAAACACACCTAATTCGAACGTATTTCCAAAAAAGTATACGGCTAAATAGGAAAATTGACCTTGCTAAGTTTAAGTAAACTTAAATACATGAGTAATTATGAATTGTATATGTTAAACAATATTGGCTATTTTTTAGTTTCTATACAATATCTAAGATATATAGGAAAACATTTATACTGAGACGAAATTATCAATCCAGCAAAAATCTCACTCTATCCTTTATGATGTTACAGAATATATATGTACCGCACCAACAGCGGACAAACACATACCGTGGATAGCGAAAGAAATCAGCTAGAGCACGAGAGCGTATTCTATTAATGAGAAAAACAATGGTAAGTGCAAAAGAAGGATTAACATTATTAAACTTGACATCGTTTCTAGACATCCAAATGGCAAAGGCATAAACAAAATTGTTCTCGTGTATCCAAATTAAACCTAATATACTTATCACTAATGCTTAAATTCAGACCAGATACACGGCGCAACCAAGGAAAGACAAGGCGCCAAACAGGAGAAGAAAATTTACATTGGAACAATAAATGGAGGTCTGTCTCCTTTTGTCCACACATTGGACAAAACATATTCTGATTGACCCTACGAATAAAAAGTAAATAATTTGTTGGTAGTATATTGTGCGAAATTCGCCAAGCTAGGTTCCGTGTACACGGATCTAAAAAAATATTAGCCCAAGTTTCATGCAAGTTAATTGAAGGAAATAAACCAACAGATCGAGGCCTTGAACAAACTTGAGGAAGCAAAAGTTTGTAGAAGTCGACACGACATGGAGCGTGCCAATCAAAATTAGGGTTCAAATTACAAAACTTATGATATGATCGAATAGCTTCTCTGTAAAATGAAGGTAAAAATCAGAATGAGGCATTGAGTTATTTATAAAATCAGGACGATGTTTACGTAAAGTAAAACCAATCCAATATTGAGAAAAATATGTCCATTTGGCGTCAGAAAAATTAATAAGTTTGTATAAATGGAACAACCAAAGGGCTTCTATTTTGGTTTGCATATGTACAATGGATAAACCGCCCAGAGCTGGAGGAAGGTAAGTTACAGATCGTTGAATAGGATCATAACAACGGTTATTCCATAAAAAAGCAAAGATTTCTCTTTCAATTTTACATAAAACATAGTTAGGAACAATGATTACAGAGGCTAAGTAAACGAGTTTAGAAATAGCTAAAGATTGGATAATTACACTTTTGCCAAAAAAAGAAAGTGAGCGAGTCTGCCACAAGTTCAGAACATCTGTGAATTTTGTAAAAGTCCCATCCCAATTAGCTTTTACCAAATCGCCTTTCCCAAAGTATACCATAACAATTTTATGTACGTCTGGCCATGATATACCAAAAGGGTGGTCCGATCGGGTTTTCCATTTACCCAGCCAGATACCTTTGGTTTTCAATTTATTTAATTTGGAGCCAGAAGCCCTAGAAAATAAAGCACAAAGATTAAATAACGTTTTAATGGAGGCTTCAGTTGTGCAGATACATGTGGCGTCATCTGCGTACAGCGATATTTTTGCCGGATCCGGGCAACCAGGAACTCTAACTCCCAAGATTTCCGGATCCGACCTTACTTTGATTGCAAATGGTTCTAGACATAGAACGTACAAAAGGGGAGACAACCCACATCCTTGACGTACACTACGTGTAACTGAAAATGGTTCACTAAGATGACCATTAACAAGAACTGAACTAAAAATATCTGTGTACAGTAAACGAACCCATTGAATAAAAAAATCACCAAAACCATAACATTCCAAAGCTTTAAACATAAATTCATGACTTACTCGGTCAAAATCCTTCTACTGGTCCAAAGAAATAAAAGCCACAGGTATAATCTTTTGATTCGAGTAATTACATATTGAACGCAAAAGATGAACATTATCTTGAATTGATCTCCCTGGAACGGAGCTTGTTTGATCAGGGTGAATTATATTAGGCAGTACTTTTTGTAACCGGTTTGATAAGACTTTGGAAATAATTTTATAGTCTGTATTAAGTAGGGATATTGGCCTCCAATATTTTAGGTTTGTAGCATTGCTAACGTCTTTACATAAAAGGGAAACATAACTTAGCCGTTGACTGTCTGAAAGTAAACGCTGTTCAAAGCTAAATTGATAACATGAACTAAAAGATCAGAGAATAAATCAAAGAAATGAAGATAAAACTCTCATGCCCTTTAAGCGCTGCGAGTATTTCTCCGGCAGTTATTGTTCCGTCTTCCATGAAGACACGGACTGGAAATACAACCAAATATTGGTAAATTGCAGAAGATTAAATGGAAAATATGGAACAAACAATGTCAGCACTCCTGCAGTAGTTGTCTGCCCAGGATATTTTGGTACACTTCCGTGTCCATCATTCTGAGGTGCAGGATATGCCACCTCAGACATTGACCTAAGAAAAACAAAGCAAATAAAAAAATTATACAATGTCACAAATAACTAAACCTTCTTGCTAGTTGACTTTTTAGAGCATTACTCAGTGAATGCTGAAAATAGGAAACCATACCCAAAGTTAGCGTCCAGATTAGTCCCTTGAATAGGTTTACAGGCCCAACCCTGCCGTTTATGAAAGTCCATACTATAGACTTCTTATTTATTTCAAAATGATGAATATTAATTGTCCAAATGTAAACTAAGGCTTCACAATATCCGACGTGAATTCTCTGAATCCACAAGCACGAAATGAGAAAGCCGATTTTAACGAAAAAAGCAAACTATTAAATATAGATTAATCATAAAATTATATGGTATACATTTGTTTCAAACCTTGTGTGGTTTGATCACACGAAACGCCCTGCATAGTTGTTCACAACTGATAACCAGAAAATGTTGCGGGCCGCAACTCGGGCGGAAGTGAAGTCCGGCTTGAATAAATCTAAGGAATCATCACGGAAAGTAACATACCGTCGAACGGATATTGAAATACATTTAATATTATAAGTATCATTTATTAAATTGGAGGAATAAAATATACCCCAAAAACCCAATCCGTCATATTCATTTCGGAATGAGAAAACACACGTGCTTACATACGGTACTATTCTGTATTCAGTAGTCGTGCAGTAAATTGTTGGCTTACGGGGGAATATTTCCATACATCAGGTCTGTAATTTTACTCATAAGAAAAAATAAAACTTTTCTTGTCATATAAAATAATTGTATGTATAATTTACAGCGATAAGATAAGAACGGCAATTCATTTAACGGGTTAGTCTAAACAGTACTAGGCCTAAGCGAACAATCAGCCATCGCCGCAGGCGTCGCGCTGTGTGGATTCGCAGAAATAACAACTGTGCAGGACTACTTTTAATCACATACGTGAGCTAAATCTCACCCCGCTGTGAGAATTTGCGTGATTTTAGGCTACCTAACGCGCAAGTTGGCGCATTAAATTTGCCGGCTTAAATGATTGGGACTGTAATTTATCTAGGTCAGTATTTTTAACACAATTGAAGTCACCTCCTAAGATAATAGGTGAAGAAGAAACTAAATGTGGCAATAATGAATCAAAAAATACTTTTCTGTCGTTAATTGAGTTTGGGGCATAAACACAAATTATTCTAAGACGTTGAGATTGGGCTGTTATATCCAACACCAATTAACGCCCGTCATGATCAAAAAAGAAATTTCTGTGTTCGACATTACCTCGAATTAAAATACCCACCCCTCGGCTATGGCACATACCAAAGCTCCAAAAAGCTTTCCCGCCCCATTCATTTTCCCATAATTTACCATCATTAATAGAAGTTACATAACATTCCTGCAAAAATAAAATATCAACTTGATTCTGTTTTGCCCATTGAAATAAAATGTCACGTCTGTTTTTCTGGCGTAGGCCATCACAGTTAATGGTAGCAAATTTCACCATTTTAATGTTTTAAGATTTAAGTGAAAACAAATGTAACTTACATTATCATTCGTGAAAGTGAAAGAAGTTATATCATTGTTAGTGAAGCCCAAATTGGGTATGCTCAAAAGAATAGTCCGGGGGCATTCTGTGGTCGTCGTTTGTCCATCCATTATAGTTCACGTTTTAAGGTCGGAAACAGTGTCCGGAAGCATCGAAAAACGGTTTACGCAGGACATTTCCAGGTCTTGTGGTTCAGAAGTATCAACCATTGGATCGTCGTCAGTTCGTAGAATGGGAACTGTAGTTCCCGATGAGGCATTCGGATAGGCAGATGATGTCTTGCGCTTCTTTCGAAGCACAGGGCGAGCTATTTCTGTCTCACTATCGGACACATCTTCATCGATAATGAGTTTATCACTTGGGGACGTTGGTTGTTCATCTTTGTTGCCGGATCCACAGAAGTGGATGGACGGGCGTCATTTGGGTTTAACTGTCGTGCAACGTCAGGGTCAGAAACGAGACAATTAGCGTATTCTATTTACGGGCACTTAGATCTTGTGTCTCCAAAAGCAGCACAATTGGCACATTTGGGTGTGCTACAGTCTCTGGACAAGTGACCAGAGACGTTGCATCTCAAGCACATCGGTGGTCTGCCTTGTACTACCAAAAGTAGCTGGACTCCTGAAACAGGCATTAACATAGGTATTCTGTTTCTGTGTTCATATGGAGTTCGCAACATAACGCGCCTCACACCCGTGTTCATATGCAATGCACCTTTTGCTGAACATTTTTCATGTTCAATGCTAACAACATAGCCATACTCGCTCAACTCATCTTTCAACTTGTCAACCTTCATGTAGTACGGCATGCGATGCACCCGTATCGTGACCAACTGTTTATGCAGCTTACCGGCCGAATAGGTTGTCTTAAACTTGGAATTTAACGATCTTTTGGATGCAACTAGTTCCATACAAGCTACAGAAATAAATGTTATAAGCCATTAACCCCGGGAACCAGTTGGGGAAATAGCTTCGACATCACTCAGTGGCAAAATTTTAGCCCATGAAAGAAATGCCTTTTTACAAAATTTTCAAAATGCTATTGATATGTTATCCACTAATCCAGAATCATTTCTTATTTTGGGCGATTTTAACAATCACTGCGACAAATGGCATTCTGACCACTCTCAAAGTGAACTCAAACTTGAACTATTGTAACCGATCAGGGTCGGGGTTGTCCACCAATTGTATTCAACCGGGTGGCACTAATTGTTACCACGTAGGTTATACAAATTGCGATCCCGATGGTTATCTGTTGATTGTGATAATCAAGCCTCATCGACTAATAGTCATAAGTCCGGGTTGCCAGTTGTCACCAAGGGTCCTATAGCATTAGGCTGGGGAAGCTACCTATAATCTTGACCACTTGGGACCTCAGAATAAATGACGCAAGTCCATATGTAACTACAATAGTTTATATACAAATGCACTCAGGATTATTTACATAGGCACATAAGTAATTACATACAACAACTGACACTGGGTAGGGCTTATTAGTTAGCTACTATTGGCATAATAGAACTCTTAACGTCCAGCTCCTACCCTTTACAGATCTCCCTCTGAATGATCTTATTCTGCTGACTCTCTTGCTTTCATTATTCTCATTTCTTATCTATGATATAAATTCTCTTTTATATACTTGACATAGCTTGGTCAGATTTGCTTACTTGGACATGTTCTAATACTGAACCAAACATGTTCCTCTTAATACATAGTGATCTACTCTAGAATTAATCAACAATAAGGAAAGATTAATTGTGGACAGTCTGATAACTTGTGTTATAGCATCCTATCTATTCGGGACCACTGCTGGGATGACATTGTGATTACTACTTTCTAGTCTACTACACATATAATATTAGATAATCTTTAAACTACATACAATTTGATAGACAACATAAGGAATTGTAAATGAATCACCTAACAACTTGGTAACACTATATAACTTGATATGCAATAATAACATGATCCAACTAATTGATGAGCCCACTCGTTACTCCAACTCGGGTGATTATTTATTAGACCTAATTATTACCGATAGCCCTGGTTTCATTATAAGTACCACTCTCTCATCGCCGATCTGTAATAACCATTTCTTGTGAAATCAAAATTAATAAATCCAAACGCCCAGAAGCTGGTTGGGACTATAAATTTGCAGACAACACGGAATTAGTTGAAGCATTAGACAATGCGCCATGGGATACAGCTTTCAGTACGTTTGATACTATTCATGATATTACCCATTATTGCACTAGTTTATTCATGTCTGTATGCTGTGAATTTATCCCGTGCAAATTGATAACCGTTCGTCCCAATGATAAACCCTGGATGTCCAATGAAGTCCGGTGGAGGTTTCGTGTCAGAGACAGGTTATTGAAACGTTATTGTAGAACGACACGTCTGGATCATAAATTGGCCTTTATTGTCGCTCGCAAGGAAGCTAATACTGGCAAACGCAAAGCTATTCTTAGGTACTCAGAAATACTCAAGACAAAACTATATAATGGCTCGCAAGACTCGAAGCTTTTTTGGAAAACTGTTAAATCTGTTCTTGGTAATAAATCAAATAGTAGTACCCCACCTTTATTACAAGATGGTAAGGTGATATCCAACTCTGTTGATAAGGCAGACTCTTTTTGCCAATACTTTGCACTTCAGATGTCTATTGATTCTAATATTGATGAACCTGTCTTGCCCCCTAATGTTGATGTGAGGTACTCGCTGAATAGCATATCAGTCTCGGACAAGGAGGTTCTTAAACTGCTAAATAAACTAAATGTAAAAAAGGTAAGCGGACCTGATGGTATCAGTAACCACATGCTCAAATTATCTGCCCCTGCCTTATGCAAACCGTTAGCACGTATTTTTTATTTTTCTCTTGAAACTGGTATTTACCCAGAGCAGTGGAAGAGCGCAACTGTTTGTCCAATTTATAAGAAAGATAATAAACAATTGGTGAATAATTATCGAGCAATTTCTTTAATTTCTTTAAATTGCTCGATATCAAAGATTTTCGAGAAAGTAGTTTTTAACAGGCTTTATGATTACTGTACTTCAAACTCCTTACCCATACCAAACAACTCTGGATTCAAGCCAGGTGATGGAACAATTAACCAACTCATTAAAATTATTCATGAAATACATAAAAACTTAGACAATGGTGATGATGTGTGCATGGTCTTCTTAGATGTTAGCAAGGCTTTTGACAAAGTATGGCACCGAGGTCTTATCCACAAATTACGAAACATTGGTGTAGGTGGACACTTATTGCAGTGGCTCTCCAGTTATTTGGCTAATTGGCTCTCCAGTTATTTGGCTAATAGGCGTATTCGTGTAACTTTTGAAGGTAAAACCTCCAAATATCTACCTATCAACCCTCGACTTTACCTCATATATGTAAACGACATTATCGATGTTACATTCAATGGGGCGAAATCTGTTTGTTTAGTCATAAGTCATAAAGCTAACCAATTGTATGACTTCGATTTCTCCCTCAGTGGCTCAGACTTACCCATAGACATCTTGGTTTAGTGTTTAATAAAAAATTATCCTGGTCTGATCATATCGATTATATTAGAAGCAAAGCAACCAAAACCCTGTCTATCCTCAAAAGATCAGCCCCCATTTTGCCACGAGTTTCTCTCATCAATCTATACAAATCTTTGATAAGACCGCTATTAGATTATGGTGACGTCATTTATGCTAACTGTACTGTCAAAAATAGTGATGCTATTGAAAACATCCAGCGCCAGGCAGCTCTCCTCTGTACAGGCAGATTTAGGTTAACAAAGCATGTTGTCTTACTCGATGAACTAGGTTGGCCTTCTCTGAAACTTCGTTGGAAATGGAGGAGACTATGTATATTATATAAAATAGGTAAAGGTCTCGCGCCAACATATCTGTCTCAACTATGTCCACTTGATTCATCCAGTGTTACTGGAAGGTGTCTTAGAAATATGACTAATATACGTACAATATATACTTGAACAGAGTCTTTTCGGAAATTGATTTTTTTCCCCAAATTGTGAGAGATTGGAATAACCTTCCACTAACAATCCGTACGATATTGTCCTTAGCTATGTTTAAGGCTAAACTATATGAGCTTGAAGATCTCAAGGATAATCCATTGTATAACTATTCATATGGTACATCAGTTGTCAATCACTGTAGAATGTGTATGGGCCTTTGTCACCTCCATTATCAGCTATATTCCTATAACATTATAACATATAAGCACTGCTACTTATGTAATGATCCATGCGAGTCAACCTTGCATTATTTTTTGTATTGCCCAGCCTTCGCTGCCCCCCGACGCATCCCACTCACTGCTGTGGCATAATAAGTCATGGACTTCATTTTTCTATGTATCTTGACCTCCTACCTGTACGTTTACTAAAGGTGATTCTTTGTGGTGACAATGATTTTTCATTAAATGATAACACATCTTTATTCGATGCTGTATTCACCTACATTGATCAAACTGGCCGCTTTAAACAAGTGGTATGATTTCCTTAGAGATACCAATAATGTATCGCCACATCAGATTTAGGTCTGTATTATTATTATTTTTTTTTTTAAACGTACATATTTTATGTTTAATTATTTTTTTTGTCTAATGTGCTTAACTAATTTCCTTGCTTGCATCCCGCAACGCTTTCCGTCTGTTCTTGTTGTATTATGTAATGAGCAGAGGAGACCACCTTCGTGGCCCTCGGGCTGTGTGGAATCCTCTTAAAATAAATAAAGCATTACAATTACAATATTTCTAAGCAGAGGAAGGAAACCATCTCTGCCCACTCCACTTGGGGTCAGAGTACGGACACCTCTACGAAGAATATCTTGGTCGATATCCTCAGAATCAAGAAAGGACATTGTAGAAAAATCCAAAAGAAAACAGTATACAAAATAATAGTCACCTCAAAACTGTTATATGTCCATCTTCAAAAATCACAAATATTAATCCAAAAATCTCGCCTACATTTTTTTTGTGGTTTAAACGGTTTATTTACCAAAAACAAAATACATAAATTTATGAACATTATGTGCTTGGGGCCATTAAAATTATCAACATCACAAAAGATGCCCCCAACTAAAGATATACAAAGGCAATATGAAAACAATATGTGAAGTATTAATTACCAAACAAACAAATGTTAATATTATAATATACGAAAAGATGCAAAAAAAAATTGGTTTGATTATCATAATACACTAACAAGAGACGCCCGCGTTCATCTATTCATATTAAAGATTGTTACAGCAATAACTGGATATAGGAATAGGGTCCTACATAAAAAAATCTTATTCCAGGGAGATAACTATTGTTGAGGAAAATTAAATTGTGAATTACAAAGTAAGCTCCCCTTGATTGATTGATTGTTTGGTGTTTTACGCCGCGCTGAAGATTATTTCACTGGCGTTGCCAGTTTTATTGTGGGAGGAAACCCACGACCTTCCGTTGGTAACTGACAAAAAGAGAACGGAAGAATTCCTGCCTGTCATGCCCAGAACATGGGGCATAAACAGACAGTAAACGGAAAGAAAAACTATTAACTGAACAATCAACTAAAAGTAAACGACCGTCAAAGTCCCTGTGGACTTTGACCAACTCAACTGATAAACTTATTAGAAGAACGTAAACCTCTACAATTAATTGAATGAAATGAAATATCCTGCATGGTTATGTATGTGTTTTTATGATACTAAGGCAATAAGACAAAAACTTAAATTTTTTTTCAATATGGGATTTACCAGAAGAATCACTTCTTCTTAAGAGGGGACGCCGAGGGGGGCGGTTGGCGTCTTTTCTTACGCCTTTGCCTCACCTCAGCGAACCCCTCCTCGTCCAAAGGAATCTCCTGGTCAGAAAGCATAGAAAATAGTGTAACAGAGTTATCAGGGGAAGGTGAATCAATATTTAACTGTGAATTATTCATAGTGTAGTTACCCCTACGAAGCTGCTCGTAGGTTGGAGAAATTGTACCAGAGTCACTACGATTGTCAGGGGTATGCAAAAATCTGGGCTCAAGCGGCAAATACACACTCAATCAGATCAACAGGGACATCGTGCTCCTCTTGTTCGCTTGGGAACGATTTGGTGTCGGTTTCCATGGAGGAAGGCCGATCTTGCACCTGCTGCTGGTGGTCTAAAATGTCCTCCAAATCTGCTTCCTCGAATTCCCCTTCTACAGAGACATTCACAGGGATAGGGACTACAGCTGACCCTCTCACTCGGTCAGCGAAAGACTGCATATTCCAAAATGGGTGGCAGTCGGTAGCATGGTTAAACGAACGGCACACTGTACACTGTGGGGCGGTGCAGTCTCGCCTTACATGGCCGATGCACCTTGAACATTTAGGCTCTCGGCCGTGCACCATCACTAGAGCCGGATAATTTGTATCAATGACAGCATTATAAGGGATTTTGCTCTTCTGGTCACCATTCTTACGGAACAGGGATATTTCTTCCCTTTTGGGTAAACTTTTTCAACATTTAAAACTTTTCCAAATTGTGAACTAAAAATAGCGAAACCAGAGACAACGCTTTTGTTAAAAGCTGAAACGGAACAGGTGTAATCGAATGAACCAAGGCGAAAATCTTTTAGTTTTAAAAAAGCATCGAAAGAAGTAGAATCAGTTAAAACGACGTGCCAATTTCGCATACCTTTTAACTGTCCAAGTCCGGCTATTTTATCCTCGCTTACTCCAGCCTTCTTGAATAATAGGCTGAAATTTTGACATTAATTTTTGAGCCAAGAATAAACATCCCCTCAATTTCTGGTTTCGCACGAATTTTATTAAGCAATGGTTCCAGATGTAAAGAAGTGGCGAAAGAGCACAGCCCTGATGGACTCAAGGCAAACTCTTGCGAAATAAAATCGTTTACCAAAACCGAGGCTTTTGACTCTGAATACAAGAGTTTTATCCATTTCCGAAAAATTAGCGCCGAATCCGTAAACTTCCAAAAGCCAAAATAAATATTCATGAGAAACGCGATCAAAAGCTTTCTCATTATCAATACAAAGAAATAAAGCAGGAATGTTCTTAAAATTAACGTAATCAATGATGTTTCTTAATAAATGAGCATTGTCGGTAATTGAACGGGTGGGTACAGCACATGACTGGTCTTTATGAATTAAAACATGCATAAAAGGATTTAGTCTGTTACATAAAATCTTTGTAATAATTTTGTAATCAAGATTAAGAAGAGAAATTGGGCGCCAAAACTTAAGATTGTCAGAGATATAACAAAGGCGCTGAGAGTCAGATAACATAAAATTAGACAAACAATTGTTTAAATAAGAAAGCAAATCGTTACCAATCAAATCGATAAATTTTAAATAAAACTCCTTAGGTAGACCATCACTACCAGGAGATGAAAAATTCTTCATGCCCTTAAGGGCTTCTTTAACCTCAGCTAAAGTTAGTGGGCCCTCTAGGGCATTGGAATCGACAACAGAAAGAGAAGGCAAATCAGAGAAAAAATAATCAAGATACGTGTCACTAACGGGCTCAGCAGAAAATAAAGACTTATAAAAACTCCTAACCGAAGAAATCAACTCATCAGAATCATAAATAACTGAACCCTCTACAGTCAAGAAATCAAAAGTTTTGCGCTGGGCCCGTGACTTCTCCTTTTGAAAAAAGAAGCGTGAGGGTTTTTCGTCAAAATTAAATTAGCCGCTTTTGATCAAATTTTGAAAAAAATTCTTTAAAAGAGGAAACTAAAGCATTTAATTCAGTTTTGAGTTCCGAAATTTTGGGGGAGCTAGGGGAGGTAACCGAAAGTTCCTGAATTTTTTGTCGGAGAAGTCGGACACTAGAATTTCGAATTTTAGAAAAGTTACTTATTACTTCCATTTTGAATTCCTCCCACCAGGAACAGGAGTGATCCGCAACAGACGAAAAAACAGACCAGATATCTAAAACAAGAGATCCCTTAAAGGGATCTTAACGCCCGCGTTCATCTATTCATATTAAATTGATTGATTGATTGTTTGGTATTTTACGCTGCGCTCAAGATTATTTCACTTATATGGCGGCGTTGCCAGTTTTATTGTGGGTGGAAACCGTGCTCTATGCCCGGAGGAAACCCACGACCTTCCGTTGGTAACTGGCAACCATCCCACATAGGTCGTCTATTCATATTTAAGATTGTTACAGCAATAACTGGATATAGGAATTGGGGCCTACATAAAAAAATCTTATTCCAGGGAGATAACTGTTGTTGAGGAAAATTAAATTACTCCAACTCGGGTGATTATTTATTAGACCTAATTATTACCGATAGCCCTGGTTTCATTATAAGTACCACTCTCTCATCGCCGATCTGTAATAACCATTTCTTGTGAAATCAAAATTAATAAATCCAAACGCCCAGAAGCTTATCAAAGACTGATTTGGACTATAAATTTGCAGACAACACGGAATTAGTTGAAGCATTAGACAATGTGCCATGGGATACAGCTTTCAGTACGTTTGATACTATTCATGATATTACCCATTATTGCACTAGATTATTCATGTCTGTATGCTGTGAATTTATCCCGTGCAAATTGATAACCGTTCGTCCCAATGATAAACCCTGGATGTCCAATGAAGTCCGGTGGAGGTTTCGTGTCAGAGACAGGTTATTGAAACGTTATTGTAGAACGACATGTCTGGATCATAAATTGGCCTTTATTGTCGCTCGCAAGGAAGCTAATACTGGCAAATGCAAAGCTATTCTTAGGTACTCAGAAATACTCAAGACAAAACTATATAATGGCTCGCAAGACTCGAAGCTTTTTTGGAAAACTGTTAAATCTGTTCTTGGTAATAAATCAAATAGTAGTATCCCACCTTTACTACAATATGGTAAGGTGATATCCAACTCTGTTGATAAGGCAGACTCTTTTTGCCAATACTTTGCACTTCAGATGTCTATTGATTCTAATATTGATGAACCTGTCTTGCCCCCTAATGTTGATGTGAGGTACTCGCTGAATAGCATATCAGTCTCGGACAAGGAGGTTCTTAAACTGCTAAATAAACTAAATGTAAAAAAGGCAAGCGGACCTGATGGTATCAGTAACCACATGCTCAAATTATCTGCCCCTGCCTTATGCAAACCGTTAGCACGTATTTTTAATTTTTCTCTTGAAAATGGTATTTACCCAGAGCAGTGGAAGAGCGCAAATGTTTGTCCAATTTATAAGAAAGATAATAAACACTTGGTGAATAATTATCGAGCAATTTCTTTAATTTCTTTAAATTGCTCGATATCAAAGATTTTCGAGAAAGTAGTTTTTAACAGGCTTTATGATTACTGTACTTTAAACTCCTTACCCATACCAAACAACTCTGGATTCAAGCCAGGTGACGGAACAATTAACCAACTCATTAAAATTATTCATGAAATACATAAAAACTTAGACAATGGTGATGATGTGCATGGTCTTCTTAGATGTTAGCAAGGCTTTTGACAAAGTATGGCACCGAGGTCTTATCCACAAATTACGAAACATTGGTGTAGGTGGACACTTATTGCAGTGGCTCTCCAGTTATTTGGCTAATAGGCGTAGTCGTGTAACTTTAGAAGGTAAAACCTCCAAATATCTACCTATCAACCCTCTACTTTACCTCATGTATGTAAACGACATTATCGATGACTTAGAGTGCCAAGTTAATCTTTTCGCAGATGACACGTCTCTTCTCACTAACATAACAAATAAAAAAGAAACTGAAAGCAAAATAGTCAGGGATTTACATCGTCTATCGCTATGGGCTATGCGCTGGCTTGTTACATTCAATGGGACGAAATCTGTTTGTTTAGTCATAAGTCATAAAGCTAACCAATTGTATGACTTCGATTTCTCCCTCAGTGGCTCAGACTTACCCATAGACATCTTGGTTTAGTGTTTAATAAAAAATTATCCTGGTCTGATCATATCGATTATATTAGAAGCAAAGCAACCAAAACCCTGTCTATCCTCAAAAGATCAGCCCCCATTTTGCCACGAGTTTCTCTCATCAATCTATACAAATCTTTGATAAGACCGCTATTAGATTATGGTGACGTCATTTATGCTAACTGTACTGTCAAAAATAGTGATGCTATTGAAAACATCCAGCGCCAGGCAGCTCTCCTCTGTACAGGCAGATTTAGGTTAACAAAGCATGTTGTCTTACTCGATGAACTAGGTTGGCCTTCTCTGAAACTTCGTTGGAAATGGAGGAGACTATGTATATTATATAAAATAGGTAAAGGTCTCGCGCCAACATATCTGTCTCGACTGTGTCCACTTGATTCATCCAGTGTTACTGGAAGGTGTCTTAGAAATATGACTAATATACGTACAATATATACTTGAACAGAGTCTTTTCGGAAATTGATTTTTTTCCCCAAATTGTGAGAGATTGGAATAACCTTCCACTAACAATCCGTACGATATTGTCCTTAGCTATGTTTAAGGCTAAACTATATGAGCTTGAAGATCTCAAGGATAATCCATTGTATAACTATTCATATGGTACATCAGTTGTCAATCACTGTAGAATGCGTATGGGCCTTTGTCACCTCCATTATCAGCTATATTCCTATAACATTATAACATATAAGCACTGCTACTTATGTAATGATCCATGCGAGTCAACCTTGCATTATTTTTTGTATTGCCCAGCCTTCGCTGCCCCCCGACGCATCCCACTCACTGCTGTGGCATAATAAGTCATGGACTTCATTTTTCTATGTATCTTGACCTCCTACCTGTACGTTTACTAAAGGTGATTCTTTGTGGTGACAATGATTTTTCATTAAATGATAACACATCTTTATTCGATGCTGTATTCACCTACATTGATCAAACTGGCCGCTTTAAACAAGTGGTATGATTTCCTTAGAGATACCAATAATGTATCGCCACATCAGATTTAGGTCTGTATTATTATTATTTTTTTTTTAAACGTACATATTTTATGTTTAATTATTTTTTTTGTCTAATGTGCTTAACTAATTTCCTTGCTTGCATCCCGCAACGCTTTCCGTCTGTTCTTGTTGTATTATGTAATGAGCAGAGGAGACCACCTTCGTGGCCCTCGGGCTGTGTGGAATCCTCTTAAAATAAATAAAGCATTACAATTACAATATTTCTAAGCAGAGGAAGGAAACCATCTCTGCTCACTCCACTTGGGGTCAGAGCAAGGACACCTCTACGAAGAATATCTTGGTCGATATCCTCAGAATCAAGAAAGGACATTGTAGAAAAATCCAAAAGAAAACAGTATACAAAATAATAGTCACCTCAAAACTGTTATATGTCCATCTTCAAAAATCACAAATATTAATCCAAAAATCTCGCCTACATTTTTTTTGTGGTTTAAACGGTTTATTTACCAAAAACAAAATACATAAATTTATGAACATTATGTGCTTGGGGCCATTAAAATTATCAACATCACAAAAGATGCCCCCAACTAAAGATATACAAAGGCAATATGAAAACAATATGTGAAGTATTAATTACCAAACAAACAAATGTTAATATTATAATATACGAAAAGATGCAAAATAAAATTGGTTTGATTATCATAATACACTAACAAGAGACGCCCGCGTTTATCTATTCATATTAAAGATTGTTACAGCAATAACTGGATATAGGAATTGGGTCCTACATAAAAAAATCTTATTCCAGGGAGATAACTATTGTTGAGGAAAATTAAATTGTGAATTACAAAGTAAGCTCCCCTTGATTGATTGATTGTTTGGTGTTTTATGCCGCGCTGAAGATTATTTCACTGGCGTTGCCAGTTTTATTGTGGGAGGAAACCCACGACCTTCCGTTGGTAACTGACAAAAAGAGAACGAAAGAATTGCCGTCTGTCATGCCTAGAACATGGGGCATAAACGGAAAGAAAAACTATTAACTGAACAATCAACTAAAAGTAAACGATCGTCAAAGTCCATGTGGACTTTGACCAACTCAACTGATAAACTTATTAGAAGAACGTAAACCTCTACAATTAATTGAATGAAATGAAATATCCTGCATGGTTATGTATGTGTTTTTATGATACTAAGGCAATAAGACAAAAACTTAAATTTTTTTTCAATATGGGATTTACCAGAAGAATCACTTCTTCTTAAGAGGGGACGCCGAGGGGGGCGGTTGGCGACTTTTCTTACGCCTTTGCCTCACCTCAGTGAACCCCTCCTCGTCCAAAGGAATCTCCTGGTCAGAAAGCATAGAAAATAGTGTAACAGAGTTATCAGGGGAAGGTGAATCAATATTTAACTGTGAATTATTCATAGTGTAGTTACCCCTACGAAGCTGCTCGTAGGTTGGAGAAATTGTACCAGAGTCACTACGATTGTCAGGGGTATGCAAAAATCTGGGCTCAAGCGGCAAAGACACACTCAATCAGATCAACAGGGACATCGTGCTCCTCTTGTTCGCTTGGGAACGATTTGGTGTCGGTTTCCATGGAGGAAGGCCGATCTTGCACCTGCTGCTGGTGGTCTAAAATGTCCTCCAAATCTGCTTCCTCGAATTCCCCTTCTACAGAGACATTCACAGGAATAGGGACTACAGCTGACCCTCTCACTCGGTCAGCGAAAGACTGCATATTCCAAAATGGGTGGCAGTCGGTAGCATGGTTAAACGAACGGCACACTGTACACTGTGGGGTGGTGCAGTCTCGCCTTACATGGCCGATGCACCTTGAACATTTAGGCTCTCGGCCGTGCACCATCACTAGAGCCGGATAATTTGTATCAATGACAGCATTATAAGGGATTTTGCTCTTCTGGTCACCATTCTTACGGAACAGGGATATTTCTTCCCTTTTGGGTAAACTTTTTCAACATTTAAAACTTTTCCAAATTGTGAACTAAAAATAGCGAAACCAGAGTCACGAACCGAAACAGGAACCCAAAAGAACTTAATAGTCACAACGCTTTTGTTAAAAGCTGAAACGGAACAGGTGTAATTGAATGAACCAAGGCGAAAATCTTTTAGTTTTAAAATAGCATCAAAAGAAGTAGAATCAGTTAAAACGACGTGCCAATTTCGCATACCTTTTAACTGTCCAAGTCCGGCTATTTTATCCTCGCTTACTCCAGCCTTCTTCAATAATAGGCTGAAATTTTGACATTAATTTTTGAGCCAAGAATAAACATCCCCTCAATTTCTGGTTTCGCACGAATTTTATTAAGCAATGGTTCCAGATGTAAAGAAGTGGCGAAAGAGCACAGCCCTGATGGACTCAAGGCAAACTCTTGCGAAATAAAACCGTTTACCAAAACCGAGGCTTTTGACTCTGAATACAAGAGTTTTATCCATTTCCGAAAAATTAGCGCCGAATCCGTAAACTTCCAAAAGCCAAAATAAATATTCATGAGAAACGCGATCGAAAGCTTTCTCATTATCAATACAAAGAAATAAAGCAGGAATGTTCTTAAAATTAACGTAATCAATAATGTTTCTTAATAAATGAGCATTGTCGTGAATTGAACGGTTGGGAATTGCACATGACTGGTCTTTATGAATTAAAACATGCATAAAAGGATTTAGTCTGTTACATAAAGTCTTTGTAATAATTTTGTAATCAAGGTTAAGTAATGAAATTGGGCGCCAAAACTTAAGATTGTCAGAATTTTTAAGGTCTTTACAAATTAAAGAAATATAACAAAGGCGCGGAGAATCAGATAACATAAAATTAGACAAACAATTGTTTAAATAAGAAACCAAATCATTACCAATCAAGTCTATAAACTTTAAATAAAACTCCTTAGGTAGACCATCACTACCAGGAGATGAAAAATTCTTCATGCCCTTAAGGGCTTCTTTAACCTCAGCTAAAGTTATTGGGCCCTCTAGGGCATTGGAATCGTCAACAGAAAGAGAAGGCAAATCAGAGAAAAAATAATCAAGATACGTGTCACTAACGGGCTCAGCAGAAAATAAAGACTTATAAAAACTCCTAACCGAAGAAATCAACTCATCAGAATCATAAATAACTGAACCCTCTACAGTCAAGAAATCAAGAGTTTTTCGCTGAGCCCGTGACTTCTCCTTTTGAAAAAAGAAGCGTGAGGGTTTCTCGTCAAAATTAAAATTAGTCGCTTTTGGTCAAATTTTGACGCCGAAATTAAAAGAGGACACTAAATCATTTAATTCAGTTTTGAGTTCCGAAAGTTTTGGGGAGCTAGAGGACGTGGCCGAAAGTTCCTGGATTTTTTGTCGGAGAAGTCGGACACTAGAATTTCGAATTTTAGAAAGTCTCTTACTGTGGGAAATAATAAGTAACTTAACTTCCTTTTTGAATTCCTCCCACCAGGAACAGGAGTGATCCGCAACAGACGAAAATACAGACCAGAGATCTAAAAAATCAGAAACAAAATCAGGGTTGTCTCAAGTACTAACATTACAATGCCAGTACCCTGGGCCGACCCTGGTAGAATTAGGCAGTGAAATCAAATAAGAATTAACGTAAAAATGATCAGACAAAGAACAAACGGTTATATCAGACTTAACAAGATACTTAACTAAAGAAGAACTAATACAAATTCTGTCAAGTAAACATTTTACAGACTTGCTTGACCATGTAAAAGAAATATCATGAGGATGTAAAAAACGGAAAGAATCAACTAAAGAAAAATCCTGACATATGGACATCAGGACATCAGAGGCAACCAAATCTGCCGTAGGGTTTCCCCCAATTTTTGTCAATGCCCGGGTCCATTACGCAGTTAAAATCGCCGGCCAAAACAATTGGTCGGCTACAAACTAAGTGAAAAAAAAGAGAACAGAAGAATTCCCGCCTGTCATGCCCAGAACGTGGGGCATAAACAGACAGTAAACGGAAAGAAAAACTATTAACTGAACAATCAATTAAAAGTAAACGACCGTCAAAGTCCCTGTGGACTTTGACAAACTCAACGGATAAACGGGGATGGAATAAAATACCAACCCCACAAGCAACATTGGAACCAAATGAAAACAAACAAGGAGCGAATTCGACTCTCTGTTCTCGTGTTAAGATAACACGAGAACACAGTCACGAATGGCAAGTGCGGAGACAAGAACACTGTTCGCGAACAAGATTTCCACCCTCCACCTATCCGGGTGTGACTGAGGAGTACCAAGAACAAAGATGGCGGCTCGTGATAAAGGCGAAGAAAGCATATAAGTGTGTTTTATAATATTTATCAGCCGCGACGAGTGAAGGCCTGTTTTATTAAAGGCACACTTGCCGCGAAAATCAGGAATATTGTTTACATTAAAAAAGAAAGTCCGTTTTCTGTATTTTTCCCAGACAATATAAGTTAGGAACTTTCTATTTTTACCAAAATTTAAAAGTTTGGACGTAACTTTGTATTTTTAATTTGAATTTGAAAATTTGAATTGTTAGGTACCCGGAACGTAAACAAACCGAACTGCCCCCTATTGGCGATTTTATGTTTCAGTCGAGTGAGTGAACTAACGACACAGTGTAATTTTACGTAGGCCTATTTATCTGAGAAATACAGACTGACGATCGGTTAACAGCGACTGGAAAAGCCTGCTGATTATTGTTTGAGTGTAAACCACAGATAAAAAGGCCTGAAATGAGGGTAATCCAACACTAGAGTTGACCGACACTGATTGTTGTTGTTGTAATCAGGCTTCGATTCTTCGTTTGTTTTTCACCCCATTTCTACATTCTAAAGCTAACTAGACATGTTTTATGTGTCCTATGTTTAAGTTTAGTCATAGTGTGCTCATGTAAATTGGTTTTCTTAGCAAATTTAAACAGGCTACGGCGGCAAGTGGGCCTTTAAGTAATAACATCTTATAATATGGGCAAATATTAAAGATACACACTCCACATTTTCTGCTCAACAATATTAACCTTTTCCTCCGAAAAATCTTGTTGATCTTGTTTGTTTTAAAATAATCGCTCTCCACTTGTAATTTGGTGTCGGACAATGACTTTCTTTCTCAGAACAAAGACAAGAATGGATATTTACCTGGCTAACCAACATATGCGTTCGTGAAGATATGATGGCCGAGAAGGGCACCGCGGTTTAATTTCAAATCTTTCTTCAATTCTACTCAAACACGATAAAAATGCGATGGTAAAGCGATGGTTAATATTTACCATCGCTTTACCATCGTGTTTGTGATTTTCTTTCAAAACCCAATTCATAAAGTAAGTTGCAGTGATAATCCTCTCGATCCTAACTTCTATCGCAAAATGCGTATAGAACCAAACTTTATTCGACTGAGAAACACGATGAAAACGTGGTGTTAAAGCGATGGTAAATATTTCCCATCGCATTTCCATAGTGTTTCTGAGATCAAAATATAGGCGGTTTCGTAAGTAAAACGCAATGAAAAGTTTCCATCGTGTTTTACATAGCAAGTGAGCCAATTTCATAAAGTATAACACGAAAATAAATATATTTTTAATCGCGCCTTAGATTTCGATTTAGCCTGGTTGAGTATGTATAACGTGATGTCCCTTCTCGGTCATCATATGAAGAGCATCATATTATCAACAGTGACTTGCAGCTTGATTGATTGATTGATTGATTGGAGTTTTACGCCGTACTCAAGATTATTTCACTTATATGGCGGCGAAAAGAAGTTTTAATCAGACAGGCCCATTTACATCAAAATTACAATAAAATAAAAAGGACGGACATAAATTTATGAAATATGTTAAAAAGAGTGTAAATCACTATTTTGGAGGTTAAAAGGACATGCAATTTTAAAATGATCTCCAAAAATAGTATATGAAAATATGTATATTACAATAAAAATTCAAATTTTATGGTATAACCAATCCGTTTTAAAAATTTAATAATAATAGGGCTTTTCACCTTGGTGAAAAGCTCATTCATGGAGTTTGCCTTGAACAGGCGATTTCTCACCATGGCAAACTCCACACACTCTAAAAGAACATGTTTGATGTCGAATTGGCCATCACAAGGGATGCACCACGGATGGGGATCCCCCGTGAGTACATGTCGGTGTGATAAAAAAGAATGGCCAATTCGACATCTGGATAAAACCACCTTTTCTTTCCTAGAAAGAGAAGAAGGAAAAGTGGCAAGACCGATCTCTGCCTGGATTTGAGCCAGTTTATTATTTTGTCGTTTCTCTTCATCCCACGAAGTTTGCCAAATCTGTTTGATGTATTTGACTATCTTCGGTCTGAAGTCAGAATATGGTACTTCGACCGAAGATACTGGTTTGGTCAAAGCAGATTTGGCTTCACTGTCCGCGACTGTGTTACCATAGATGCCACAATGACTGGGCACCCAGCAGAACACAACTTCCTTACCCGCAGATGTTAACAAATCATGTACGTTTAGAATGTTACGAATTAGCGGGTTTTTAAATTTCCTGTGTTCAATAGCCAAGAGGCTCGACAAAGAATCGCTACAGATGACGGACTTGTCCAAGTCATGTGTAGCGATCATGTCCATGGCGAGAAGAATTGCTCGAGCCTCGGCAGAAAAAATTGAACTGGATGAAGGAAGGCAGAGGGAAGCAACATTACGGCCAAACACTGCCGCAGCAGCAACCCGACCGTCATCCTTCGATCGATCTGTGTAAAGGAAGCTATGTTCTGCAAAGTTATTCTTAATCTCAGCAAATTGTTGTTGGATTATTAGAGGATTCGTGGTAGACTTGTTGTGCTGGCGGATGTCATAGATGAACCTTGGCCTGCTTGTCAGCCAAGGTGGAGCACGGGGAGGTCTTACTGTTGCGACCTCCTCCAAGTCTATGCCCGCAGCCTCTAGATGGGGCCTTATGCGGAGACCAAACGATGGAATCCGCCTAGGAGAGGCTGCATAGAAGTCCTCGAATAACGGTTGGAAAACACAGTCGTGGGCAGGGTTCGTGGGATGGGCTTTCAGTTTCGTGGCATATTGGAGACCTAGTTTGATTCTCCTGTTCGAGAGTGAAGGTTTGTTTGCCTCCACATACAAACTCTCGACAGGAGAGGTCCTGAAAGCCCCCAGGCAGAGTCGGAGTCCCTGGTGGTGCACAGGATCAAGCATCTGTATGTATGTTTTCCTGGCACCACCATACACAAAAGATCCATAGTCCAAAATGGACCGGACCATAGACCTGTAAAGGTTTAGCAAAATATCCCGGTCCGCTCCCCAGTCAGTGCTGGAGAGGACCTTTATTATGTCTAATGCCTTTGTGCACTTGGCTTTTAACATTTTGATATGGGGCACAAAATTAAGTTTATGGTCATAGATGAGGCCAAGGAATTTAGTCTCCTTGACCACCTTCAATGGTTTACCATAAAACTTAAGGTCGGGGTCCAAGTGGAGCTTCCTGAGGTTACAGAAGTGCATGGCTACGGTCTTGGTAGATGAGAAGCGAAACCCATTCTCATTGGCCCACTTCTCGATCTCATTGAGAGACGCCTGTAATTGTCTCTCAATGGTAGCCATGTTTCTGGAACTGTAACACACAAGAAGATCATCCACATACATGGACCCCTCTACATTGTCATGTAGGACGCCAGCCAAACTGTTAATTTTGATGCTGAACAGGGTTGGGGACAGGATGCTCCCCTGTGGGACTCCCATTTCTTGTTCGAATGAATCCGATAATGTGGAGCCCACTCGTACCCTGAACGAGCGATCTTGTAAAAAGTTTGCAACAAAGTTTGGCAGGCGCCCTTTGAGCCCCATACCAAAAAGATCTTTAAGAATGCCGTGTTTCCAGGTAGTATCATAGGCCTTCTCCAAATCGAAGAAGACCGACACGGCATGTTCCTTGCGCACAAAGGCATTTCTAATAAAGGTCTCAAACCGCACCAAGTGATCAGCAGTTGACCGACCTTGTCTGAATCCGCACTGAATGTTTGCGAGGAGCTTATTCTCCTCCAGATACCAGACAAGGCGGTCATTGATCATCCTTTCCATCGTCTTACAGACACAGCTTGTCAAAGCAATAGGCCTGTACTTCGATGGATCGGAATGATCCTTGCCGGGTTTGGGGACCGGGATAATGCACGCCTCCCTCCAGGAAGGAGGAAATGAACCAGTTGACCATATATGATTAAATAAATCCAAGAGGACGTTCAGAGATATTTTTGGAAGTTGTTTAATTAATTTGTAATAGATCTGGTCCGGACCACAGGCTGACTCATTGGCCTTTTCCAAGGAGGCATTAAGTTCCTCCAAGAAGAAAGGTTGATTGTAGTCTTCCAGATTCTGTGAAGAGGTACCGTCTCTTCCTGGGCCTTTATGTTCTGGAATTCTGTGGTGTAGTTCTCAGAGGATGATTTCTGAGAGAAATTCCGGGCCAGACTATTACTAATATCTCTGGGAGAGGTTAAAGTTGTACCATCTCCCTTCAAGTGGTGGGTTCTGGGTTTATTATTCTTGTTTTTTAATTTTTGTATCATGTTCCATACTTTTCTCATGGGAGTCTTGGTGGTAACAGAGGATACAAAATCACGCCAGCACAGGCGCCTCTTGGATTTAAGTAATCGGTGAGACTTTGCTCGCTCGATACGGAACTGGTCCAAATTCTCCTTCCTACCATGGTGTTTATAGCGACGCTCAGCCTTCTTTCGAGATCGAATAGAGGCTTTGCAGTCGCCGTCATACCATGGTTTACTACGTGTATTGGGATTTGTCGAAGTCTTAGGTATTGTTCTGTCTGCAATGGATGTTAAGATTCTCGTAAATTCCCCGATTGGATCCTCTCCTTCGTTGAGCTCTGAAGTGAGCTCAGCCTCACAAAGTGCCGAAAAGAGAGGCCAATCGCCTTTCTGGAATTTATAACGAGGAACTTTCTCTACACTCTTTGAAGTCAGATGTTCTAGGATGACTGGGAAGTGGTCGCTACCGCAAAGATCATCATGCACCCTCCATGTGAAATCTGAGAGGAGTGCAGGGTCTGTAATGGACAGATCTATAGCGGAGTAACGACCATTCCCAGAGTGTAGGAAAGTGTCTGTGCCGTCATTAAGTATGCACAGACCTTCCTCGTCGAGAACCTTCTCAATAACCTTAGCCTTTTGATCGTTATTATCACAGCCCCACAATGGACTGTGGGCGTTGAAATCCCCAAGTAACATGTATGGGGCTGGAAGCTGTGCCACCAATCCTCTCAGTTGTTCTATATTTAACTGAGAGGAAGGTGGAATATATATGGAACATAAGGTTATTGTTTTATCCAAAGACACACGGACAGCCACAGCCTGTAAATCTGTGTTCAGAGGCACAGGACTGTGTGCAACACCAGAGTTGACAAATATAGAGGAGCCACCAGTTGCTCGCTCACAATCGCCAACAAAGGTGCTGTAGAGTACGTAGTTTTTCAGGGTTACTCTATCGCTGTCCGTCTGTCTGAGATGTGTCTCTTGCAGACAGAAAGCAACAGGATTAAACTGTTGAATTAATAATGTTAGTTCATTATGATTGGTCCTAAGACCACGACAATTCCATTGGATGATGGTATCCATTAAGGAGGGAGGCGTGCAGGTGAGCCATCGCCAGGTCTGGAACGATGGTCACCCTTTGAAGACCCACCCTTTTTCCGGGCCTTGGAGGATTTTGGTCCGGGTCTCTTCGGCTTCGGTGAGCGGTCCCGGGATCCTCCAGGTTTTGGAGAGGGTGGGTCAACTTTAGGTCTCTGGGAGGAGGTCTCCATTTCCTCCGCGGATGACTCTGAGAGAGTGTGTACCTTTCTCTGTGAGGTACACTCCTGGGGACTGGAGTCCTGCGACTCCAATGATTCAAACCTATTAGTGGTCTGAACCAAGGGTCCCCAGATGCTCTCCTCAGAGTCAGGGGTGGGTTTGGGAGGATCAGTCCTCCCAGAGATCTGTATGTTTGATTTCGTGGCCCTGGAGGGACGCTCTGCAGGGCCACGGTTTAGACTGGATTCAAAGTGAAAGACCTTTAGGGCATCCCCGGTTGACTTTGATGGTCGAACCGAAGGCCCTGCAGGTCTTTGCACTTTTGATGGATTAGCTGTTTTTGCAGAAAAAGTCTGAGTTTGAGTTGATGTTGAAGCTTGTGCTGGTTGTGGGGTCAACTCAACAGGTGTAGGCCTATCCTTGCCAATGGGCCAAGTAAGTGTAGTTTGCACAGATGTTGAGACGCAAACTTTCTTTGCCACATTGGCATAAGACAGGCCAGGTGAACTGGGCATGGGAGCTACCAACTTGCGGGCTTCTAAGTAGCTCACATTCTTCTCCGACTTGATCCTCTGTATCTCTCTTTCTCGAAGAAAGAGAGGACAGTCTTTCGAAGAAGACATGTGAGCTGCACCGCAGTTGGAGCATTTTGGTGTTAATTTACAATCATTAGCATCGTGATTTTGCCCAGAACACCTGCAACAAACTTGTTTGTTGCGGCATTGAGCGCTTCCATGACCGAACTTCTGGCAGTTGAAACACCGTATAGGGTTTGGGATAAATACATCCACTTTAACCCTATACAGGCCAATGAAAATGTGGTCGGGGACGGTCAATGAGTTGAATGTCAAAAGATAGGTGTTCAATTTGACAACATTGCCGTCCCGTTTGGTGGAGAAGCGCTTAACATTCGTGACCCCCTGGTCGCTGAGTTCCGAGCAGATAAGATCCTCGGACATCTCAGCGAGATCTTGATCGCGGTCACGAATTATGCCTTTACAGCTGTTGAGTGACTTATGAGGGGAAACAACAATCGGTAAATCCCCAATCTTTTTTAAGCTTAATAAATTTAACGATTGTTGTTCCCGGAAGCACTCGATTAGAATGCTTCCATTCCTCAATTTGGATGCAGACTTGCACTTACCAGCACAAGCCTCAATCGACTTTTTCTGCAAAAAGCTATCTACTTTTGTGACTGGTCGATCAGTGGTACTAGATATCACAAGGAATCTAGGCCACCGATCGGACAGACTAATTTCATTTGACTCACTAGGAGTCGCTTTCCGTTTTTTAGGCGTTTTTGTGGAAGCCATATATTGTTTTGTTTTGTTTCACCATTCCTGTTTCCCACCCGCCACGGAGCACCAACAAGGGCGATACCTCCCCGTGGGTAGAACCTGCAGGGGGAGGTACCAGGAACTCCAGGAATGGTATACTCAGGCAGATAGAGACAAATATATATATGTAGCTTCTAACTGATTGACCCATTAGCCACCGCCTTCTACAATGATCTTTAATTATATTGGGTCTACTGTGGACAAATCCAACAGTAGAAAATGAAATTTTGACGTTTTATATTGTTTATATCCAGGTTTACGAATACCGTGGAATGTTTAAGTTGGATCATTGTAGGGCTCGACGTGACCGGCCGATTGATCGGATCGGGCCAATCCGACCTCCTGTTTAGGTGAAATCAGGGCCAAAGTGGAGTGTTGGGTTTTCGGAGCATTAATTGCCGAGCTCCTCAACCCTATGCCACCAGGATCCCGTCATCCCCCGACACAGGTAGTCTGCCCACGGCCAACAGGCAGCCCAAGGTTTAGTCGCCTTTTACGAACAAGCTCCAAGGGAAGCTGTGGGCCTATTCTTAACCCCCGGAACCCACACGGGGTTTGCAGCTTGATAGAAGGAAACTTCTTCCTGTTAATATAGTGCGAATTTCCGCCAGACCTATTCAACATGCGTATGTGAGTTCCGTAATTGCACCCACTATACCGTTAAATCCAGAGATTCCTTGGAAGCTACCAGCGATCTCTGTCTCGTCTAATAAAAGATTTTCTTTTCCCACAAAGTGAATCTGATACATTTCTTATGATTTTGTGAACAGTGCTTTCTGACATACCAAAGAGAATGGCCAACTCTCGCATTGAGTCTTGGGTTGTCATATACCTACCAAAGAAAAGTTGTTTAGAAGGGGATATTGCTTCCAAATTTCCACCGTGAGCTTTTGGTAATAGATCATCGTGTACGATCTGGAGAATGTATTCAAATGTCCCAGTTGAAAGATGTAAATGTCGCAAAAATTCAACTCCTGACATGGAGGAAACAACGTTTTCAACATAACCCATTACACGGCGACGCTTAGATTTATGTAATAGCAAGACTGCCATAACAATAACCGTTTCATTGTTGCGCTCTTCGGGATCTTCGTCGTCAAAGAGCATATTTAAATACGCCATCTTTTGAAGAAGAGCCATATAAAAATAAATCACACATTGAGATGTGAGTAAACACTTTCCTGTTCGAGTCAAGCGAACATTGTACTCGGGTAACACGGGAACAATCAACGTGTTCGAGACAGCCGACACAAGAACATTGCACTCGGTTAATACAAGAACAGGGAGTCGAATTCGCCCAAGTAGATCACCAGGGACATCGTGCTCTTCTTGTTTGCTAGAATGCGAACATTTAGTGTCAGTTTCCATGGAGGACGAATGATCTTCCTCCTGTTGATTGAAAATCGACTTTTTCGTCCCCTACCACAACAGAGGTTTCAGGGACATTTACACGGGTTGGGGCTGTAGCTGACCCTCTCACACGGTCAGCAAAAGACTGCTTATTTCCAAATGGATGGCGGTCAGTAGCATGTTTGAAAGACCGGCACACTGTACACTGCGGGGCGGTGCAGTCTCGCCTCACATATCCGTTGCAGCCACATCTTAAACATTTAGGCTCTCGGCCGTGCACCATGACTAGAGCCGGGTAGTTGTTATCAATAATAGCATTGTATGGGATCTTGCTCTTTTGATCCTCGGAACACTCTAAAGTCACCATTCTAACTGAACATGGGTATTTTTTCCCTTCTGGATTAACTTTTTCTACATTCAAAACCTTCCCAAATTGAGAACAAAAGATAGCAGAGTCACGAACGGAAACGGGAACCCAAAATAACTTAATTGTTACGACATTTTTGTCAAATGCTGAAACTGAGCAGGTACAATCAAAGGAACCAAGGAGAAAGTCTAAGTTTCAAAATAGCATCAAAAGAAAGGGAATCACTGAAAACAACGTGCCGATTTCGCATACCTTAATTGTCCATGGCCGGCTATTTTGTCTTCGCCAACTTCAGCCTTCTTAAATTCTTCTTCAAAAACATCGTAAATCTCTGAAATTGGTGGTGTCGTTCCTGATGGTCGGATGGTCCTGTTCAAGAGACCTGGATCGGTATTGTCTGACATCGTCTGCTTTCACACTCACGAAAATAATCGGCAAAAGACACAGTTTGCTCAATAAATACATGGATCACGGTAGCCCCTGTGCCATATCAGTAGGAGTTGGTTTGGTTTTCCTGTGCAAAACATGAAACACACCAGTTGCTTACATACAAGCGCGTATTTACATTTCAATTCAGTTTCAATGCTAAACATTAAAGCAAGTATTAATAAAGTCTCAATATAAAAAGACACAGCCACCTTTCGGACCTTTTTAGGCTAAATTAAAAATGCTCATATTCATCCAGTCAGATATTTAAAGATTTTCTGACGAGAAATTGTAACTTTTTGTTCTGAAAAGCATTCAACTCGGAGCAAACAGATCAATACACAGTTACCCAAGTGATGGTGACGGGACAATAACGTCGTGTGTGGCATTGTTACGTCACTATAACGTTGTTACCATGGACAGTTGAAAGGAAGGTAAGCAGAGAGAGAGAGATGGGTCTATTTTTGTACCCACATTTGGGGCGATCGCAGGGGTCAGCCCGAGGAAGTGCAATGGGAAGGCCTCGTCCTAGAGCCACCGCCTACGTTTCTTTTTTTTTTGGTTTAAACGGTTTATTTATGAACATAATGTGCTTGGTGGCGATTAAAATTATCAACATCACAAAAGATGCCCCCAACTAAAGGCAATATGAAAACAATATGTGAAGTATTAATTACGAAACACATGTCACGTGATAGGACCCAGAACAGACCAGATCCTGCACGGGACGCCTTGGTTCATTAAACAAAGGAATACGGAATTGTGCACGGCGAACTCAACCCAGACAGAATGACAAACAACGTGGAGATTTAACATAAAAAAAAGTTTAATACATAACTTAACACTATACAATACAAATCCTTGCTCGCAATATGGGGTACATAAAACTAACAACTAACTAAAAAATATCACATGTAATGAGGGAGGGGTCCTCGGACGCCAATGGTGGATACCAAACCTGCCCTCTACCACAAAACTAGGTGAGTCTTCCGGAATGGAAATCTGAGAATAAACTGAAAACACACGGCATTACAAATCATGACGCAAAACAGCCGGCAGTTAATATATAAGTATGACTAACTTATCACGGAATGCTATAATGCATTAGGTAAGGAGAATGTGACACAAAGTTGAAAGTATTGGAAAACTATAATCTAGCACTGCAGTCCACATCATTTAAGCTCTAAAAACGCCAGGTATTATAGACGGTCGATTATCAATAATAACACATACCTGAAAACCGGCGGCCGCATACTCTGGCTTACAATCCTTAAAGTCCGTTCAACACATGAATACCAGGACATCTAAAAGTACAATAACTTTGACACTAACAAGTGTTGTTTTACGCCACACTCAAAGCTATCATAACAAGCGAAAAATAGCGTTCTAGGCGTAAGGCCCGGAAAAAGGAAAGACTAACCAGATGTTATGTACAAAAGAAATGGTTATGTTTCCGTACAATTGCAATAAAAATGGAAAAAAATACTATTCATTACAATTATATCAGTGTACATACCAAGGGTCAAAACAGGTGGTCGCCCAGCACATATACGGGCCCAGTAGAACAGGTCATGCAGGACCATGTAGAAATTCCCTTTAAATGGATTGTAAGCGAGTAACATAGAATTCAACCAGCCTTATATACAAATAAGGGTTCAGCTAGCAGTAAACACACGCGGTTCAACTGACCACAAATTAGCATGTCCAAGCTAGCCAACCATTCCGCTTAGTAGAGATTAACATATAAGGAAATTCGTGTCACCGTTATATAAAACCACACCAAGTCACAACTTTCATCTGTGACATCACCCCACCCTTAGAATGGAGTTCTCCACCTACATGTATTACAATAATTATTACAATTCATCACATGGGCTTCTACTCAAAACATCTGCCCCAACATTTAAATTACCCTTAATTGCCTTAATCGTAAAACTAAAACCTTGTAAGTACAGAGCCCATCGCATTAGGCGAGGATTATTCAACTTGGCAGTACTCAAGTACGTCAACGGCCAATGGTCAGTCTGAAGGGTGAAATTTTGACCGAAAAGATACATGTTAAATTTATCCACTGCCCACACTATGGCCAAACATTCCTTTTCGATGGTCGAAAAATTCTTTTCCCCAGCCTCAAGTTTCCTGCTTGCAAATGCGATGGGATGTAGGACATTATCAGTTTCCTGTATTGAGACAGCTCCAATACCTACATCGAAGGCGTCGGTTCTCAAAACAAATTTCTTAGAAAAATTGGATACTTTCAAAACTGGCGTCTTACAGGGGCCCTTACAACTCTACCACAGGCAATAGTACGTTGACAGATGTCACAAGATTTACAAAAACGATCCACATCACCACTCACACCAGGCCAATAAAAATTACTCAGGACACGATCCAAGGTTTTTTTAACCCCCAAATGACCTGCCATAGCGGCATCGTGACCAAGTTGTAAGACCATGCGACAGAGATCCGTCGGCACTACTAATTGCTTAACATCTGCAAACCCACCTTCTTTACTATATAACCGGACCAAAACGCTGTTTTTGTAAAGAAAGGTCTCCGACCCAGAGCCTCTTAAGTTGTTCTTCTGCCCACTCTCTGCAAAACTATGACATTTTTTTAGTGACAAATCATTAAGTTGCTTAGTTATTACGTCATCTTTACTGACATCAATAAGATCAATTTTGGGAACTTTTAAGGGTTTTTAAGTGTTGTCGCCAGCATAAACTTTACTGCGTGTTTGAACTGCACTTGTTGTCTCGGAATGGACGACTTCGCCCCCTACCTTTTTGTTCAAACATTGTTCAATACTTGAACACTCATTCCCGCGAGTAGCTCCAGGAATATTACCAATTATTAAGTCACAAATAGGGTTAGACATGCACAAGGCTTCAACATCGCCAGTAAAGTATGGAGTTTCGACGTGAATTTGTGCAATCGGGGGCTACACGAACCATACGATCGACCATTACATAGCGTTTCTCATTGCCGGTCATCTGGTCGTCATTAACCAGACTTCATCTTACGACCGTCCCATTACAACCTATATCGCGCATAACCCAAACAGTTTGGGGACCCACTTTACCGCCTACAATATTCAAACCGGGTATTTCAGAGCTAGCAGCCTGGCATGAACTACTCATTATAGGAATCTTACACCCACAACCTAGAAGTGCAAAAATCTTTTGCTTTGAATGATTTTGTTGCAAACACACCCCTGCCTAAAAATAATAAAATTGTGGCTTATCATCTTGAATCAAGCCGGTTATAATATGGTAAATAAATTTTATCAATCATCTGGCAGGAAATTCTTGAACACTATCTTTTTATTGTTTTAGTTTTTTTATTGTATTTGTTAATTTTAGTTTGTGAGATGGAGTTTACCAGCAGGTTGCTTGTTACCTGTAGGTTATGAGATGTAGTTAATAACCGTGTGGTTTGTTAATTGTAGATTGTGAGATGTAGTCTATAACCATGTTGCTTGTTACCTGTAGGTTATGAGATGTAGTTTATAAACAGGTTGTTTGTTACCTGTAGGCTGTGGGATGTAGTTTATAACCAGGTTGTTTGTAAATTTGTAGGTTATGAGATGTAGTTTATAACCAGGTTGTTTGTAAATTTGTAGGTTATGAGATGTAGTTTATAACCAGGTTGTTTGTTACCTGTAGGCTGTGGGATGTAGTTTATAACCAGGTTGTTTGTAAATTTGTAGGTTATGAGATGTAGTTTATAACCAGGTTGTTTGGTGTAGGTTGTGAGATCGAGTTTATAACCAGGTTGTTTGTTAACTGTATATTTTGAGATGTAGTTTATAACTGTGCTGTTAACGGTAGGTTTTGAGATGTAGTTTGTAACAGTGATGTATTCCAGAAAATTCTACTGAGCAAAGCCAAGCTTTTGTCGGTCGTCAGCCTAATGAAATATCATAGATAGTGTTTTATATTACAAATTGCTCCAAACGATTCTGCTTGCTAAAGGACCGTTCACACGGTGCGATTTGTCGTACCGACTTGTCGCACACGATTTAAATGGAAGCATTTGATTGGTTGACAAATCGTATCGACCAATTAAAACCCTCCATTTGAATCGCGCTCGACAAGTCTATACGACAAATAGCACCGTGTGAACGGGCCTTTAGGCCAAGCTCGTCGTCAACCTAATGAAATATCATAGGTTTAGTTTATTACAACAATTTATGATTGGGTATAAAGATCTAAATGATATACCTTCTTTAAAACAATTAGAAACTTGTCTCCATGGTTATTTTAGACAAGGAGATTTTCCCTGTGCCTGTGTGGTTTAGTGTTTATAAATATATAACAAAATACGCTTGGACACAGTAAACCCCGCCCCATGGATGAATCTTGCTGTTGGTTTTTTTAATAGACAGAACAATGATTTAAATCATTTAGTGCCCTTGTGTGTATGCCTAGGTTTGTAGTTTTTTGTCACTGCAGAAACCTAACAACAAATTTTAAATTTCCAAGCAAAAATACAAAATGTCAAAAATTCATAATGGCAAAATAGAAACGTTTTTTCTTCTGTTAGGGAAAAATACAAAAACTCTTTTCTTTTTTTAAAGGCACACTTTACACTAATAACTAGATTCCGAATACTGTTTTCATGAAGAAAAAAGTTGTTTTTCTGTATTTGTCACAAAAGATGTCATGAACTTTCTAGTTTTGACCAAATTTCAAAGTTTCTACATCGTTTTGTATTTTCACCTGATTTGTTAGGTTCCCACATTGTCACAAATTGCCATCCTCAAAACAAGCTCCCCTATTTCAGGGAATTAATCTGAGAAATACAGGCAAAAGATTTGGTTTGAGAGATAAAAAAAAAACTTTCCACTAAATTTGGGATAGAGTCAAAGTAAACTTAACACCAAAAAAAAACAACAACTTGCAATTAGAGAAATCCATATACTGTATGGATTTACCTAATACCAATGTCAACCAGTTAGCTTTTCAATTAACTTCAGCCCTCATATTGTTTTGACAATCAGCATTTATGAAAAAAAAAAACTACGGATTTTGGGCAGCTTGTACGACTTTAATGTGTTCCATGGTTAATTTTAATTAGTTTTTCTTATACTAAAGCCAATGACACAAAGGCAAAACTGTGAATGGGCCTTTAATTTAATTAGTTTACAACCTTTTTTTTTTTGCCGCAAGTGTGCTTCAAAGATATTGTTCAAGTTTTGATTAGAGAAATATATTTAAAGACATGGTCAAAATGTCCCATGAAAAAAACTTGAACTACAAGTATCAGCTTACCTGATGTTAGCCTGATAGTATGGCTTTGTCGGACCCAATAAGGCCAACTAGGCAACCATTATTGGGTAAATGTGTTGGTAAGAGGTTGACCAAAGGTCATTTTCATGCTCAAAAATGGGTAAGCAGTATTAACACTTGGACCAACGTATTTGCAAAATCTAGTTAATTTATGGTTTTCCAACATTTGTGACTACACGCTTCTTGAAATATAAGATAATAAAGCAGTTAGACTCGTGCAGTATTGGGTAGGACCACCTCACACTGAATACTTCCTTTTGATTGGTTCAAATCAGTCACGTGGAGACCGTTGGAGTGTATAATTCAATATTACGTCACCGTGCTGATCCATACAGGGTCACTACTCGCTACTATATATGGCTTGTGAGGTCATGTCTGCTTACCCCATACATATTAGAAAAAGCTTCTAGAGTTCACTTTTATGAAAGCCAATTTTCAGAAAAAAGGCTTGAATGTCGTACAATTTAGTCTTTATTGGGATAAATTCGTTAAAAGGTTTGTTCGAGGGGGATACAGAAATATATGGAATCAGTAAACCGTATATTGAGCTCAGCTAACACCTAGCCCAATATTCCGTTTACCGACCCTTATATTACTGTATCCCCCCTCGAACAAACTCTGTAACTAATAATACACAGCATAAGCCCAAAAGTAGGGCCTTGGTTGACCTACATGTAAAAGCTTGTGTTATCATAAAGGAACTTCAAAGACAGTATTAAATTTTAAATCAAGTAAATATTTGTCCTTATCCATATATTTTTAATCTTAGATATCTATGATATACATGTACATGCAAGTTTGCAAAAGCTTAGCTTACCAATATACTTGTTAATGAATTTGACTTCAAAACCAGCAGTCCTATCAATTCCATTTCTGCAGTGCGCAATTGCCTCTTCTGCATCCAACTTGTCCCAAGCATCTGTTTTTTTAGACTGGTAAAACTTAATTGTTAACTTTATACGGTTGGATATTATACAAATAATTAACATCTAAAAGACTCCCAGACAACCATATCATGGATGAACCAATGGTTGAGGGAAAATTAAATACCCTAATCTTTTAAGATTATTTTTGTACCTTTTTGTAACGTTCTTTGGTTCTTTATAGAACACAATGCCACATGTTAAAACAAATTGATTGATCCAATGTAAGATTAACTTACCAATTTTTTACCACGTGTTAAACCCCCATCCGCCATTTTTACGTCTGTAGGCTAGTTTCTTAGGACAGTACTATAAAGAGTGAAAACAAAAAGGAAGTAACTGTGTGTACCATAATGTAGTTGTTCTGCTTTACTAAATGAGACAATTATAATGTATTAGTATACCAAAAACCACTAATCTACCCTTGTATGTTAACCTACAAATTTGTCGGCAAAATATTTTTTTTCAAGACCCGTTTTTTTTAGTTAACTATCGGAATTGATTTAAAAGTGGCATGAGCTGCTAAAATTCACACTTTTTTCAAGGCCATTGAAAAACTAAATGATTTGCATTGGAATGAGGAAAATCCATACAGTATGTGGCCTGTACAACCCAAAAACGTGTTAGAAAAGTGAACAAAATTTAAATGTTCATCATAAAATTTTATCGTACATTTTTGGGACTAGAAGCACTAGAAAGCTTCCGAATTATAGTTTATATGTCAACAGAAAAATAGGCAATAATTTCAACACTCTGTTTTAAACTCAAAATATCAACATTTGGCAGCTCGTGCCACTTTAAACTTGCAGGATTAGTATCCAAAAATAAAAATAAAAAATATATTTCAGTCCTCGTTTACAAATGATCATCATTTTGCATTTTCAGGGGTGTGAGAGCCGGCCCGAAAAAAAAGAGGAAAATTTGTTTGTCAAGAATACCCCCAAAGGGTTTGGTTAAGAGTTAAATCAAATCACGATCAATTTGAACTCCTTCTACATTGAGTTTGAGAAAAAAAAAATCAAAAAATCAAATTTTTCTTTAATTACTGGACCTAAAGTAAATTCTACTTAAAAAGGTGCCATTTAAGTTGTCCCTAGTAGATGGCGAACTGAATTCTTCTGAGTTTTGAAACTTTCCGTTTGTTTCATTTACCGTCTGTTCCGCAACGGCCGTCACCAGCGAAGACGTATTATTGGGGTTGTATCGGCAAGGGTCCAATCATCGTGACTTGTCATCACTGCAGAAAAATAGCAGAGGCCGTGCATTCCAGACTAAATTCAAAATTATGGCAGTATGTTTGCAAAACAACGCTTAATTGTGGTCTTTGGATTGCTTTTGATATCTAGTAGACAAAACGACACGTTCATTTCAAACACGAATTAAACTTAAAGCACGAGTTGGTCTTGGAATTTTATGTTTGGATGCCATGGTCTTTCACATGGTACGTAGTCAGCGTTTACAGAATTAGGCATATCACTGGAAAAACAACCTACGCGGACCAATGTTATAATACTAATAGGCCTATTAAAAGTATTATAAATAAGCTACCACACACCACACACAGCGGCGTTACGGCTAAGCCTTCGAACAAACATTCACCAGTCCTCCAGGCGGAACTCTACGGGAGATTATTACATAGGCCTACGTACACATGTACACCTCCAATCACTATCAGTTAAATACTAATACTACATGTACATAAATAAAATTGACACTTCACCCTTGAACAAAAACGCGGAATTCAGACAAATGACGCGGACAGCCATTTTAAAAAACGCGATTTTCCGCGTTTCAGCGGAAGTCTCACACCCCTGCATTTTAAGGGGAGGATCAAATTTTTGCTGTGAGTCCAATGTGCCCCAATTTGGTGAAGTTTAGGCATGTTTTATTGACACAATGTCAATTTCAAAGAGGAGCTAGGGTTAGGGATAATTCACCAAAGTGAATTCCTTACTTGCCTCCTTGTTCAATAATCTGATATTTATTATGTCGTCAGAAAATATCAGAATGGAGACGTCAACGAGTCAACGTCAACGAGTCAACGTCAACGAGTCGGATTTAACTTGTCAAGTTGTTGGGACAGAGTCTGGATCTCCCAACCTTATTCAATAACATGAAATTCCTACAGGTACCTCGTTATTTATGTTTGGATATTTATTGGTCGGTAACAGAGACCATAGATGTCAGAAGTTGTCAATAAACGGAGAAAGACCTTTACTTTAGTGCAGAACTCCCAACCCTGAAGCGGCAGTAGTTGACTTTGAGAACTCCCCACTGGTTGAAGTGCAACAACAACACACGACAACCGCAAATGGACAACGATTTGTCGACTGACTCATGAGGGTAAGGATATCCCATATCGTGCAGGAAGGCCAATAGATCTGTTTTCAGTTGGTTCAGCAGTTAGTCAATGCCACGATAAAAACAAAATGGAAAACTCACCAGCGCTTCTGTCTCAGGCTGCACTCCATCCTTCTCGTAAATGTTTCCGCCAAGCCATGCTTAGACGGATTTGTCCGAATTATTCCGAACATCAGCGAAAGCCCAAATGAAATTGTCAGAAGAAATTGAACAACAAACTGGGGCTCGATTTGTATATTTTTTATTATTTGGACTATCAAACTAAAATACCCGGTAGTGGTTTTCTTATACCTTCGTACATGAAATAACAAATCGAATAAGAAAAAATATAATATATATTAAATATTTTAAGTTTCAGCCAATTTACATGTGTCACCTTTAGTCTGTTTTTTATATTACCGTCTAGTACACATTCCAGCTTTTAAAAGAGGAAATTATTAACTGTTGCAGGGGCAGTACAAGTTTAAGCTCTTACGGGTACACACCCTGGGGGGAACTAGTATTAAGTATTTCGATCAGAAGAATTACTTCTTCCTAAGAGGGGATCCCCCGGCAGAGGAAACATGCCGCGAACGGCGCCGGCCCTCCACCCGGGTTTACCCCTCCGAGTCAGAGCAAGACTCCCGGTCTGATAAAAATGACATAAGGGTTGGATGATCTGGTGAGGGTGGTATGGAGGATGTTGGGGACGAGTGGGGGGAGAGGGGATGATTCCCCTCGGCTAAATCTCTATAAGTTTGTGAGACTGGAGACGGAGATCGTTGGCATTTTGGAGTTGACGAGATGTCCATGTCGACTTCATGTATGTCCGTGGGGAGTTCGGGAATAACACGGGATGATTTTCACGGGGAGTTGGACGGACAGGTGGATTCTGATTTTTATTTGATTGAGTGGGACGGGGCTTGGAGGCTAGAGATATTTCAACGGCACATCTGGTGCACTGACGGGAGATTCCTCCTGTAGACTGACCTGATTTTCTGCAACGGTCTCACCTTCCGTAGGCAAAGGCCTTCCCCGAACACGATCAGCAACACGAACACGATCAGGGGCGTGGCGCAGTCTCTCCGTACGTGACCCAATAAACCACAACGAAGACATTTGGGCTCTCTGCCTGGTACTAAAACTAAGGCTGGGTAGATAGAATCTATAACACAATTATAACGTATTTTGGATTTAGAGGCCTCGCTGCATTCTACTGATAGGATTCGTAAACTTGAGTATGGTTTTTTGTTGTATGACCCTTCCAAATTTAGAACAAAAAGAAGCAGATTTTGTTCCTGTGTGAGGTTCTACTACCGTATTTATTAATTTTCGAGGATCTCTGGTCTCCAAATACTTCAAGTGAAATGTCCCAAATGTGATACCTGGATTTATCTGGACAACTACAACGTTCGACTTAAAGCAGAAAATGCCACGTAGTACCCGATCCCAAGGAAAGGATAATGGCGACACTGAACAAGAAGTCAACATGGACCTGCCTACATCTACTCCTGTGACTAAATCAACTTCTGGTGAGACTGATTCACAAATAACGGATCTTATCAAAAACTCATTTACTACCCTCTCTACACAATTAGCTTCTATGCAACTTACGCTCAACTCCATTGCTACTCGTCAGGACAAATTTCAGGAAAGGCTTGTTAAAGTTGAGAAAAGACAAATTGACCTTATCAATAGCGTTGGATATTCCGATAAATCTTTAGTAGACCTGACTAAACGTATTGATGAATAAATCGGACCACAAATGGAAGTTTTACAAAACTCCGTGAAATACCTTCAAAGCGAAAATGAACGTTTAACATCCAAACTTATTGATTCTTCTATGGAGCGGTTTTACTAAAACCAAAACACATAGGACAACTTGTACTACTTTGTACATGATGTTTTAATATGAGCTTTCGAGAGAAACTACTCTCATCATCAGAAATTACAGCAACACAACGTCGGCATGGATAAACAGGCATTATATACACAGCAAGAATGAACAAAACAAATACAAAAGTTATAATCACTGATAAGTTGTGATTCCTACATTGTAGTTGAAATCACCACAATCTAAGGTAAGGAAAGGGGGGGGGGGGGCAATCCTATTACAGGTCAAGAGTTAACTACATGTATTAAGATATGGAGGACATGGAATAAGCAGGTGTGCTGTAACATCAGGATATAACACAGACGATACGACAACCTTATCTTTAGAATGGAGACAGTTGGTTACACATTGAATAAGCGGAGAGGAACGGATGAAATTTGAACATTTAATATAGGATTTAATTTTGAAATATGAAGGGACTCTATGTATGCTAAGTTAAGCTTGTTCTTAGCCTGGTCAATTATCTCACATGACAATGTGTTGGGATTGTGATTGTTATTGTAACAGTGATTTGCAACTGCAGAGGAGCCACTGTTTTGGTGCATAATGTGATGCTCGGAGAACCTCTGATTAATATGTCTGGATGTAAGTCCCACAGAAGATGCAGGGCAATCACCACATGTAACCTTGTAAATAACATTACTTCGAAGTTTTTCATCTTTGCGATCTTTGTAATTAAAATAAGAACTGATTGTGAAAGTTTCGCTTAAAGATACAAACTGAACTGTCGGGACAAGGTTTTCAAGTGATTTTAGTTCTTTAGATAATTTTATTGAGGCTGGTCCAAGAAAGGGTGTTCTGATGAAGATTTTTTGTTTTTCAGGTCAGAATGGTTTACAAAATGGGTTGTCTGAAAATTTATTGTCTAGGAACTGTTTAATGATTTTGTCTACCGTGGGGGATGGATATTGATTTTGGATTAACATATTTTTTATTTTATCGATTTCAATGCTAAGCAGTTTGTAGTCATTACAGATACCCCAGGCTCGATTAAGCAATGTACGAATAAGATTAAGTTTAAATTTATTTGGCACAAAACTCTACCATGCCGTGTACAGTCCTGTGTGAGTTTTCTTACGATACACTGTAGTAGTGATACATTCATTGTTACGAGAAACGAGTATAACTAGAAAAGGTAAACAACCATCTACCGCAATTATTCATATACAGTAAGAATGGTTGAACATCAGAAAAATTATTAAAAACCAGAAATTGTTGTGAACGAGTGGATTACGAGTGAAATTTTGACCTGTATGGAGATTAATATTTCCGGTCAAGCAATTGACCAGTCTGAACGATTCATCCCTTGTCTTAAGAACCGGTTCAACAAGGTTGTTTGGAGGGCAGTTTTGCACGGGAGGATAGTGAGAGAAGGTGAATCAAGGCCAGGTCTCAGGGAGTGGAGAACTTCAAGCAGAAATATTAAGTCCGTGAGTTGTCAGATTATCTACAGTTAGCTTCAGAAATAAGAAGTCCTCAGTAATTGTGGATAAACAATCAGTACCAGTAGCTTACTAACATTAGTATCACCTATCAGTTAAAATGCCGTGTTCTACAGTCAATATTATATAGACACTCTCACTCCCTGATGCCCTTCTCTAGTTTCCTCTTTGAACTATACCGTCTAGTCTTCCACATACACAGTTTAACAGCCAACTATAGTGGGGTCACTAAACCAGTCAATTCATTACATTGTGACCATTCAGTCAGTGAAATATCTAGTGTGCCCACTCAGTCAGTGAAATATCTAGTGTGCCCACTCACTCAGTCAGTGAAATATCTAGTGTGCCCACTCAGTCAGTGAAATATCTAGTGTGCCCACTCAGTCAGTGAAATATCTAGTGTGCCCACTCAGTCAGTGAAATATCTAGTGTGCCCACTTAGTCAGTGAAATATCTAGTGTGCCCACTCACTCAGTGAAATATCTAGTGTGCCCACTCAGTCAGTGAAATATCTAGTGTGCCCACTCATTCAGTGAAATATCTAGTGTGCCCACTCATTCAGTGAAATATCTAGTGTGCCCACTCATTCAGTGAAATATCTAGTGTGCCCACTCATTCAGTGAAATATCGTGTGTGCCCACTCATTCAGTGAAATATCGTGTGTGCCCACTCATTCAGTGAAATATCTAGTGTGCCCACTCAGTCAGTGAAATACAGCGCATAATCAACCATCCAGTGAAATATATTGTGTGTGCACACCATTGCCAATAATCACGAATAAATATAAACATTTCTCACTTAACGTATTATTTTCGTAACTATTTATGATTTTCATAATGAAATGCAAATGCCTTTTTGCTCTCCCTCAGTCTATTTAATCTTTGCCAATATCATTGTGTTTAAGTAAAATCACGGTTAATGATAGGCCTATCAAAAGTTTAGATAAATTTCATTGTATGTAAATTTATTTCTGATTTATGTAAATACAAATTTATCTTTTGTTTCAAATATCGTGTTCTCATTCATTCATGTAGTGGGTCTCACTACAGAAATGTGTCATCGACGTAACGTTTATATGTTATAGGAGAAATGCCCTGGTAAGCAGTGAGGAACTTTTCTTCAAAATTGTTCATAAAAATGTCAGCGAGTAGCGGGGCTTTCTCTCGAAAGCTCATATTAAAACATCACCATGTACAAAGTAGTACAAGTTGTCCTATGTGTTTTGGTTTTAGCAAACTTATTGAACAAGAAAGGTATAATTTGCGATTCGGTGGAGTTCCTGAGGCGGAAAACAAGAATCCCCTTGCTGTGATCAATGACATAATAACGAATACCTTAAAACAACCAGATATTCCTGTCAAAAATGCCCATAGAACAGGATTTAAAAAAAAATGGTCAAATTCGACACATTGTCAAATTCATTTACCGACGCCAGCAGCGAGAAATTCTTTTTCAGTCTAAAAAGATCCTAAAGGACAGCAGTTTATATGTAGTTGAGGACCTAACTAAGGAAGAATTAAATACCCATGACACTGGCAAATGGGACACTGACGATGACCAATATGAGGTCAACCATTGGAAAAACCTAGATCAACATCAGTCAAATTACCTTTCGGACACCGAGTTTAAAAAGAACACCAAACTATCCAAGTTGCCTCATACTTACATAATCTAGGGCGTGATTTCTCTTTCATTGGGTTCTCTGAGAGCTGGCTTAACCATTCCACAGGATGCCTTTATGACATCCCTGGCTATGTTGCTTTCTCTGCCCCAAGATCCAATAAGAAAGATGGAGGGGTAATTTTATATGTAAGAGAAGACTTAGCAAATTCATGTTGTGTTCTTAATGACCTGTCTGACAATATTGGTGATGAATTAGAATCTCTTTTCATCAAATGCGTTATTAACAAACGTGATCACTTAGTGGGAATTATTTACAGACGACCTCGATCAATTAAAGCAGATTTATCTCAAGCTGTGTCATTGACCATATTATTTTAGCAAGATGGTGGAACGCTAATGTTTGTACGTGGAGGGAGAATTGTTGTGTTTTTTTCAATATTCTTTATTTTTTCCACTCCAGTATCAAATCAGAAGAATGTTCACCTAAAGAGCGTGTTGTTCATAAAGCTACGATAAACTGTCCGACTACCAGCCTATATTTCCAGTGATGATGTCAAAGATATTTCAATTAAAATATTTTATATAGAAATAGCTTGTATGGCGTTTTTACGTACCGGTATTCGGGTATTTCTAGACCAAAGACAATAAATATATAAATATAAGAGTCTACAATAGCTAACATAAACAAAAAAGCGTCAGTTGTTTGGTACCCCTCGACTTTAATAATATACATTGTGAAACATTTCTGTCACTGGTTTAAATGTCCTTGTTTTTAGGACAGTGTGGACAATTTGGTGAAAAGATATAACAAAGTTCTATTGACAATAAATATTCGGCTGCACACACGCAGCTAGAACGTCAAATACTGATAAAATTGTCATTATATTTTCGCAGAGGAAATGCGCACAAAAACTTCAAATACAAAAATGTCAAAAGTTCTTAACTTTTTATATCTTTCTAAATAACAATAAAGAAATTTGCGTTATTTGTTAATGTAAACAATTTTAGCATTTTGATGGGGAGTGTTTTTCTTTGATTTGTATGTTCGTTTTGGACATTTTGATTGAAAAACAGACGACTCACTGCACGCTGGGTTTCGGTTATGGGGTTTATAGGGCTTTAGATTCATCAGGATTACCTAAAAATGCTAGTTATGATCGATTGACCGACGTTAATCATCGATTTTGTCATTTCAAGACCCCCCCCCCCCCCCGTGTGGGTTCCGGGGAGATAAGAATAGACCCTCAGCCTTCCCAAGGTGCTTGATCGTAAGAGGCGACTAATCCTTGGGTCCCCGTGTGAGTTTAGGGGAATAAGAATTGGCTCACAGTTCCCAGGCAAGCTTGATTGTAAAAGGCGACTAACCTGGGTCAAATTTTTAATTATTATGGTATAAGCCTATTTGTTAAAATGACACTCTATCAGAACAAAAACACATATTTACAAATCTGTATATTATAAGAATGGTTATTTACATAAATTGTTTATTGTTGCTCCATTGGAGATAATTGTGATATTTCTTGTTTTTAATCTCCGAAAATGATTTACAGTGTTTTACCAGTTTTTATTATTTCTGTTTCTGTCATTTTACTGTTCCAATGTATTTTTGATGTAAAAAAAATGTATGATTTTAATGCCGCCTCAAAGTGAAATAATCTTGAGCGCGGCGTTAAACTCTAATCAATCAATCAATCAATCATTTCAAGACCCCCTGTCAGCGTGTTTCCTGTGACTCAAAAATATGGCTTGGCTACATTCCTTTATATAGTGAGGGAATAAAAACATCTACCAATATCGACAAGAAATCTTCGTGCACTCTTCCAAACTCTTTAATCGCTCAATCACTATACGCTGCAATCCTTTTATTTTGTTTTAACAGCTATTTCAATAATGGACCAGCATTCTTCTGATCAAGGTAGGTTCATAATTCACCATTTGTCTTCACAATGTTTATTGCCATTCTCTATCAAGCTAAATACGGAAAATATATGCAATCAACAAGAACGTAATGATTATAGATTGGGGATGGTTTATTTTTTTAAGCTTACATATAAACTAAAGTATGGTCACTCGAGATTATAAAACATATAAATGTAGTCACAATATATGTACGAAAAAGCATTGAATATATCTAGCGAAATTTATTCGAATGAATTAGGGTGTTGTGGCGCTTTTCGTCGGCTGTAGATTGAAAGACATAATCACACCCGTTTTCACATTGTCGACGATGGCCACTAGGTAGATCACGATTTGTTGTCCTGTTTATAAGCTCTGGAATATTCAAGATTTCAAGGAGTGATAAATATTCCCCTTTACATCTCGCGTTATCCAGTGTAGGTGTTGGCATCTTCCCTCCAAGTGACGATAGTTTTGAAAAAAACTTCTTTGCCCGGACTGGATCCTTTGAGCAATGTTTACAAGAGGATTTGGTACATTTGTAGAATTCGAGTTGATAAGTCCGTCTGACACAGTGACCCATTAGGAAAGAGAGTTCTTGCTGAATTTTTGCATAGTCATCCCGTAATGTAATCTGTACACCAGACGTGTCGACAAATGATTTCAACAGTTCGTGATCTGCATAATTGGGTCCTTCCAAAGGTGGTATACATGGAAGAGCGTGACAATTAATAGGAAAGCTGACAATTAATAGGAAAGCTATCAAAGGTCCTTCCATTCCATTACTTCGAACAAAGCGATACCGCATTATCAAAGACTTCGGCTTCTTTCTTAGTCACTTCTTAATCTGTTAGGTGGGACTGTTGAATTGGTGGAAAATCTTCTCCTTCCAAAGTGCGGGGGAGTGTTACACCTGTTAGCCACTTTGAGAGCCCCAGGCTCTCTCTATGGGATTGAATCTGCTATGTCTTGGGGCGTAGGCCAACACAATAAGACCATCCAAAGACTCTCCAAAGTCTGCCATAGTTAATGAGGTTCACCATGGATTTAGTTGACCAATCGGGCCCCCTATCAGCAAGCAGTGAAATTACTGATGGACCACCTAACTTGTCATTTACAATGGGTTGAAGGATTTCAGTGAGATGCTCTGTATGATGCTGACTGTTGCTACCTCGAAATTTAGCTGCATATAAATACACTTCCAATGGTCCCGTTCGTGGCCATGGCACATGATGTCGACCTATCTAGTCCTCCTTTAACTTGCACTTATCTTTTGAAACCGGTAAGCTACTTCTGGAACGGCGGGATGACTTGTTCTTGCGCTCTGGTGATAGACTTCGGGTTCTCCTCTTTTTCAAAAGTCGCATATATCCAGAAGGTATCAACTTAGAATTGGGATATGGAAAATCGTGATCCGGATAATTTGGTGTATCATCGCTCGAGAAGAATTTTCGTATTTGGAAATGACGACTGACTGCAAGTGTGCCCACTTTAACCTTATTCTTATCATTACAAGAATAAAAAGCACATTCATCTCCACACATAGATGTTAATTCCTGAATATAGTTTACGGCTGCACACGAATATCTGAAGTCTGGGTGATCTTGCGTTGCATTATTCCTCTTTGGTGGTACTCTGGCATCGACTAATCCTTTATGACGATTTGCGTTGATTGTATTTTTCCTGGCTGGTTTCATTAATCGATGAATTGTCATTTTTGAAACAGTTTCTAGGCCCGAAATACTAGTTTGTACATGCTTTTGAACGTCTTTTAGAGAAACTCCATTTGTATATGCTGTTGCATTCCTCCTTCTCGTGTGGGCTTCGGCAGAATTTTCCTTTATGAATTGGTCGACCACTGTTGGTAGCTGTGGATAAGTGTCCGCTAAAGATTTTCTCCCACGCTTTGGAACGTATTGAACAGCCAGTATTCTGCACGGTCAACCATTCTTGCTATTGTGAATTTCGAATTACATTCAAAGTAATAATTTCAGAGAGTCAAGGGTGTTTATATACCAATAGGTTTACTGCGTTTGACACTCTTGAGCAGTTCACAGGCTGTGAGCATCGTGTCAGCTCTTTCAATTCAGCTGATAGGATTATCTGTCTAATAATCGCATTAACACTGTTATTGAAATGAGATTATAATATTTCCTGCCGTGGTGAATAAAGCTTAACCAAATCTTTTTAATCTAGTTTTCAGATGGGCTTTGGTCTTGTTTGACTGCGACGGATGCACTCATATTACACGGACTGCCAACTTGATTTGTGATGGTGAAGAGATAGTGGTTTCCAAGGTCTTACAGTTTCGGCATGGTAGAGAGGTCTACTTGGTTGAAATCCTTGCTCTTGCAGGTATAGCTAATTTCTTGTCTATTTCATTTTTTAACAACAACAAAATGGCATAGAATAAATATTTTTAGCTTTTCAGTTCTTTCTTTTTTCGCCCTCCAAAGATTACAAAAAATTGCTTAAAATCATCTTACTGTGAGATAGAACAGGCCATGTTTGCTTTATTCCCGCATTATGTATAGTTTCATATTGTGTGTCTTATTTTAATATTCTTATAGTGCATAAATCAACTTGATAAGATGAGCCGTGCCATGTTTATGCTTTGCTTTAAGTTGCCTATCATTGTCTGTATTCTTTTTAGTATTTCAGACAGCAAGCAGAAACTTAACAAATTTGAGCACGACTGGAAGGTCAGAGGCCATTCAAGAAGCAAAGAACTTTGAAAAGATAGGCGGATATCTCGACATTCAGCCAGAGAATGAGATCAACGACTTGTCTGACGATATAAACAACTTTGAGGCCAACGTTAACGGAAGTGACAACCCTTTTCTTCTCCAAGAGTTGCAGCTTTTAAAGGACAACCAAAAGAAGATAGTTGCCAATCAGGATTTGATGATGGCGAATCAGACTGTACTTGCGGAAGCTGTGCGCAACATTCAAGTGATGCTCGACATGAAGTTGAAGAAGGCCAATCAAATGATTACAGAAGTTCAAGTAATTCCTGCTCCTCTAGCTGCTGACACCCCACCTGTTGACCTGCCATCTATTGAGGAAACCCCCACATCGGACACTCCTGAAGAATTATACGTCGTTGGAAACAGCAAGCCAGCTATTGAGAATGAGGTAGATATACCAACAGATTTAGACATTCCAACTCTTGAAGAGTATGCGTTTTCAACATCATTGTTGGATTTAGTTGCAACGCCAACATCATCTCCAGTAATCGAGCCTGTAACCCCTCCATCAACTTCCAGCAAACTGATTATTCGCCGAAAGTGAACATTGGTTCCGTTCGAAATCCAGTGCTTGTGGAACGCAGGAAGTTAGCTCGATCGTCCCGTCTACCGACAGCTCAGCGATTTGTACTATAGATGATGGACAATGTTTTTTCAACGGAGGAAATGTCTGAAGGCAGTTTGAGTGGAGGCACAGTCAAGTACAAGGGAAAAGAAAACCAGAAGAAACCTTTGTGTAAGACGAAACTCATATCTATAATGAGACAGGCAGCTGTGATTTACGAACGGACTCAAGAGGACTTATATTCTGATCAAACTCTAAGGAATGCCATCAACTCCAAGTGTAGAAATAAGAAAAACTTGTGTTAACAAGAACTCATTGACTCTTTTAAAGTGTTGTTTTCAGTAGTGTTGCTCGTTAAATTTGATTTATAAACATGTTATTTGAATAATGCCCGTTGTGTTCTGTTCCTTTCCGAGATTCCATTTTCCATGTATGTGTTGCATTTTATTTGATATTAACGTATGCGAGAAAAAAGAAAAACATGTGACAAATGATTTTGATATCCATTTTTTACAATTCAATTCAATTATATTTTACTCAATCAAAAACTCACCGCTGGGCAGCACAACATCACCAATTGTATTTTTGCCACATGATGTGTAGACCCGTTCATTTTACGGTATATTATTGGCAGGGTTTACTCAGCTGTACCTGTATGAGTTGACAAGCTTTAATACTTGTCATTCGGCATCTATTGAAAGAGATTATCGTTTTACAGCCCATCCTGAAACAAGCTTGTGTGAGTGTATTCCGGCAATAGTATGCAATTTATCTGAACATCACCTTTATACCAATAGAATATTTATACTTGTGGCGAACCCGTAATATAATTCAAATCCTTTACGAGGAATTCATGAGGATGAATGAAACATTGTTGGAAAGTATATCATTGGCACAAATAATTTGTTATTGCCGTTTGACACATTTTAGAAGTCCCACGTAAAATTTGAAGAAAATATAACTTGCGCATCCCAAATCAACTCTGTCAGCTCAACTACAAAGACAGCATTAAAAAACAAGACAGTTATTGCAATGAAATCGATACTGATCAGAATTGAACGTTAGTCGATGGCACTTGTGAAGCTTTTATAACACATTTAAAAAAAAAGACTATTGACAAAGACCATCAGCTCAGAAAATCGATGTAACCATTTCAGCGATATTCCCTGAAACAGAAGAGAAGAAATTGATAAACATACACAATAATAAATAAATCTGAAATAGGCCCAGTTCACTTTCGATGGTGGTGACAAAGCTTAAGAGATTTCTAACAATACAACATTACACACGCCAAAAATAAAAATAATCTGTACAGAAGAGACTCGAAAATATAGTCTGAATTTTACGATGCTCCAAGGCCGCCGTTATGGTTAGGATGATGATTTTATTAAAATGGATTTGGAACGAAAACAGGTACGGTAATGTTTATTCGATCGCCAAAAATTATATCACAACTGGGACTTGGTCGTCTTAATATGCAATCGTTCCCTTAGGTTATTAAAATAGTGACATTAATTAAAACGTACCGTATTAAAAAACACATGGCGGTTCCGGAAAGAAAAATAGCTGTGCACGGCTTTCTTTGTTCGCCAAGAAAACATGTGTAAGTTTTGACGTAGCCCAGGGGGGCGCAACTCTCGGTTTCATCGCTAGATATTAGTTTTACAACTAGCTGTAACATTCTTTTAAAGGCACACTTGCCGCGAAAATCAGGAATATTGTTTACATTAAAAAAGAAAGACCGTATTCTGTATTTTTCCCAGACAATATAAGTTAGGAACTTTATATTTTTACCAAAATTTAAAAGTTTGGACGTCACTTTGTATTTTTAATTTGAAAATTTGAATTGTTACGGACCCGGAACGTAAACAAACCGATCTGCCCCCTATTGGCGATTTTATGTTTCAGTCGAGTGAGTGAACTAACGGCACAGAGTAATTTTACGTAGGCCTATTTATCTGAGAAATACAGACTGACGATCGGTTAACAGCGACTGGAAAAGCCTGCTGATAATTGTTTGAGTGTAAACCACAGATACAAAGGCCTGAAAGGAGGGTAATCCAACACGAAAGTTGACCGACACTGATCGTTGTTGTTGTAATCAGGCTTCGATTCTTCGTTTGTTTTTCACCCCATTTTTACAGTCTAAAGCTAACTAGACATGTTTTATGTGTCCTATGTTTAAGTTTAGTGGTATTAGTCGTAGTAAGCTCATGTAAATTGGTTTTCTTAGCAAATTTAAACAGGCTACGGCGGCAAGTGTGCCTTTAAAAATATTTATTCAATCAAAAAATGGTGAACGCCGTGAACAAATTTTGGTCATTGCTTGATTTCCTTTCAGTCCCTTGCCTCGGCACAGCGTTTTAGATTTTTACTGAATTGGTTTAAAACCATATAGTGAGTGGTATTTAATCACTGCCTGGCATGCTTAGCCAACATAAATAAGCTATAAAGCCGCTGCGTTGTTGTTGACGGCCACGGGAGGCCTTAGCCATGCAGACTACTTTCAGACTCGAGTCCGGTTCAAGACGCTAACCGTGTTCCACCACGGGCGGTCTTTATACCAATCGTCTTTCAAAAGACGATCCAATCCAACACCCATCGTCTCTCCCATCGTCTTTTACAAATCGTTTTAGACGACAGAAAAACGAACGATAATTGGATACGCTCCCTAAGAGCGAATCTCATTCACATACTCAGGACTTCCTACAACTAATGAAATGTAACTATTTGTTCCCTCTTATTACAAAGCCCACCCGTATTACAAATCATTCAGCAACACTTATTGACAATATCTTTACGAACCATCATGGAACTTCATTCCTATCTGGCATACTCCTAACAGACATTTCAGATCACCTGCCTATATTCACTATATTCCAAGATACCACCCGAACTCCTGGACCCACCACACGATCATCTCACCCATCATCGCCTAATCAAATTTTATCATTCAAACAAACTCTAAGCACTGTAAACTGGGATAATATCATAAGCGACAACGAATCAGCATTCCACAAATTTGAAACCAAATTTCAAGAAATTTATGATGAAATATTTCCAAGCGTTCTACTAAAATTAAAAAGCTGTGGATCATTCTTGGAATTTTATCATCCATTCATGAAAAGAATAAACTCTACAGAGAGTATCTTAAATCTGGTACATAATCAATTTCGTAAATATAGAAATAAACTTAACCATTTGATACGATCATTGCACAAAGCCTACTTTAACAAAAAAATTCTGTGAATCTCAAAATAACATTAAGTCCACATGGAGAACTACGAATGAAATCATGGGTCGTAAAACTAAATCAAGCCTACCCACATCCTTTATTGTCAATGATCAAGAGATTTCTGATCAGAAAACTATAGCAAATAACTTTAATACACTGGCCATTTTGAAGGAATCATATCTTGTACACATTTAACTTACCTGGCTGTGCCAAAAACCATGAAATATTGTTACAGTATAGGCCTACTTCACCTTAACATTATATTGCAGTTCGCCAATCAAAAACATGGAGAAATAAGTCAAACGATTCAGTTTATTGCACCTTAATCTAAATAATACATGTGAAGCCGACTCTTCATAATTAAGACAAGATAGTCTCAATTGTTCATAATTAGAAGGGAGTAGATTACACAATAATGGGAGAAAGGCTGGTGAATTTCGAAACAGGTGGGGTGAGTTGTATGGCAGGTCCAAAGTTGACTTGGGTGGTTTAGCTCCAGTGTAGTTTTGTTAATCCTTTTAATTCGTCCGACTGAGACTTGGTAAGTATTGTTCCCTGATAGATGAGGAAATGTGACTCTGTGAAGAAGAAGGATTGATTGATTGATTGGGGTTTAACGCCGCGCTCAAGATTATTTCACTTATATGGCGGCGACAAGAGGTTGAATCAGACAATCCTTTATTACATCAAAAATACAAATTAACCCAAATTAGAAACACAATAGTTAACAAGAGTTTTAGTAAACTCAACATACGCCCGCCGTGGCAAAGTCGAACCGCTACGTTTAACAACTTTACATTTAATATAACATTTGTTTTGATTTCATCAATTCGAATTTCTTGTTCACATTAGAAGTTTTTCTTTTCTGAATTTGATGAAGCTGCAACTAAATACCAGTACATTATAGTACACATATATTATCTGTTCAGGTAATTTCAATCACATTTTAATTGCAAAAACTGAAATATTGTGGCTGTTTTTACATTGCTGTTATGTTCAATAATTGGGAAGGAGCAATCAATACAATATAAGCTTACAATTCTTGAATTTTAACAGTTTTGACTGGGACACTGTTTTATTGGACTTGGCAGTGATAGTTTTATTACAAAGCAAACAATCTTCAGGCTGACCACTGATATGCTGACCACTGACATTGTCCCCTTATCTCTATTTAAACAGCCACTCTGATAAATTCCAGATGGGCAATAAAGCTGTGAAAATGGTCCTTTTTTATCATATCATATCACATTAAACTATCCAAGAAAACAGTCTCAGAGTGTATAAATTAATTGGCTTCAAGTATTACCCTGGACCAAGTGTACTAAAAAAAGCATTGATATATATATATATATATTAAACATCAGGTACACATTTCTGATAAAAAAACTCTTGAAAACAGACAAAAAATATGTGGACCCAAATCAAATTTGGTATGCGACACATCATCTACCTATAAGGTATATATACTCCAGAAGAATTGGAGAAATTATATCAAAACGAAAGAAGTTCTGGGGCTGAAAGGGAATATTACATAATCCAAAAGGGCTGCCATATTATGCAACAGGTGATGTCAGAAATGGTACGTGAAACACCATCTGCCCATAAGGTATATACTATGAAAGAATCGTCAAGATCGGATCAAAACTTTAGAAGTTATGGAGCGGACGGGAATATTACATAATCCTATATGGCTGGCATATTATGCAATGGGTGAAGTCAAAAATGGTACACGACACACCGTCTGCCCATAAGGTATATAATCTGAAAGAATTGTCAAGATCGGATCAAAACTCTTCAAGTTATGGAGCGGAAGGGAACGCATATATAGACTAAGACAGAATACTACATAATCCAATGTAGAAGCAACATTATGCAATCGACAATGTCATAAACGGTTCATGACACACCTTCTGCCCACAAGGTATATGTTGTGAAAGAATTGTAAAGATTAGATCAAAACTCTTCAAGTTATGGAGCGGAAGGGAATCCGGGACGGCCGGACGGACGGACGGCCGGCGCTGGTGATACCATAATACCACCGACTTTTTTTAAGTCGGGCGTATAAAAACTGGTAAAAAAATGTGTAAATTATTTTTGGGAGTATAAAAACATGTTTTATCACAACAATCTCCAAAATAACAAATGTTTTCAGCACAAGTATGTCCTAGAAATATAAACAATCCATATAAATAAATATTTGTTTGCATCTTTACAAAATTGTGTAAATACATATTTTATATCCAACTAGTTCTTTAAAGAGTGTTTTAAAAACATATTGGTTTATACCATAATTAAAAATTTGCCACAGGTTAGTCGCCTCATACGATCAAGCTTGCCTGTGAACTGTGGGCCAATTCTTATCCTCCGGAACCCACACGGAGGCCCAAGGATTAGTCGCCTCTTACGTTCAAGCACCTTGGGAAAGCTGAGGGACTATTCTTATCTCCCCGGAACCCACACAGGAGGGGGGGGGGGGGGGGGGGGAAGAAGAAGGAAGACATCTGCAGAAGAACACCTATGATGATCATGCAGGTTTACTATACCACAAAATGTTGAAATACACAGATTGTTGATTGATTGTTTCACGTTGCGCCGTACCATATATATTTTACTCCCAAATTCCTGCAAAATACAGTTGATTATTTGATTTTACTAACTCTGTATTGAATCAAGATTATTTCACTTATATGGCGGTGCTATCAAGCTTATTTGGGAAGAAGACCCGGCTCCATACCCAGAGGAAATCCCAGACCCTTCGTGGCTTACTGTAACATTCATAAACAACGTATAATAAGTTAGTCTGCTGTTGGCTGTTAGCTGTTCGAAAGGGAGCGACCATTATTTCCTCGAATAGCTAACTGGCTTATTCTGTGCGAAATAATAGACCTACACTTTTCAAACTTTTCTCATATACACTCCATAAGATGCCCCATCTAATGGGCACATTATTTCTACACTTCGCCGACAGGGGGCGCTGTGATCAACCTTCCAGTCGAATAGCAGACTGACGAAATTGAACAGCTAACTGATCGATACAGGTCGAAATATTAAGCTTACACATACGAAATTTACAACATATATAGTACTCGAGAAACCTAATCTAATGGTGACATTAATTTTGCACTTCGCCGATAGGGGGCGCTGTAATACTACCCAGTGTCGAACAGCTAACTGGCTTATTCTGGGCGAAATAATAGACCTACACTTTTCAAACTTTTCTCATAAACACGCCTTAAGATGCCCCATCTAATGGACACATTATTTCTACACTTCGCCGACAGGGGGCGCTGTGACCAACCTTCCAGTTGAATACCAGACTGACGAAATCGAACAGCTAACTGATCGATACAGGTCGAAATATTAAGCTTACACATACGAAACTTACAACATATATAGTACTCGAGAAACCTAATCTAATGGTGACATTAATTTTGCACTTCGCCGATAGGGGGCGCTGTAATACTACCCAGTGTCGAACAGCTAACTGGCTTATTCTGGGCGAAATAATAGACCTACACTTTTCAAACTTTTCTCATATACACGCCTTAAGATGCCCCATCTAATGGACACATTATTTCTACACTTCGCCGACAGGGGGCGCTGTGATCAACCTTCCAGTTGAATAGCAGACTGACGAAATCGAACAGCTAACTGATCGATACAGGTCGAAATATTAGGCCTACACATACGAAACTTACAACATATATAGTACTCGAGAAACCTAATCTAATGGTTACATTAATATTGCACTTCGCCGATAGGGGGCGCTGTAATACTACCCAGTGTCGAACAGCTAACTGGCTTATTCTGGGCGAAATAATAGACCTACACTTTTCAAACTTTTCTCATATACACTCCTTAAGATGCCCCATCTAATGGACACATTATTTCTACACTTCGCCGACAGGGGGCGCTGTGATCAACCTTCCAGTTGAATAGCAGACTGACGAAATCGAACAGCTAACTGATCGATACAGGTCGAAATATTAGGCCTACACATACGAAACTTACAACATATATAGTACTCGAGAAACCTAATCTAATGGTGACATTAATTTTGCATTTCGCCGATAGGGGGCACTGTAATACTACCCAGTGTCGAACAGCTAGCTGGCTTATTCTGGGCGAAATAATAGACTTACACTTTTCAAACTTTTCTCATATACACTCCATAAGATGCCCCATCTAATGGGCACATTATTTCTACACTTCGCCGACAGGGGGCGCTGTGATCAACCTTCCAGTCGAATAGCAGACTGACGAAATTGAACAGCTAACTGATCGATACAGGTCGAAATATTAAGCTTACACATACGAAACTTACAACATATATAGTACTCGAGAAACCTAATCTAATGGTGACATTATTTTGCATTTCGCCGATGGGGGGCGCTGTAATACTACCCAGTGTCGAACAGCTAACTGGCTGATTCTGGGCGAAATAATAGACCTACACTTTTCAAACTTTTCTCACATACGCTCCTTAAGATGTCCCATCTAATGGACACATTATTTCTACACTTCGCCTGCAGGGGGTGCTGTGATCAACCTTCCAGTCGAATAGCAGACTGACACAGTGTCGAACAGCTAACTGATCGATACAGGTCGAAAGAATAGACCTACACTTTTCAAACTTTTCTCACATACTCTGCCTAAGAGTATTGAAGCCGGATTCTTTATTGATTGATTGTTTGGTGTTTTACGCCGCGCTCAAGATTATTTCACTTATATGGATGCGTTGCCAGTTTTATTGTGGGAGGAAACCGGGCTCTGTGCCCGGAGGAAACCCACGACCTTCCGCTGGTAACTGGCAACCATTCCACATAGGTTGGCAACACTTCTGAGGCATCAATTTGGTATTCTAATAGATTGCCCCATACAATGTCCTCACTCGATGCAGGAACGGATAAAACTCTCATACAGAATTCCAAGGGATTTTCTGATAAGGCGATATTTCATACCACGAAAGAAAGAATTTTTTAATTAGACGATGATATGGTATGTTTAATTTCTTAAATGATTGAAGGTCAATCCTAAGTGTTTGTGGGTGACAGAAGTATCAATATCTGTTCCCATCAAGCTGATTATAATTGCAGTTGGTTGGCGGCGTATGGAGTCCAGTTAATTCTTTGTTTTAGAAACACTAAAAGAGACGTTCCATTGTTTGGTCCAAGATTTTATTAACTGGAGATTCTTCGTTTATCGACAATGTTATGCCTGGATCTGCTAGATTATCCGATATTATGTATAGTGTTGTGTCATCCGCAAAAAATTCGGATATGATTGACAACATAACTTGGTAGATCATTGATGAAGATGATGAAAAGAAGTGGCCCAAGACAGTTCCTTGGAGCACACCCGCAGATAATCAATTAAAGTTGGATCTACATCCATCAAGCACAACCCTCTGTTTCCTATTACTCAAATAGGATGCAAACCATTGTGTAAAATTGTCTTCTAGGCCAAGACTAGAACGTTTGACCAAAAGGCCATTATGCCAAGCCCGATCGAACACCTTCGGTATATCAAAGTAAAGGAACAATACTTCTTTACCTTGGTAAAGCGCTTCAGCTAGATCAAAATATACATCAAGCAGTTGGAACACTGTAAACATTCCAAGAAAAAAACCGTATTGGTACTCTGATATGTGGTCATGAATGAACGGACTTTAAAACTATGCGTTCAAATACTTTACTAAGGTAACTTAAAAGTGATATAATGTAATGATTACATGAAAGCGGATGTTACATGCATGTTGGCAATTTTCCATGCAGATGGATATGAACATTTCTGTATTTAATGACAGAAAAGTTTAGTCA